>QUOH01000127.1:51121-129640 GCA_010416925.1 Polistes metricus | reverse complement strand
ATACCATAGTCTAAAAGTTTTGTCTTTTATTAATGCTAGTCAAACGAGTGATTGGTGATCAGTTATCATTTTGAAATGCTGTCCGTATAATATAACGTCCTAAATAGATAATATAAAAGCTCTGTGGATTAGTTTTATTAAATAAATTTCATTATTATAAAAAAAATTATTAAAAATCCTCTTTTTTCACGCCTTTGATTGCATCTCACACTTTAATAATTTTACGTTAGAACCCGTGTCTACCAATATAAAAATTCGATTCTTTGTTTTAACTAATCCGTATATGAATGTAGGAATGTCTCGTATCGCTTATTAGCCCGCACTTAAAAAAATTTATTGGGTCAGATGGTAGTGGGTTGATAGGTCATGGGATGGTTCTGGGAGTTTGGGAGGGTTGGTTTAGGACTTGGATTGGTTTTACTTCGGTTTCGGCTGGGTTGTCTGTTATTAGTTCGATTAGAATCGTAATTGTTTGGCCGAAGGATATTGTTATATCGATTGTCGGGGTAACGAGTGTAATGAATTTCTCGATAGGAGAGAAGAAGTAGAGGGTATAATGTGGTAAGATTTCGGTCTCGAGTCGTTTATTGTATCTATTTTCACTGTCCATTTCCTTGTTTAGTGTACCTGTCGTCGTAACAGTTATCCTATGTCGGTTATTATTTCTATTGTAGTCGTTGTGCCAGTATTCTGTATTTTATAGTGATCGTATTATCGGTTTTTCTTATAGGTTTTGGTCAGGGTATCTAGATCCGTCACGTGGATTCCTCCGTAGATTTGAATTTCGGGTAATTTTGATAATTTGGCCTTTCATAGTCCATCATACGTTTGTCGCCGTTTATGCCCGCTCCCTAATAATCGCGTCGGTTAAATCGCGGGGCGCGTAATGTCGAAATTCTAATCGCGTGTCTGGGTCTGCCCCTTCGATAAAAATTTTCTAAAATATCTGCTCAGCTTCCTCTATTAAAGAATTGGTCCGGGTTTTTTGGTATTTGGCTTTTAAAGCATTTCAATCCGCGTTTTTTCGTAAATAGCTGAATATCTACGCCAAGTTTAAAGGCACAATGAATTTTCTCATGGAGTACTACAAGTGTGCAGAATTTGAAAAAAATCTGAACGAACTCATACTAACATGCAAAAGAGGGTTGGCGGAATTGCGCGCCAGCATAATAGTCTCGCCCGAGGGGGCCGCATAGGAGATAATCTTCTAGACTAACTCAGGTATTTCCGAAAATCTGAGTAAATTAGAAATACTAATCAAATAACAAGATGTACAAATTAATAAGCTTATTTCATTAATAACGGTAAATAACGGTATTAGTAAATAAATTGTCATCAGATTAACTCGCCAATTAGAAACTATTAAGACAATGTTTTACAGGATTTCTGTGTTAATTTCATCACCTAAATCAGACAATATCATTGCAGCCGCTCGAAGCATTTTTCTTTAATTGAAAGGCAAATAGTATACAATGCCATATTACCTTCTTGGTTACTAATTGTTTTTGTATTGATTTCATGTCAAATGTTTTTTAATTGTAAGCTTCAGTAGTTAAGGGGTATTCTGGTCTAGAAGCATGAATTTTAGGTACTTTTTGAAGTGCCGTAAAAAAAGGCAAACAATATTGTGACGTCTCGCCACGCATATCTTCCTTAAATTTTCCACAGTAGAATAAAATTACTTAATAAAGACATTATTCCAATGATTTATATCAAATTCAATTGACATCATTTTTAGTAGTAAGTACCAAAACATTACAGCAGTAGTACTGATAAAGGATTAACTTATCAAAACTACTTTATAAAGAGCGCGTAACAATTGTTCTCGAAACCACACTGATTTTATTAAAAACGTACATCTTCTAACAATACAAGAGCAACACGGTAAATCACTGGAATATGTCCTAAGAATTCGACAAACCATGTGGCCCCTACAATCAATTCTTGTCCTTCAACACGTGCTAACCATAATACATTGTAGACCGCGTGGCCAGGAGGATCGAAGAACGTGAAATCTAAGATCAAAAGACCAACATTTTACTATCGTCTTCGGGACACCATTGTCGCCATGAATACATTGCATTCACCTAATAAAGAAACTTTCTGTTAGAATCCTCGCCAGGAAAGACATTGAAACTGCCGTCAATGCCGGGATATCCGAACCCTAACATAAACCAGAGCCAACACTTCGAGTTTTCCTAAATGTCATTCATAAATATCAAATTAAAACTAATCGTCACCCGACCGATAGAATAAACACTAAACAATTCTGACCTAAAAGAAACGTGTAGAATTTTCTCGAACGATTCGAAAGGAAGAATATGAAAGGTTCTCGAATAGTTTAGATTTGAATTCTCGAAACCCAGAAGTACTAAAACAATTGTTGAAATACGAATCCTGGATGTATACTCGTACGATGAAGGAATAAATGAAAAAGAGAACTATGGAAATATTGTTAATGAATAATTAAAAAGGATTATTATATGAATATCGTCGAAATTAATTAAATAAGATTCGAATATTGAAAGAAGGAAAATTACTGCATGCTATAGAAACGAACAATGAAAATATGTAAAAGAAATATTAAATAAGACTTTGATTTTAAGAATAAGAAACTGTATTAATTATCTACGAAATGTTAAGAAAATACGTAAGCTTTCATAAGAATGTTTTAGAAACGGTGATGCATCAGGAATTCTTGGGTTGGCTTGCGTCAAAAAGGTGGGGAAAGGACCATCCTCTCCACGACAGGATCTCTGGTCCCTATAAAAACTAGTAGAACTTTGCCCTCATGCCTACATTCTGACTTTAGTTTTTCAGTAATTAGCTGTAATCTGTTTTCAAGTTATTAGCTGCATTCCGATTTTAGTTTCGACTTTTGATTCTTTACTTTGAGTATTATACAAACGTGTGCTAATCGGGAAGAAGCTAACCAATGACCAGCCCAAGCACTCCTGAAGCAATCGCAACCGATTTGAAATTACTTAAAGGATCTGCGCCTTCATTTTTCTGTAAGTAAACGAATTTATAATTAAATATCTGAGTGAATCAGAGCTACGGGAATTTATAATTTTTATCACCCTGCTTTATTTCCCTTTCTTTACCTTTATTTACCTCGCATCTTCGCTTTTTTGCCATTTTTTATCGCTATTCAATCTTGGGAAGACGAACTTACCTGGTCCCGGCTAAGCTCGGTGAATGCAGGGTGGCCAAACAGGCTTAGCACTTACTACTTAAACACTTTCGTCAGTTCAGACGTAACAATATTTTTAGTATGCATTTTTTTTATCAGATATTTATAAATATTTCAAGAATACATAAAAAAACAACTGATGTGTGTACTTATGTACGTACGTAAGAAGTTATACTTCTTTGGCGTACCAAACGAACGAAGCAACTATCTGTACGATTTTCTGGCCAACCTTCAATGAATCTGAAAACTTAAGCCACACAACATTTACTTATCCATTTTTATTGTATTAATATGAAATAACTACAATTTTCCCGAATGCCAATATATACTCTACATTTGTAAATAAAATAAAATATAACTTCAATAAAAACTTTAATAAAATAAAGATATTAAATACAATTAAATAAAATACAAATATTAAAAAAATTAATAAAATAAAACAACAAATAAGAAAAAAGAAAAACTCTTGGTTAAATCAATATAAAGTATAATACTATATTGGCTCGTCAGGCGAAAAGCCTTGTAGCATAAAAGCTCTGGTTGATAAATTAAATATAATAAGAAATTGCGGTTTTAACAAAGGATTAAACACGTATCTCACCTCTTGCTCGCTTCGTTTGTATACGGATTCAACAAAAAGGTTCACCTCGTTTATGGAAGTATAAGGAATACTTATACTTTTCTTATTTCGCTTCTAGCTTAAATCGCTTTGTTCGTCGCTTTCTTTGTAAATTCTTCGCTGCTTATCTAAAACGTGTCGTCGTAGGCGTCCAGTGGAAGAATAGGACGAGGGTCTTTGTTTAATGGGCCCAGCAAGGCGTGATTAGCAACGGTTTAAAGAGTGGGGAGAAACGATAACAAAATTTCGATATTTTCAATATTTTCGAAATGATTGAGCCGCGTATTTCGAATATACGCTAAGAATCTATAATACTTATAATTGGTACATTAATCCTTATTACGTTGAGTGCCTCACGAATTCTGAAGGAAATCCTCGTCAGGCTACGCTCGTTATTTAGTATTGAAAAAGAAGTATAACTTCAAAACAATCACAATAAATTCACATTGCACAATACGTTTCCAGTCTTTTATGCTACTCTCCATATTTTATAATTAATTACAGATTACCTATCACAATGAATAAATATTATTATTATTATTATTATTATTATATTATTATTATTATTATTATTATTATCATTATTTATTTTCCTTGTTACTTTTTAATTTTCCTAGTTTATTTTTTAATTAATGGTATTATTATTACATGATTAGTATTATTATTATTAATTTTATTTTTACATAGAATATATAGTTGATAAAGAAACCTGTTCCCCCCGCCTTCTTGATATAAAAGCACAAAGGTTTTACGAGGAAACGATCACAGGTAGATGGATAGTCCCTAACGTCTTTTGTCAGATTCGTTCCACGCCGGTTTTGATACCGGGTCACTAAAACAGCTATTTCTTCGAAAATAATTTGAATTTTGAAAAATCCTCTTAAAGACACATTCTTAAAGGATTAAGCTTTGAAAATTTAAAACAACAAAAAAAAATCGATTTTTTCAAATTTCCAGATCTAAGTACCCCCATTAAACGTTATAAAATTGCTGGCATTATTTACATTCCAACCAAAGTTACAAACAATTAAATATATAAATAATATATTTATAATAATAATACATAATAATATATACTAAATAATAAAAATGTATAAACATTTCTGGAGCTAATAGTTCTTATATTACTATAATTTCTGTTTTAAAGAAAGACACATGAAATAAATGTATACTACAATTAAAATGCATAAACTCAAACTGCAGGTTAAATATAGTGATGTTTTTTAAATATCATATTCATTTAATATATTATCTAATGATAAATACATCAGACATTACAATTAGTTTTAATAAGTATTTTCTGAAGGTTTGCTAAAAGGAGTTAGGAAAAATAAATATATATATGTATATATTTAAAGGTAATTTATATTATTTTTATATACTTTCCGTTTCGTAATTATTTTGGTTAAGCTTAAAAGCTTAGCAAGTAAAAAGCTTAATATCACTTAATAATTTTCGTGAATATCGAATGTATCCATAGATTCTGAATTAATTTATTGTTATTAAATCAAATAAGATATTAACAAATTGAATTAGTTTTTAAGATATTTAAGCATTTTTTTATATCCAGTTTAAGGCAATTTTCCAAGTGAACTTATTTATTCGAAACAACTCGTACAATTTCTACTAAAAGCATCGGTAAGTATTAAATCAGAAACACACGAAAAACTAAATATCGCAGTTTCTTAAAAAAGAATACAAAATGTAAAAATAGCTCTCTTGTTAGAATTACTCTCTTGTTAGAAATTAGATCTTGTTTATTTTCATTTAAAATACGTTATTATTTTAAACTTTTATCCAATAGTGTATACTATTATACTAAACATGAGGATTATTAAAAAAAATGTATTAATTATCAAACTAATTTATACGATTAAAAATAATAATAGAATTATTATAAAATATTAGTAAGCTAGCGTTCGTGGTGTAAGCTGAGATTTTTTAACTGCTCTCTAAGGATTCTTTTTAACGATGTCTTTAACTATCGCAATATTAAAACCTTAACAAAAAGAAACTAACAATCGCAATTAGATTATCTATAGTTGTGTTCCAATATAAATACATGATTTTAGGGAAAATAAAATGCAAAATTATAATTACTTAACGGGAATAAATTTTACTCGAAGTGGTTTGATAGAGTTTAAAGTTAAACCTGTTGCTATTTCAACATCATCAATGTTATCGACTGGTTCCAAGTTGAAATTTCGCACTATATGAGCTACTATGAGTTTAAGCTCTAACATTGCATATTTTTGACCTATAATAAAATAAACACGTAAATAGGAAGTTACATTTGTTAGCAGTACTTACGACATTTACCAATACAATTTCTTGGGCCTGCGCTGAATGGAATATATGAGAAAGAATAATGTCTTTTAAAATTTTCTGGTAAAAATCTATCGAGATCGAAAACATTGGGATCTGGCCAATATCTTGGATTTCTGTGTACGCTATATATGTGAACAGCGCATATCGCTCCCGATGGGACTAAATAATCATCTAAAAATGAATTAATTATTTCATTGCATTGATAAAGTTAAAATCCACATAAAATGTAACTATATTACGTACTTAGTTGCAAGTCATGAGTTAAAGTACGAAATATAGTAGGAACGCTTGGATATAAACGGAGTGATTCCTTTATACACCTATCCAAGTACGAAAATTCTTGAAGATCTGCGATCGTCAGATTGTAATTATCTTCAAGCATAATTGTGTTCACTTCGTTCCTTATACGTTGCTACGAATAAATATTCTATCAATTACACAATACAGATACTACGCGAATGTTTGCCGATCAATGTTTTAATTATTTATTGAATTGGAAGGAATACCTGGACATCTTGGTGTTTTGCAAAGAGACTCAAAGCAAAGATCAATGCCGTTGCCGTTGTGTCGTGACCCTAAAAAAAAATTTCTCGCATTAGGTTACAAACTAAATTTCTGCTCCTCGCTACTTTAAGGTACCGATTTTAAGGAAGAAAAGTTTCGACGATAACGTTTAATGTTTCTTGTAGTTTAAACATTGTCCTAAGGGACTTAATCCTAACACATAAATGTTCCCTTGACCTATCAGAGATTTTGCAATCGATTGAAAATGAAGCGAGATAAGTTGTTCTTTGTGTTCTTTCATGTATTTTTTCAATACTTTTACCTCAACAAAATCGCAATTAAAACGCATTGCTTAATAATTTAAGCTTTTGTAAATGAAAATCTTTAAAAAATAAAAGATAGAGTTTCTTTCAAATGTTTTTAAAACGGTGAGTTGGGAGATGTTTCGCTAGAAGAGCTGTTTGATAACAATCCAACACAGATATCCTAAGAGTTTTTCAAAGCGTTATATGTTGCTTTAAAACACCTGCATGCAATGAAAACAATTTATAAGGATAGGAAATAAGTACAACATAATTAAAAAAACAGAAATTAACTTTTTTAGCTATCATTTTCTAATTATCTTTTATTTTTTGAATTAAATAATAAAGCTTACCTCAAACATAAAAGTATCTACTTCCTCTTGAATTCCTTCGTCATCAATTTGATTACCATTTAGAGAAGCTGCTATGAGTAGATCGAGCATAGAGAGTCTCTTTTTATGTATCGAATCTGTGAAAAGAATTTATGAATAATAATTTTTCGTAAAATAAGCATTTATTATATTACAATAAATAAAATACTTGTATTTGTTTCTTCCGAGTTTTGAAAGGAAGTGTCGAAATTATCCATTTCTTCAAATTGGTGTAAATATTGGGTTGATTCGTGGATAGCCTCAAAAGATAAGGAGTTCTTCAGACATGGAATCCGAACGCTGCCTGAAAGATGGAAAAAATAGTTGCTAGTGATGGACAATACCTCGATTAAATTTAAACTACTGTTCTTTCACAATAAATATTATTTTTTTGACAAAAATCTGCGGAAACTTATTTGTACTCCTATAAATATTGTAGTTATACTCAGCCGAACCGGAATTTTGCATTTCGGAAAATTAGCAATTTATGACAGTTTACAAAAAATTTTTAAATCAAAAAATCAAAAATCTGGCTCGACAACTATAGAGAAAACGATTTTAAATATTTAAAAAATAAATCGCATTAAAAAATATTAAAAACTATATGAGTTATTATGCAGACCGTGGCTGAAAAAGTAGTTTCGAGAAAAACGCATTTCAAATTTGAAATGTCTCAAACTAAAGACAACTATCTGCGCGCACCAAACTCTCATCGGGCAGTCACATTTTCCTACCATAACTTTGGATCTATGGGGAATTTTTGCAATCGACTTTCACAGAAATAAGCCTAAAACTATAGAGAACAACAATCTGTTAAAAAAAAAATTTGGAAAATTCTGGACGTATGTAAGGCCATAGGCTTGACAATTACTTTTTTTCTTTTTTTTCTTCTCGTATGAACAAATGCAATAGTTATTTTTCATATATCTTTTCATATAATAATAATAATAATTATTATTTCTAGTTGATCTTGGCTTTATATTAATTACGGTGAGTAATACTACTCTTGACGTTTATACAAATTCTTTAGATTCGATGGAACGTCCCATGTATTTTATTTTCTTCTTTGTTTCACAAAAGTAACACGCGAATCGTGTAGGAATGATAAATGTATTGCAAATTGTGTTCCTACCTCTCGGTGTGTGGTTATTACGTTAATGAGATTTTTTATTAATTGTATCAAGACTCATATTCTAGATTTTTACGTGCCATCCTATCGATTACATTTCATTCTAACACCCAATTCTACCCAGCAATATGTCTCACCCAACACACAATTTTATTTCTATTTTTATATTTTTCGAGCTTTTACGAGGTTATTTAATTTTCTTCCAAATGAACAAGTAAAAATTAGTGCAACAGAGATATTTTAGTTCTTATTAGATTAACATATACGAATATATTAGGTTGGTGCATATGAAATGTCGGATTTTCCTTACATGTGAACGTTTGTCCTCCCTGTTTTCGTTATTCTTTTATTTTTGTCATAACTTCATTTATAGTCGTACCGTCGACAGCCAGAGTAACATTTCAAAAAAACAGATTTTCTCAAAAATGTTTAATTTTTTAATTTTTTTTAAGTTTTATAAGGATATGAATTTAATTGATATTCGTGTAATTTTTTAATATGAGTATAAACTTGGTAATAATGCTGCAAAATCTGCACGTGGTGCAGATAAACCAGGTGTTTGGGAAGAATACTGGTAACGATCGAAAAGTGCATCGTTAGTTTGAAAAACTTCGGTCTCGTGAATTTTACCTTCAAAACGAACCTCGTCAAAGATTCAAACGTCCGTGAAAAACGATATTTAGAAACGAATTCAACTTTATTTACAAGAGAACTTCCTACTAGAATGAAAATTGATCATACAACAATATTGCGACACCTTTCTGAAATTGGCAAGGTGAAAAAAATGGATATGTGGATACCGCACTAATTGTCACATTACGCCGAACCGTGCAGCCTACAGCACGAGATAGAAATTATTTGTATAGGAATTCTATGGGAATAAAGAATTCTAAAGGTGTTGATAATCTAAAGAAAAAACATAAATAAATAGGTAATATTTTCTGAAAGCTTAGGTTACAGGCGATAGAAATAATTCTAAGATATTCGGTCTCCTCAAAAGAAAGGGTCTCATGCTCGTTCCCCCTTATGTAAACAAATGCAAGTTTAAACGGGTAAAATTCCGATAGCTTTGAAAGGTACTCTCTCGCTAAGGCGTTACAGGCGTTAAAAGAAAGAAATATCGATGACCAATAGGGAATCTGTGATTTAATAAGAAACGCCCTGTAGGAAAAGGAGAGTCCTTCCCCTCCCACTATGTGCGGGATATAAAAGACGGACACCTGACCGGAATAAAAAGTATATTGTGTAATATTGAAAGTTATATAGGCTTATATAGAGAGCTACATAAAGAGTGATATACGGATAGATGCATAAGTACGAATAATTTATAATAAGCCTGAAGTCAGTAAGTGTTTAAGTCTTAAGTGCGACGATATATATATAAAAGGAGTTTTTTACTTGTATCTTGTTCTATTTTCTTGTGTTTTGTTAAAATATATGATCCATATTTTGTACTACTTTGTCAAAACTGTTATTCACCCCGACTTTTAATCGAACACTAATTAACCAAGCGAAATAGGCTGGATCGATTAAACGTATTCTCATCATTACTAAGCTAATTTTTTCAAATGAATGAAAATATGAAATTTTGCCGCACCTATCTTATTCTTAGGATCTTTCGGTAACTAACTTTCATTTTTTAAACCTTTACAATAATTTGTACGTGCTAAACAATCTAAAAATGAAGACAGTCTGAAAAAGTCCATATCAGAGTTTATTAATTCTAAAGATCAGAATTTCTTTAAGACCGACATCTGTGCATTATAATCCCGTTGGGAAAAGTATATTGAAGCGAATGGAGCATATTTTGATTAAATAAACAGCTTTTGAAAAAAGATATGCAATTTTAAATATTCGCTTTAAAATCCGACATTTCATCGCACCAACCTAATATTTGATTACAGATGCTTGCGTTGAATTCTTACAGAAGCAGACAAAGTCTCTCGACTTACCAGTTAAAGTATATCATCTACATTCAGGAAAACACATCGTGATTCTCACATAGTTGGGTACGGAGCCAACGGAACCTTCTATTCTCTTGAACAGTCATATGGATGTAGTACCTGTCTTTGAGGTTAGTAATATAATTTGCGAAAAGATATTATGAGATTACTAAGCTCATTAACTGACTCTCTCTTTAAATTTGTCAATTAGTATTGATTATTGAACGATTATTTACTAATTAAATAAATGCATGTGGGGTTGGGGAATATTTGGGAAGTGTAAAAATAAGTATTTCATGTTTGTGTGGGCCTTCATCTGCCATATGTGTAATGGTATGGGTGTGATTGGTTAAAAGGAATGAAGGAATGCATCGGTTGAGGATGGGAAAAGGGACCGTTGCGTTAGACAAGAGTATTTTTTTAGGTTGTAAGGTTACACCGTCTGGACTTGTCGCCTTTGTGTGGCCACGTCGAAGTCTCTCGAACGTTCTCGATTTGAAAGTGCAGGGAGAGGCCTTTATTCGTGATCGGGAATCATCGGGAAGTTTCCAGAAAGAATGCCGGAAAATGACGAGAGATGATGGAGGGGATGTCGGGTATAAATAGGCGACGGAAAGGACTCTGGTGGGCGGTCCGTAATAGTTTTGTTGAAACGACTAGTGTGTGGTGTAATAGAAAAGACGGAAGACGTCGGGGGACGGCGAAGGGGCAAAAGACGACGATAGGCGACGAAAAGTCAGGTTCGGGTGTTCTTCGCTAATTAAAACTGTTGTCTTCGGACGTAAAGGGTTACACCTAATATATCGTGGCATTAGACTATTGGTTTAGATTGTAGATACTTACTATTCTATCTCTTATTATTTTCAAACATTATACCTTTTTAATCACTAATAAATATATACTATTACTATATATATATATATATATATATATATATATATATATAAATATAGATCTTACATGCATTTTTTAGGATAAATGGACATATCTATCATTCAACGCTCACATGGACGAACATGGAAACATCTACTTACGTAGCAGTCAAAATATGAAATGTGTCGGAATACAGTATTTGGAAGCTGTAAGACGTATGAAAATGTCTAATCAACGCTTCGAGAGAACTATTCATATATCCTTTTTTACCCGATGAAGAAATTGGTGGTAAACTTGGTATGAAGGAGTTCGTTCACCCGAATGATTTTAAGGCTGTAAATATCGGTTTTGCTCTCGATGAAGGAATCGATACTTCTCGTATCGTTACATTCTACATATTCAACGGTGAAAGATCTATTTGGCACATAGAAGTACATTATACTGGAAATCCTTATTGTTAGATAATACTGTTGAAGAAAAAATCCGAGTAATAATTGATCGATTTATGGACTTAAGAGCGTCGGAAAAAGAAAAATTAAAAGTCCCTGGAAAATATCAACATGGCGATGTTACGACAATTAATCTCACTCAATTGAAGGTATACAGCAACGTATTCCGTTTTCCATTCATTTTTTGCTCATTTATATTAAAGAAACAATTAAAAATGTATTATTTCATTATTAGTAGTATTGAATATATTTACAGCATTTTTTTTGATTTTTAATTATTTAATCAATATTTTGATATTTACATGTCTACTACATTAGGATTTTTACGATTCATAAGTATTTAATGTATATTGAGTATTTGTATTGATTATTTTCTGTATTTTTTACATATGTATCTGTAGTTTTTGTTTTCTTTTCATATATGTCATTTTACATTTATTTAACATTATGAAATAATTACTAATTAAATAAGTTTTTTTGCAAGGTGGAATACAAATAAACGTTATACCAAACGAATTGATCGCTGCGTTCGATATAAGACTTGCTCCATCAATTCATTAAATTTCAATTTAATGGAAGAAATATTTAAATCAAAATATTGTATAATTAAATAATTTTATATGATCTTATTCATTAGAAATGTTGCATGTTGCATGTTACACTGTTGTATACCTTTTCGAATTATCGGTAAATTAATCGATAAATTATTTAGCAAAAAATTATGAACATATTTTGTATTTCTTAATCTCCGAAAATTTTTAATTTTTCCAAATTTATTCAGTTCTTGTTTTTTGTTCTTTTTTTGTTTTGATAAATCAATGATTTTATTACTTCAATCTTGTATTTAATACTGACAAGGGGACCCTTACACTGAGATGCTCACGGATTTTAACGAGCTTTGGTATATTAGTAGTATACTTTTAGGGTGTTATCGTGGTAAAAGGTTTTAAAGTTTTGATTTTAGTTGTATAAATGTTTATATTATCTTAATTTCAACCATTTATCAAGTGACGTACTAGCGTAAGTAGTAGCGTTCTTGTTTCTCGTGTCGCTAGTTATTGTTCGATCCTTCATGGGGGAAGTTTTTTTTAATAATTTTTTTCTATCTGTTTTCAAATTTTTTTTTCATATTTCTTATTTTTTAAATATATACAGGAAAGAAAAAATTATTTATTAGAAAAAAATTAGAAATAATAAATTTTTTAACTTATTGCGCAATTAATAAAAGATGACTTATTACATAAACATTAATTTTTTAAAAGATCTGTTGGAAAACCAACCTGATTAACGTTTAAAAATATTTCTCTTTCATTTTTTTTTAATAATTTCGAAGCGTACCATTCATATCGAATCATTTTATGAAAAATTTTTGATGATAATTCATGATGGACTATTGAATGCTTTTACGATAAATATCACTCTGAATCTGCGTTTAATAAATATTATTAAATGTACAATAAATGTTAAAACTCATGGATATAAAAATATTATATATAAAATTGTTAATAATTAAAATATATACAATTGTTATATTTGTAAGTATATATTGAAGATTTATCTATTTTTATATACCTGTTAAAAAATAAAATGTTAACTGTAATTCAAGTAATCAATTTTCCTTTATAATTTGCGAAATATGTTACAAAATTTATTATTTCTAATTTTTTTCTAATAAATAATTTTCAACAATTTATAATAAAAGTGAAATAACAAATTATCACATATAATAGTATAAGTTTATTATTTTATTATATATTTTATTATGCGTACAAAAACAGAAAAAAATTATTCATACATAAAATTAAGAAACATGAAAGATCAATGAAAACACGTAAAAAAAAAAACAAATAAAGTAGATAATAATTTTCACACGAATAGAGAGAAAGAAGAAAATATAAAATAAAGGAACGAAGTGTATTATAGCAATAAAATAGAAATAATTATTATATTAATATAAAGCCAAGATCAACCAGAAAATATAATAATTATTATTATTATATGCACAAGTATATTAAAAATGACTACTGCATTTGTTCATCCAAGAAGAAAAACAAGAAAAAGAAGAAAAAAAGTAATTGTCAAGCTTAACGTATTGTGAAATAATTAATAATATATAAATGTTAATTTTTGTACGGATGAAAAATTGTGAAAATATTACTAGCCATCGTAATCAGTTGATGTTATAACAAGTTGATCGAAAATATACAAAAAGGTATGTTAAAGGACCTTAGCATTATGAAAGGATGTACTACAAAAAAATCTGTGTTAAGGGGCACCATTAGTGTGACCGCGTGACGAAAAAAGATGATTTTTGGGAATTTTTGTAGAGAAAACTAATGCATGGAATGTTTTAAGGATATATTTGTGGATTTACAATAAATACATACATGATAAAATTTTTGGACCAAAATATTGAAAATTCAGCGAGTTATTCCCAATCTTTCAAGGCTCCACAAAAAAGTCTTCCCACTGCTGCAGTGATAACGACCTTCACAGTGCCTGAAATTAAAAAAACTAGTGTGTGTACTTATGTACGCACGTAAAAAGATATACTTCTTTGACGTACAAAAACAAATATAACCTCAATAAATTCAAAAATAACTTCAAAAATAACTCCAAACATTTTATCCCGCCTCTGAATATATTCTACATTTGTAAAAAAGACGATAAAATAATAAAATTAAGATATTAAATACAATTGATAAAGGTTTAATTCATAAGTATAATCTAATTTATTTATTTATGCACATGAGGAAGAAGAAGGGTTTAATTAAAATAAGAAATGAGAAATAAGAAATAAGAAATAAAACACTTGGTTCAGAACCTATACAAAGTATAATACTTTACTGGCTTAGGTAAACTTTACACTTTACTGGTCAGGGTAAACTCTTATGGCATAAAAACTCTGGTTAATTATTCACATAATTAAAAATAACTTCAAAAACTTTTATTACTATATTATTATTATATATACAATTTATAAATGTTGAAAATTAATTACTTCACATGCATTAGTTGGTCTGATTGTGATTCAATAAGCATGTGAGTTACAAGAGACTTATAATAGCTAAAATATGATACAAATTGTCTACTATAAACGTTTTCTAAATGTCGTATAAATACAGCATCAATTTAGGTACCATGTCGGATTGTAGAAACTGTTCTGTCATTATTTATTGAAAGCATTAAATCTTCACATAAAAAGTTGATGAGTACATCAGAATTTTCAGCGTTAAAATTAACATCAACAAATTAATACGTTGTCCATTTGTTGAAACGTTAGTATTTTGTAACTGGCATTACGATGCTAAATAACTATTCTTCAAATATTAACTCATTCAAATTTTATTTCATCAATTAGATATTAAAAATGATGTTTTATAAATGTATTTATTCCTTATTTAATATGTCTTTATTAATCGAATATTTTTATAAATAGTATATATATTTCCAATAAATTATATTTTTATAAAAATTCGTGCAAAATGTTGATTATCACAATACGGACGAACGACGAGATATCTCGTTTTTCATATGTCATAATTAACGGTCATTGTCATGATATCACGCAGTTGCTAAATGATCGTCGAGGCGTTTAAAGCGGTTTTTAATGAAAATGAACGATTTCAGTTCTGATGAAAAGAAAAGGAAAATGTTAATGCGGCCTGGCCACCGGATACGATTAGCAAGAAAATGTCTCGTCTCCGCAATAAATAATATTAAAATATTTCTAATTTTCCAACATCATTTGTTTGCTACATATGACTGCTAATTCGCAATCGATAATTGAACTTTTATCGAATTTATTGTATGACATAATTATTTTACTGTAATTAATATATATCGATTGTTTACCATGGCTAAATTGCTTTAAAATTTCAGCGAATTCATTATATTTTGCTTGAACTATGTTAAGATTTTCCGTTAAATATAAATACGTGCTATTGACGCAGCATTCTTAATTACACATTTGAAGCATCGTTTCTCTAGGCATGTATATTAATGATGAATCACTAGCAAATGTTAACAATTGAATTTTGTTGTATGTGACACATTTGACAGTTATCATATTGCCAATATCGACCGATTGGTCAATTCTCATTTTATCAATTATATATCTTTTACGTATCAAATCTATCCATGTATGCATATCGAAAATTATTTCAATATCTTCATTATTACCTAATATTAGATGAATTGAGGAATAGTGAGACACGCAGATTCCCACTTCTAGATACATTTTATAACTTTGAGCAAGGGGATATCTTCTCGTAAGAATACGAGGTAATTTGCTGGCGGTATTCGGTTCATCGATGATTGCATCAGCCGATGACGATGACGCCGTCAAGCAATTGTTGTGTGAAGTTAAATACCTTCTATAAATTATCAAAATAATATAGTATTTCAAAATCAGTTTTTAACAATTTTATATAATAATAAAAAAATAATTGATAATAATTTTTACTCACATTGAATTAGACATATTTCACGTGGAATAATTATCTGCAGATGATGGTTTTTTTTTTATACAACGAATGTTACTGTGGCGTGAAAAAAATGTCGACGAAAATGAGACGAACGAGCGTGCATGTATGAGAGAGAGAGAGAAAGAGAGAGAGAGAGAGAAAGGATTGATATGAGCGTATGTGTGCGAATGATTTGTTAAATGATAAGTGAAGAATAGAAAAATGTAGAAGTGCAGATAAGAAGAGAAGCAGATAGACAATGAGTCATAGATAAAAAAAGAACGATCAAGGCTGTTATTTATTGTTTCTTTCCTCGTGTAATTATTAATATCTGTATAATAATTATATTCGTAATATTTTGATTAAATATTATACTATACAAAACTGTGTGAGAATATGAGCAATTCAAAAGACGTATATATTTGTGCAAGAATAAAAGCTACAGAAAATGTTCTTTTTTCTTTTTCTAGTGTTGTAATAGTGTGAGTATGAGTGAACAAGAGAGTATGTATGTTGAGCAGGTGCATATGCCGAACGTAACAAATAACAGTGTTGTCATATGATTAATTGTTATCCGCGATAACGCAAAGTTAGGATTCCGATAAGAAATGACGACAGAGGATAGAGGGGGACAGTATGCATTACGCAAAGTTACGTTAACACTTTATTAACCACTCGTAGTTGAGGCTGCCACTCACTAAGTACCGACTTAGTCGCAGACACATTTACCCCCAATATCGGCTAATTTTCCAACTGTACGAAAACCGTCGATATTTAAAAGCCGATTAATAGGCTAGCGGTCGATAAACGTTGACAATTTTAAAGACGATTAATAGGCTAGCGGTCAAAAAGCGCTGGTAATCGAAATGCTGATTAATAGGTTAGCGGTCGATAAAGTGTTTAGAAGAATGACGTGGAAAGAGATAGTTCAGTTTAGAAATATAACGTAAAAAGTAGTACAAACATACACGCACACACACATGATTCGACGATAATTAATTTGTGATTCGGGAGATTATGTGCATTTACAATTCTATCAAATTATTGTATTAAGTTGGTGCGTATGAAATGTCGGATTTTTAAGTGAATATATAAAACTGCGTATCTCTTTTTTTCAAAAGCTGTTTATTTAATCAAAATATGCTCCATTCGCTTCAATATACTTTTCCCAACGGGATTATAATGCACAGATGTCGGTCTTAAAGAAATTCTGATCTTTAGAATTAATAAACTCTGATATGGACTTTTTCAGACTGTCTTCATTTTTAGATTGTTTAGCACGTACAAATTGTTGTAAAGGTTTAAAAAATGAAAGTTAGTTACCGAAAGATCCTAAGAATAAGATAGGTGCGGCAAAATTTTATATTTTCATTCATTTGAAAAAATTAGCTTAGTAATGATGAGAATACGTTTAATCGATCCAGCCTATTTCGCTCGGTTAATTAGTGCGTTATACACTTATCTATTTTTTTCACCTTGCCAATTTCAGAAAGGTGTCGCAATATTGTTGTATGATCAATTTTCATTCTAGTAGGAAGTTCTCTTGTAAATAAAGTTGAATTCGTTTCTAAATATCGTTTTTCACGGACGTTTGAATCTTTGACGAGGTTCGTTTTGAAGGTAAAATTCACGAGACCGAAGTTTTTCAAACTAACGATGCACTTTTCGATCGTTACCAGTATTCTTCCCAAACACCTGGTTTATCTGCACCACGTGCAGATTTTGCAGCATTATTACCAAGTTTATACTCATATTAAAAAATTACACGAATATCAATTAAATTCATATCCTTATAAAACTTAAAAAAAATTAAAAAATTAAACATTTTTGAGAAAATCTGTTTTTTTGAAATGTTACTCTGGCTGTCGACGGTACGACTATAAATGAAGTTATGACAAAAATAAAAGAATAACGAAAACAGGGAGGACAAACGTTCACATGTAAGGAAAATCCGACATTTCATATGCACCAACCTAATAGTATAATAATTGAATGAAAATAATCAAAATATAATAGTAATACAGATATTAATAATAGAAGGGAAAAGCAATAGTAAATTCGTCCTCGATCATCCATCGTTTCGTTTAACACGTTCCCTTACATGCTGTTTATGAGAATATTTCGTTTCTAGGACAAGTTTTTTCGGTACACGGTAACAAGTTTAATACTTTTCTATAAATATCTGTTATTTTTCTTGTTTTTGAGAGAGAATATATATTATTTTCATAATTATAAATATTAAAACGACACAAAATACGAAAAATAACACAAATAAATAAAAATGATTTCTTTTTGAATAATTGAAATTGTAAAGTTTCGCCACGATAATTCCATAACGGATTTATTTTTCTTTTTCCTCGTCTAATCTTTCTTCAATATTTTTGAAGTTATACTTTTTTTTGGAGCGTGTAAGAAAAAAATGATGAGTGTGAATTTTTACGATACGCGCGTACAGCAACACAAAATTAACAGTTTCCCGGTATTTACGATGCGCGCGAATAGCAACATGAAATGAAAAGCATGAAGTATACCGATAAACTCCTTTAAATTTAGTGCGAACTGATATCTATAAATATGTTTGTAAAATTTTATATATAATAATGAATTTATAAATTGCCAGGAAAATGGGAGAAGGTTATAGATAACGGTGGTGAATACGGAATAAATTAATGTAATTTTGTTATTTAATAAGAGCAAAGAGAAAATGGATCCAGTGATATTTCAGGTCATATTGAGATATCTTTCGCTTGGTAACACTGGCAAAATTTATTTTAAAAATCTTGAAGAAGATTTTCTTATAAATTTAATAGTAGCAACGGGGGGGGGGATATGTATCAAATGGAAAATTTGAATACGGAATTAATCGATATAGCAATATGGTATATTAACCTGAACAATGTTATTCAACTTCTTATACTCGCAGATAGATTTAACATTTCGGAATTAAAGCTAAGGAGTATGTTCTATATAAGAAATCATCCTGAGCAAATTTGGATGTTCTCACCATTTCAAGAACTAATAAAAGAGAATCGAAAATTGACAGGTGAACTCCTTTTATTTGTCATGAAAATTGGTTTCCCATAATACGATCAGTTTATCATTTATTACTCTTTAATATGTTTGATTTCGTATCTAATGTAATCGCATCGAAGTTTGCAATAAAAAACAACAAAGTATTATTTATTTATTTATTTATTTAATTATATTTTAATAACCCTAGAACTTAAGCTTCCTAAAGGCCATTAATTACAGTTTAATAGAATGTATAAATGAAACAAAACAGAAAATAAAATTAGGTAATTATTATTAAACTTATCATTGTAATTGAAATGCACTAAAAGTAGATAAAAGTATACTAGTTGTATAATAGTAGTATAGTAGTATTGGCTTAAGACATCAAAAATATTGTTAAAAAAAAACAAAAATTTTAAATTAAACGTAAATCATTAATCACAAAACACGCTGAATGTCTGTATTTGCCAAAATTCCTTCAACATGGAGTCCTTCGGCGATTGGATTAAGCTAATTATGAGGAGGGTGAAAGGATGAATTAAAATAAAATAAAACACTTGGTTGAGCCAAAAAGTGCAATGCTTTATTGGCTCGTCAGGGAAAAAGCCTTGCGACAAAAAATCCTGGTTTGTATCAAATACAATGGACGACGATGGATAACGGACTATGTCCGTGATCTGCTTCTCGTCACGATTAACCCGGATGGGTAAACTCGTTGAAAGAAATAGAAATTATATCTCTCACCGTTGATTGTCGCCTCTCCGTCTCGGTATCGTGATTATATAAATATCACCTTAATTATCGCCTCTGCGATCCACCACCATCGATATAATATTTGTAAGACGTATTCGTCTTAACAGGTAAATTCTTTGACTCTTATTAAAGAGTCAAAGAATTAACTATTATTAAATCCTCTCGCTTGTTGTCTTCGAGTATCTTGTTTCCAAGTGTCCTCGTAGGCGTCCAGCGTTAGAATAGACCGAATATCTTTGGTAATGGGCTCTGAAGGGTGCACTCACTCGACGGTCGAGTGGTGGGGGTTATGGATGCTAGTTACTAGTAACTCTCTATTGATTAGTGCGCGCACAATAAATCTCGTTTTTTAGTTACAATCGATTTTTGGTTATGATCGATTCCGATCGTGCAGATATCATTTTAAAATTCATCAGTATCGATATTTATTTAAATTATGTATTTTTACTATTGTCTGTATTGAGGTCTCCGGTTAACGGTTGAAACGAGTTAAAAGAGCATTCACAAGTTTCTTCATTGATCTAAAATTATTTGGTAAATATTCCCATATAATTAATATAATATTTCCATTTATTAGTGTTAGATCATTATCGGCGCCACGATTAGTACAGAGGTGTGCGTGGATTATTGTCTGATCCACGAGTCATAGGTTTGCATAGAAATATAGAAAACGAATCACAAAAAATAAAATCTTACAATAAGAATAAATATAACTTGTCTAAAAATATATCACATCTTAGAATTTAACCAATCTCTTTGGTTACACACTTACATCGATTTAATTACTAAATTTCGTACTAAATTCGATTATGATTCTCAATAAAATTTATTTAAATTAATGAATAACGCAGTGTTTCGTCAAAGAATGGAAAATATTCGTAATCACAGAGATTTCAAATTGCTAATCCAATCAGTAGATAAGTATGTAATTTTTTCCAAAAATTTTATATTGCGGTCGAAATAGATAAAATTATAATGAGATTTTTCAAACCCTCTTACATAAGAATGTACATATTAGACATACCTTAATTACGTTTATACGAGTTTCATTACGATTACATGATCTCTCACTTATCGGGAAATTGTAAAATTATGTAAACCCATACGGATAGCTTAATCTACGAATAAAAATGGATGCTTATGAAAAAATCAATACGAGATTCCGCGCGCGAATTACAAAAAAATAGGTTCGATGAAAGAAGAAAATAGTATAATTTTGACTGAATGTGTTTAATTAAAGGCTAAAATGTACGCTATTCGCTTAGATGACGTAATTATTAAAAAAATAAAGGCATAAATAGAAACGTTGTTGTGAAAAATATAGAGTTCAAAGACATACAAGTAAAGTTCACTTTAAACAAAAAAGAAGAAAGAAATGCTCTTAAAAATAAAATCACTTCCGATAATAAAACAAAACTTATAAATTATAAGCCACAAAAAGTGGTTCTTAATGTGTACTATGATAAAAGATACGTTATAACTGATTTGATAAACACGCTGTCATTGAAACTTTACTCCATTAAAACGAAACGAAATTAAAAAACACATAATTTATTAACTCGTTATGATCAAATAAATACCATTTTTCAACTTATGAACGTTTTACAAACGACGCATTCCTTTATATTCGGCGAATAACTATGGCCAATGACTGCATGCAAACATTGCGAAAATAATATACTGATTTCCTCGTTAAAACATATAGTGACTCACGAAAGTACTTGAACATTTGCCATGATATACTTTATTAATTATAATAAGTATATTATACAAAACTTACCGACATATTATTAATATTGGATGAACTTACGACTCTTTAGATTATATAGTTATAGTTGTATTTGAACGGATAACTTTGAAGTCTTTAATATTTTGTATGACCACCTTTGGCACGAATAACATCTTGTAAACGATTATGCATACTCTTTATTAACTTTTCTGTAACACTTAGTGATGCGAAACTCCATACGTCGAGTATCATAACTATCATCATGTAATTATAGGGGGCGGGGGATATCCCACGTCTTCGTGATTTGTGAAAATGCCTTCGTTGAACAGGGGCTCTTCGAAAGGGGGGGAGAGAAGGATATCACAGGGCCAAGGGAAGAGGCGATGAGATCGTGAAAGGGTTTGGGTGAGGTGTGGTGGGAAGAAATGGGGTATTACGCAAGGGTGACTAGAAAGAGAATGCAAGGGTCAAGAGAGAGGATGACGTTATTTCTTGTTCCGTTTTAATATTGGATTTCATCAGTACATAAGTTTGATTATATATTTAACGCACCATATACCTCTTGATAGTTGCATACAACGTTTCAACAATCTACAAACCACGCGAAAGTATTTTCGAAAGAAATAATTTTAAGAAACCACAGTGCTCGCGCGATTTGTGAAAGTTTTATCTAATTATTTTTATTGAACACTGTTATTAGTGAAGAAAAAAAAATACAATGCTTGTGCAGGTAGTACAACCGTTTAAAGTGTCTTGTACCTAATTATTCTGATGTCAGTTTTTCTTCTTGCTAATATAGAGATATAATAAAAGTTATAGTGAATAATAAATTAAAGTAATTTTATTTAAGTTAAACAGATATAATGTTACACATCTATTAGACCATTCCTGACTATAAAACGTATAGATTATTAATTTATTTTCAATAAGAAATATTTGAGATATTTGGGTGCAACATCGCGTAACTAGACAAACAAATGCATTTTCGAGAAACGATCTCTTTCATCCTACATTAATAGATTTTTTATTTTTACCTTTGAACAGTTGTAAGGAGACCATTAGGATCATACATTGCGCAAGTAGTTATATCAAATAACAACTCATTTTTAAGAAAACAAGACTAAAAGTTTCATATTTTTTAATATACATGTATTTGTTACACGATGAAATCAAGTTGCCAATAGCAAAAATGGTGATAATCTGAACTTTTAACCCCAAGACTAACAATAGAACAAAACTACACACAGGGTGACTGTATCTACACACAATCGATCTTACTCGCGAGCAGTTCCAAACTCGACTGACTCCGTGTCTTACGCGTGGCAAGACCCTAGGCACCACCCCCACCCTCGCTGTAAGACTCGTATAGATCGTAGATTCTTAGCTTATATTCGAAATACGCGCCTCGATCAAGAGAGTAAGCGAAGTGTAAAAGAACTCTTTACATTTCCATAGACGAGCGAGTGGTGAGATTAATTATTGTATCTATATACAAACGAAGCGAGCGAGAGATGAGCCGCGTGTCCAATCTTTGGTGGACGCCATTCCTTATTGTATCGAATCCATCAACCAGGATTTTTAAGCCGCAAAGTTTTTTCCTGACAAGCCAATAAAGTATTACACTTTCTATTGGCTCAAACAAGTGTTTTATTTTAATTTAACCCTTTTTCTTCCTCATCGTTAGCTTATCACAATCGCCACAGAACTCCATGTCGGAGAAATCTACACACAATACACATACTATATGCAATCTACTCTGCAGACTTACCTACCTCAGAGGAAGTAACTACGGCAATATTTGCGGACTATACAGCTTTGTTATCATTGGACTGCGATCTCTTCAACGCCAAATACCTAATGTACGTATGTTTATTCAAGATATCGGTTGCAGACCGATACACGTTCCGTTGAACGGCCTTGTCCACGAGTGGCAAACCTATGAACCGCGAATCCGATGCTGACCCACGCGTAGATAATAAACCAATATTAAAAATTTTTAATATTCTATTAAATATATGGGAATGTTTATCAAATAATTTTAAATCAATTAAGAAACTTGCTCTTTTAACGATATTTAAATCAACGTATTTCTGTGAAAAATTATTCTTGTAAATGAATTTTGTAAAATCGACGAAAAGAAATAAGCTTGGGAATGTGAAAAACTAATGAATGCGCAATACAGTGGTCCCCTCTGATATATCAAGCTCGGGGCTCTGGTTCCGAGAAAAATATTTCACAGAGTAAGAGGGACCCCTTTCCTTTCGAAAGAGATGAGGCTATAAAAGAAGAAGGAATACAGAAAGAAAGAAGGGATACTATTTTGTGTCAAGAGTGGGAAAAATGAATAGAGAAGTAGAGTAAATTGAGGGAAAGTAATATCTTACTGACGGATATCTTAGAGGAAGACCACTGTATAAACCTGATATTAAAAAACTATCCGATCATAAACAACAGAAGGTTTCTCAATAAGATTACTACAATTTTATTCCGAACTTATGGCCTTTTTTTGATTCTAAGTTCCCAAAGTTGATTCGCCTCCTCTTGCTGACCCACGCATTAGCGCTGCAATCGACGATAAGCCGAATTTGACCCACGCATTCAAAAAAGTTCGTCATCACTGGCCTAGCCTATAACTCTATCATTAAGGCTGCTCGTTCTTCATTCTTTAATTAAATATCACGGACAAGAGTGTGTATGTGCTAGCCTGAAAATTTGAGGAAAGTTTA
This sequence comes from Polistes metricus, assembly GCA_010416925.1. Lineage (NCBI taxonomy): Eukaryota > Metazoa > Arthropoda > Insecta > Hymenoptera > Vespidae > Polistes > Polistes metricus. The sequence continues at coordinate 105,243 of QUOH01000127.1, read as the reverse complement.
TTTTAAGTCGCGAAAAAATAACAACGTATTTTACCAGTCCTCAAGCTTTAAGTTCTTTTATACGCTCCCGCTTAAACCTAGAAGTTTTTTTCTTCAGGCATTGTTTTCACTTTTATAATTTACATTTTAAATTTTGTCTCTAGAACATTATAGATTCTGAGGGGTACAATTCACGTCGTGTTGTCCCTTCACTGGTGGTGCGAATCACGCTACTCCGGCACATTTTGTATTTACGTTTCCCAAGGATAGTTTAGGAATGGATGTGACTTTAGATCTCCGTTATCGTGTAAGAGCTCAATGATCGATAGAACGTATTTTCTGAGATGTACACAGTGAAATGCATATGCTGTTACATATGTACGGAATATGTAATAAAATTAACGCATATGCATTATACGGAAATTATGCAAAATAACAAACACATTTTCGATAAATATAAATGATGTAATAAACTTCTGTCCAAATTCAAAATCTTTATTTTCTTCCATCTAAAATAAATATTTGCGTTAACATCCGCAATCTAGTAATAAAAAACTAATAGAAGTAAACGGTTACGCTTCGATACGCAATGAACTTGTGACACTTTCTACAATAATATTGAAATCAATGTTTATCAACACTAGCTGGCACAAGGACATTCAGTCAGAATAACGACAATCAAATCATTTATAAAATTCCATCACTAACGATAAAGTCATATATTTTTATAAGATATTATTGTTTATGTATTACGAGAAATTCTAATTAGTGCTATTAACAATGATACCTATTATCAAATCAATTCCACACAGCAGTACAACTATTATACTCATTCCAATTTGAAATATTTCAAAGTTATCTACGATCGTAACAGAGTACAACGAGATTAATAAATAATCAAAGATTAACATTAATATAGAGAGTTATTTGAATACTTGCATATTAAGATTCGCTTCTATTGATAAGTTTTCGGTCACTGTTGAATACTTTTAAAAATGGATTGGAAATTGAAAGTGGTGTTGCACATATTATGGGTAAATTTTAGAAAAGGCATAAGTGTTAACAATACTACAGAAGAAGTTCTGTCGATGGATAATTATCAGTTTCTTGACGTATGTTTAGCGACAATTGAATTCTGCTTTAATATTTTTATTGAATATGATATTTATTACCCTAATGTGTATCCATTAAATACCTTAACTAGCAATGATTGTATAGGATTTTTATCGGAATTAATAACAACGAATCCTTTCTGGACGACTGCTCATTTTATGGATGCTTTAAAAGTTAGCAGTGCAACTGTATATTGTTATATAGAATATCTTGGCTACGTCCATACTTTCGTAGGATGGACTAAACTTTATTAGAGAGAAAACAATTTCTTTTATCGTCTCATCGTGTATTATTTGAATCTTTAGATAAACATAAAAAACATCTTTGAAGAGAATAATAAGGGTAGATGAAACCTCTATATTTGAATTCAGAAGAATAAATATCCGAATAGGGTATTCTTCATTATATTATAATAAATCATCTTAACTTACTGAGCGAAGCATTTTCTAAAGCGAAAACAAAATGATTAAAATTATTTTCTATTTTTTATCTTACTTATTTAAAAAAAAATAAGATTGTAAGACGACGAAATTAATTTGAAATCAATGAACATATACGAAAATAATTGAAACCTTTTTTTCCATTGAAAAATTTTAATATAACAGAAAACTCAGCGTACGCATATGTATGTCCCAGTGTTTTTAAGAAGAATAATTTACCATATCAATATAACTCCATTTTTTTTCTTAAGTATTCTTGAGAAGTAACGCGAGCCTTAAGGCTTTAAACTAATATAAAGTTCTAGGAATTTTTAAAGGAATAATGAATAATTCTTTTTACAAAAGAAAGAAAATATATACTTTTATGAATAATTTATTTAAGAGCAAAAATCAATATTATACATTTTTTTTAAGTATAATAACGATTTTAAAATAATTGTCTTAAATTACATATTTTTTTAATTAAGGAAAATTTTCGTATGCATCCTTCTTGTAAAATAATTTTTTTTGTAACAAAAAAATGAAATTTTGTCACAATCAATGTATAAGAAAGTATGATAATAATTGGCTGTTTTAGGGAATATAAGTATTTCTAAAAACTATGTTTATTTGTTTAAATAGAAAGATCTCTTATAGATCATAATATTATTACATGAATTTCAATGAAATGAATAATTTTTAAACACTTTAAAAATATCTTGCGTACTTTTAAACATGATGTATATTAAAAGATTATCTCTTAATTTCGATTTAAGCGAGTTTCAAATAACCACGCATTAAATAAAAACGCATTTTCATTTTTTAATCTGACGAAACATAAGAAATAGCTCCGTTCAAGTCAGCTTTATTATTATGCTTTGAATATCGATCCGAAACCATTTGTAACATATTTTTATAAATAGCTAGTAATAATTTCTGTCGACAAAAAAAATCAATATTTTTCTTCTTGCAAGGAGGTATCAACACTTGGAAAATACAGTTTGAGAATGTAACTTGATATATCAGTAGTATATCATCAGAGTATTCCTCCCGTTAACATAAATCCGGCCAATGGCTAGCAAATTCCGAGAAAAAGCCTTTAACGTTTTGTTGGTCTGTTTATATTTTTATAAGTTCCGTCATCTTCCAAGTAGCCCAGTGACTAAAACGATAACGTTTACAAATGTAAAAAGTCTAATCTTTCAAATTTATTTAACAAGATTTATGAATTTTACTATATCTGGAAACTAAAAAAAAACCAAGGCAAATATATGAGAACATACTATTCACACCATTAATATCTACTTGTTACCAAAATGTAAAACAAAATTGGAAAACGTTGCTTTGAATGAAAAGAAAAATGACTCCGGAATCAATATCACACATAAAAAAATTGTAAAATATCTAGGCATTTATTTCGATAATAAACTTAACTTTTGATATCTTATATTGTCTTGAAAATGTGTATCAATTTCTTCAAATACAATTACCTTAACAAACTTATAAAAATATTATGCTATCAAGCATTAATTACGCCAATTAAAAATTATAGCTATAGATCAACAAACATCACATAGAGTATATTAGACTATTTCAAAAAAAATGTTTGAGATCAAGCCTATAAATTTTTAGAACTAAACAATCAAATTATAAAAAACAATATTGCAATGTAAACATTTATAAGACAGCAAATATACATAGAATTAGAAAGTTTATTATTAAATTAATTAATAAATACATAAATGGTGAGAGTTTGACGTTAGGAGCAATAAAATAGAAAGGAAATAGGTAATAAAAAATTAACCGTTTATTCAACTACAAAAGACAAAAGTAAACACAAGTCATATCACATATCATTTCAACGGAATAATCTACATACAGGGGCACATGTTCTACCGCAGAAAAAAACGACTACTAATTTTTTCTAGTCTTCTACTAATCTTCATCCCCTCCCGCATATTCGTATGAACATTCATACACACGCATGAGAACATCCTACTGATGCGTATAATTGTCCAACTTTCAACAATAACAAACGTAATTAAACTATTGAATGTCAACAATCTAATCAGTGCATCTTTTTTCGTAGATGACAAATATTTTGCGAATACTTTGAAATCTGAAAATCACCAAATTCAAAATGTGTACGCAATGTCCTTAACATAAGTTTCGGTCATTCAATAAAATCAATTCAAAGAGGCTCTGAGCTTATTAAGTGTTCAGAGATACGCCGAGTCCTTGAGACAGTCTTCTCAGAAAAAGCTATAACTCCATTCCAGGCATAATTTGGAGTAACGTAAAATCTCTTTCTATTCTGGAAAAAATACTTGCGTAATGAAGCCGGAACAAAATTCGAAATTGTCCCAAAAGATTTTAAAAGAAACACTGGATGGTTCATAATTTGCTGAGAATGTTTTTGAAAGTGGTAGAATTCTATCACAGGATTTTGGAATTACGTCATCCATCTCAGGTCTTCCTGGGTAATGGACGAAAACAATGTTACACCGAATGTAATTGATATTAAATCATGCAATAATACGAGTTGCCATCTGGCTGAGCTTTTATTATTGTAATGTGTAAGCGTAAACGTTTATGGTAAATACAGGTAATCCCGTAATCCCCAAAAAACACGGTGGTACTTGAAGAACACGAATATCTTTTCCCGAATTACACGGTTTCAAACTACTCGATTTTCGAGTAATTTTATTAAAACAGAATAAAATATATATTATTTGATATAAAAAATTATTTCCATATATGTCATTTGTTTGATAAAAGAGAAACTTATGATCAAAAGCAAAATTCTTCAGAATTATAAGGGAATTATATCTTTCATCGTGAAATTTGAAAAATCACTTCTTCGACTTCTCAATTTTATTCAATTTTAATTTACCATGTTGACACATTTACACGCCGGCGCGTACCTCCGGTGGTACGCATTTGTTTGTGCTATTAAACGATGCAAATGAACGATGAAATATTTAGATCCTTAAGTAAGTAGAAATAATTTCCATATAGTTGAAAATCAAAATAATGAAAATTTAACGTATATTCATTGAAAACAATCTTTTTTTTATTAAATTTCATTTTACGCTCTGGATTAGCTGCCGTCCGATGGAGAGAAAAACTTTAATTATAGCCGTCCTATGAGAAAGAAACAAGAAATATGCCGCCGGCGTGAACGTGTTAAATAAATACACATTACATACACATTACTTACAAATGTATATGTAAGTATGTTATTTAAAAATTTTTGTCAACAATAAAGCGTTTATTGTTATTTAAGTCTTGCATAGGGATTAGATAATAAATATTTTATATAGTATCTTAGATGGATACGACACTTTTATTTTGATATTAAGAATTTAAGATAAAACGTTTTTTCAAAACTAATTAAAAGATTAATTTTAATTAAGTAATACAAGATATCTTAGAATATTTTACCAATATAAATTCAAACAATATAAAAATTTTTAGTTTTTTATATTTAACAGAAGAAAATTTTAATCATAAAGCTTTTTTTATTTTTACACTTGGAAACGGAATCTTGTTTTTTGTAGTCTCGAACAACACGGTTTCAAAGAACACGGAACCAATTAATCGTGTTCTTCGGGGGGGTTACCTGTATTTATTCGTTTTAATTACTTGGTCAATGAACTATACGGAAAGAAAGATATCGATTGAAAATCGATCATTTTGCGACAGAAATTTGTCACAATTACATCTACTATTTTTATATCGACATCAGCCAGCGAATATAATGTAGAATGTATTTACGAATGAAATGTGTATATGGTATACATATATACGGTACATACAGAAGGAAAATGAAATTTCAAAACGATTTGTAATGCCAATTCGTAAATGTTCGTCACGTAAAAATTTAATTTTTTATCACATTCGAATTATTATAAAGAATTACGTTCCATCCCGAATGGTGGAAAGAAAGAGGAGAAGGTTAGTAGAGTGAGGATGAACAATTCAAAACATTTTTTAACTGTTGCGTGATGAGCATACAGTGAAATATATACATGAAGTATACACGGAAAACTTCAATTAATTCATAATGCACGTAAAATACATCGACACGTACACTTATGTTCGATCGGCTAAAATCATCACAAATATTTTATATAATCCAGTATATAATATCATTTCAACGAAATACTATTAAAGACGGCCCATACTCGATGAATATCATCAAGCAACATTATATATTATAAACAAAAATTATAATTTAATTTCATACATATGTAATATAATTTGTATTATTATATATTAGTAAACACAATACATATATATTATACCTATGTTATATTATAACATAATATTCTTATACTATCTCTCCTTTCTTTAGACTGGAAGATAGATCTATTTTATTTCTATAATTTATTAAGATTATAATATAATATATCTGTTATAGTAAATAATAAATAATCACGCATAAACACAGATATTATTCAATAATATTGAACATGTGTGTGTGCTATTTCAATTAGAATTAAAAGAAAATTAATCATTCGTACGAAAGGAAGAAATCGAAATAATCTCGTCTTTAAAATTTTAACGTATTTACGGTTGTAAATTGAAAGAAAAAACAAAGAACATTTCAATGAAAGAAGTGCGTGCAAATAAGCACACATACATTCAAACAAAACTTGTAAGAAATCTTTATTATGCTGTTTACATTCTACTTATTGTTAATAGGATTAGGACAAAAGCTCTTAAAATTTTGAAATATTTTCGTTTACACTCGCATTTGTTCGTTACTTGAATTACTCTCGATGCTATCACCGCTGCCGTTGAATTTTTCCTTCGTTAACAATCGCTTTTTTCTACCATTTACACCTCTACATGCTGCTACTGCTGTTTTTCGACGTACATACTTCATGTTTTGGACAAGCTATGTTTCGTATAAACTTTAACCGAGGAAATATTAGGGATACGTAGATAGATATAAAGAGAAGAGGAGAGATTGTGTTTATTCGGAACAACGCTCGTTGGAATATCGGAAGGTTGGTAGTAAATCAAAATTTGGTCTTTTCTATTCACAATCAGTATAATGTTTTTTATATACTGTATAAATTTGAAATGGTTTTTTGAAAAGACACACTGTACATTCTTTGTAGAATTAAAAAATACGATATAAATGTTTAATAAAAACAGAGTATGTTTTATTATTGTAAGATATCTTATTTTTATAGATGAGTAATACATTAGATTCGATACAACCATCAAATGAAAGTTATATGCGTGAAGCAATGTCATATTTATTTGGCAGAGATCCTAGTATTTTAGCATACGGACAGAGACCTTGTCCATCTAAAGATGTAAAGAAAAATTTACTTTCTGTATATGAATCAGAAGAATTTGATCCGGCAGAAATCAAAAGCTCGCTTTTTGATTCTCAGTCTTTAAAAACGATTAAAGTCTATTTACGTTTAAAACCATTTCCAAGAAAAATCAAATTACTACCAGAACAAGAAGAAGTTTATAAAATAACAAATTCCACTACTTTGGTAACTAAGTTTCCATATTTAGAAAATAACAGTTGTTTTGCAAGAGCTAAAAGTAGCGATGTAGCATGTAGAACATATACGTTCACTCAAACATTTGGACCAGAAATAACGCAAGTGGAATTATTTGATCGAGTGATTAAGCAACAAATGGTAGATTTCTTAGCCGGACAAAGTTGTAATGTAATGACTTATGGTAAGCGCTATATACTCAAAATTCTTATTAACATTTATTTATATATTTTATGCGAACAAATCATATTTCTACAGGTACAACAAATTCTGGAAAGTCACATACATTGCATGGAACAATCACATCGCCTGGCATCATACCACCTGCTTTAGGATTCTTATTTTCTATTATCACTCCAAAATCTATACCTTCATATAAACCTATACATCATTGCGATGCAAAATTTCTTAATTCTCTTGAGCAAGCTCAAGAGTTACAAGTTAAAACTAAATTGTTAAGTTTTAGTTCGCTGGATAAAAATCAGTATAATAATACTTATAAGGAAATGCAAAATATATTACAAGAAGAATCACAATCAAAACCTAGCAAATACAGCAATGCTCATTATTCAGTGTGGGTATCTTTTGTTGAAATATATAACGAAACTATCTATGATCTTTTGACTATTGACTGTCCAAAAAAGAAATTACCACTAAAACTAGCAACTGATAATCATGGAAGAACTTTTATCAAAGACTTGAATGTTGTTTATGTTAACTCTGGTGCGGAGGCATATCAAGTTTTAATGGCTGGTCAATATAATTTAAAAGTAGCCGCAACAGCTTTAAATGCAAGAAGTTCGAGATCTCATTGCATATTTACTATTAAACTATTGAAGTATTATTCTGAAAATCTAACAGATTCGGTGGATACAAGCACGTATGTATTTTAATATTTTTACTTCATTTAAACTTAATAAGATACAACAACAACATTTTTTTTTCAACAGGTTTTCTTTTTGTGATTTAGCTGGTTCTGAACGCTTAAAGAAAACATTAAATATTGGTGACAGATTAAAAGAAGCGCAAAATATCAATACGAGTCTGATGGTCTTAGGGAAATGTTTGAAATCAATTTACAACGCTCAATTATCAAAATTCAAATCTGAACCTGTCATTGGACCTTTCAGGGAATCAAAATTAACAAGATTATTTCAAAGAGCATTATCAGGAAGCGAACATATTGCTTTAATTGTTAATATTAATCCTTTGCCAAATCTTTACGTAGAAACACAAAATGTATTAAATTTTGCAGCAATTGCAAAGAAAATAATCATAGAACCTAAAATAAAAAAAACGAGAAAGGCACATTGTTCAAGATTTTCTAAAATGGTTCAGAAAAGTATACAAAGTGTAACAAATTGGGACGCTATGGTTTTAGAAAATACAGGTGATAAGATAATATGCATTATCAATTATAAATAACTTTTTTTTTAGAGATAAGTATCATTGGATTTTTAATAGATTGGTTAAAATACAAATGTAGATACAAAGATAGAAATGGATGAAATAAAGTTAATCTCTTCTGAAGAATATGAAGATTTGTTACTAGTAAATAAACAATTAAGAAAGGAGATAACGAATCTAAAAAATATGGCTTTAACTCGTGACTTTGAAATTCGACAAGAAATGGTAGACATATATACTACCGCCATAAAGAAGCTTGAAAATAATTTGAAGTATGTATTTATATGTATATAGTACTACATTTTTTCATATCACTGTTATGTAAATTACCATCGTACTCATATCTAGATCTCGTATAAGAGATGTTGAAGAACAGCAAGAAGATAATTTGCAATGGTCAATTAAACAAGTTGAAGAATTCTATAAACAAAAAATTAAGTTAAATAGTCGAAAGAGTATACGATCTTGTTTATCTGACGAGGATAATGATGAAAATGAAGATGAAGATAATAACAGTAAAAATTCAAAAGATATTAAAGAGTTGAAATGTGAAATTTCTCATTTAACTACCAAATTAGTGTATATGGAAAATACTAATAATGCATTAAAAAAAAATAATAAAATTTTGAGCGTAGAAAAACATAAAACTGAATTTGAATTGAGCTTATTAAAGGAAGAATTAAAACAAACAAAATGTTTATTGGATGCTATTCAGAAAGATCTGTGTCACGAAGAAAAAACAAAATATTATATAGAAGAGATAAAGTCACAATTATCTTTTAAGAAAGATCACGTAAAGGTAATTAATTAGTTTAACATTTTGTAATTAAAATAAACAATACATTAGATATTTATAATATCCTATTATAAATAATATTTTAGAAACTTAAAACTTTATTGAACGAAGCAAAAGAAGAATATATTACTATCACAAATGATGTTCGAGAAAAGAACATTCAAATTAAAGAACACGAAGAAACAATGGTAGAATATGAAGACAAAATAAACGAGATGCAAGAACAACTCGATCGAGCTCAATGCAGTCTTTCAGAGCAAACTAAAACAATTGAAAAATTAGAAGAGAATAATCAAAGGATGGCGAATAAAATAACTGAATTAGACAATATGTTGAAGCTAAAAAATAAAAACTATGAAGACATTTCTTGCAGGCAAGAAGTATGTCGCCTATAGATATTAATTATGTAAAAGAACTTTTTTTTTCCTTTTAAATATGTCTATTATTATTTTATTACTTTCTCTATTTTTTCCTTTTATTCTTTTCCGTTTACGAATTAATTCGGGTATTTTCGAATTATTGTCAAACCCATGGGATTGACCAGAGATACAATGAAACTCACGTAATTCACGTAATGTTTATAAACACAGCTCAGATAAGAAACGATAGGCTTACTGATAAGATTAATTTGATATTAAATTTGTTATTCTACAATTTGGAAACCAAACTTTTGAGGTCTTTTTATGCCTTTATCTTTTGTCTTTTAGTGTACTAGAATTCAATGCTAGATAACACTTTCTAATTATTATCCCTGGTGAATTTAAATCTTGAGTATCGCAATCGCTAACCGAACGAGGGTTCGTAATTTTTTTCGCGAAAGTGTCTCACTAGAATAAAATAATTTAAGAAAAATATTTCTACTTTTAAATGCATCAATGCGTTGCTTCAAATTACAAATGCGACTTGAAAATTTATTCGCATTATGCTGATTGTTGGTAACATCTAACTGTACATCCTAGGCAATAAGCAATATCGAAGGACCAAACTGTACGTTAACTGTTGCATCGATTGGCGTGTAGAACATTAATTCTACATAATGACGTACTGAATTAGTAGATATAGTCTCTTCAATTGTCTCAAAAATTTCCATTATATACATCGTGGAATTATCTGAAATATAATTTTTAATATAGATACTATATCTACATGCTTTAAAATAATTTTGCTGTACTCAATGTTAGAATATTGACTGGTCGTTTTATACCTCACTGATATTGTCCGTTGGTTATTCCTATTGTGTTTCTGCACTGAACACCTTCATGCTGTATTTTTTGTTTATCCTCTTTTCTGCTGTAAATAAATCAAACTTATGAAAACGAATACTTATATGCACGATGGAAATGCAAAGCAGTCATTAGAGTAGCAAATAGTTGAACAATATCACTAATTACGTTACAGCAAATCGATATTTTATTGGAAGCGATCCTTTCTATTTGTTTTTGCCGATTTGTGCCCACAAGGATAGAAAAACCATCACTTCGAAAAATGTTGACTATAAGGGACTAATGTTTTAGCAGATGAAAAATTTGTATTACACCATACCTTTCGGAGAGTTTCATCTTGTGGGAACCTACAAGAAAAAGTAGCTACAGACTTATAAAAATTAACTAATATTATAAATATAATAATTTCTTTCTTTCTTTAACTTTGATTTCAACCATTGATATAATATGTACAAAAAATCTTTATCTACGCAAAGAAATAGACATAATTTAAGGTTATGTACTTACTTGTAAAAAGAAATGTTATTATTTTCGTTAGCTTGTAATTTAAAACAGCTAGCGCATCAAGTTTTCATTATTCACACACGTGCTTGCGAATATTATTAACAGACAAAGATTTTACATTTTATTTTTATTGAAACTATAGGACCGAAGATATGCCAGAGAGTAAAGACTATCCTTGACCATGACTTTATCGGACTTTAACCTCTATGACATAACTTCTCTTACGTCAACGTAAATATCACTCTTTCGTGGGAAAGAAGGAGAATATCCTGACTATTCTTTCATCTCTCTTTTGTTGCGCGCGCAGCTGTCGACGTGTTTCTCTCATGGTAAGAAATGTTATTGTAGGAGGTTATCAACAGGTTGTGGTTTCTCTGCGCAATTAGTCTACGCAGAGAGAGATAGATCATTTACCATCATTTCTCTGTCTCTCTCTCTCTTACTATCAGTCTGTTGTCATCATCTTTTAAATGATTGGCTTGGTATGAGTGAGAGAAGATTGGCTGGAAACTTAATATTATACGATTCCCTTGACGAGTACGAGTGTGTTTAGAATGTCAGAGAACCGCTTGAAGTAATCATGAATATTGACTAAAGAATATTCTCGATCTGGAAGTAAGGGAAAGTTTAGAACATTTATGATCGCAAATAGTCGACAATTTTCGACAAATGATGATAGAGGTTATAATGAATATATATAGGTAACCAATAGGACCAGCATTACGTCGTCGTCGTACAATCATTTGTTATTATGTTCTGATATTGTACTATGTCAACGATGAGTGTGTATAATGAAAACTTCTTGCGCTTGCTGTTTTAAATTACAAGCTAACGAAAATAATAACATTTCTTTTTAAGAGTAAGTACATAACCTTAAATTATGTCTATTTCTTTGCGTAGATAAAGATTTTTTGTACATATTATATCAATGGTTGAAATCAAAGTTAAAGAAAGAAAGAAATTATTATATTTATAATATTAGTTAATTTTTATAAGTCTGTAGCTACTTTTTCTTGTAGGTTCCCACAAGATGAAACTCTCCGAAAGGTATGGTGTAATACAAATTTTTCATCTGCTAAAACATTAGTCCCCTATAGTCAACATTTTTCGAAGTAGCATGTAGATATAGTATCTATATTAAAAATAATATTTCAGATAATTCTCCACGATGTAACGGAAATTTTTTAGACTTTGAAATCAATGGAAACTAAATTTTAAATGTTTCTCAGTTATTCAAGTCATTGGACATCAAACATGAAAGTTTTAAGAATCAATACCAATTCTGATAATGAAACTTAAACTCCAACCTCAATGATGGGAAACGAGCTAAATCAAGATTCATGGAGTGTATCTGATTACGCAAATAATGTTGTATAAATTGCTGGCAAAAGTATCAAAGCATTGTGAGTGTGACATATGCTGGGAGAGTCTAATCCAAAATCAGGTCTTTTGGGCTTGTAGAGAATAAAAGATCAAGGAGGATTATTTTCAGTTTTGGAGGACGTGGTAAAACATGTATGAAAAAATTTTCTTTTTTTATTGTCGAGCTCATTATTACTATATTAGTTAGTTTTCTGTCCACATTTATGATAACGATAATCATGTATTTGAACAAACCATCTTATCGGATCATAAAATGCAGCTTTTAAAGCTCATGTTAAAAAAATATTTAATAAAATATCAGATTATACCACGGAGGAGCATTTAAGCATAATTCAATTTAGTGACTTACAAGCAAGTATAATAATATATTATTTTTAAGATTTCGTTAATTTGATTTAATATTCTGTCTATAAAGTTGCATAATTACAGTATGCATATATTCATTGCACTATTTAAAAAAAATTAGGTTTCAAAAAAAGCCGTCTCTAGTTATTAAATGTATTACAGATAGTGTGTGTGTGTGCATAAATACATAATGTATTGTAAATGTTTTATTCTTTCGGTCTTATTTGAGCTGTAGAAAGGAAATTAGGAGTTGCCGCCTACCGAGCTCTTTAAGTTCTGTACCATTATTCGTACACAGGTACTTCCCTTACTGCGAAACTAGTCTATGCAGAGAGAAATAAAACATAGTTTCTCTATTCTCTGTCTCTCTCAGTCCACTTTTATCACTTTTATTACAGCTTCATGACTGTATTCAAAATCTGTATATAGAAGATCCATGCCACGAACAGATGTAATACTTAACATGGTAAAAAATAAAAATTATTCCTTTATTACATTTTATTAAGAAAATATAGTTTTCTATTTGGGATACATTGACAAAATTTAATAATTTAAAAAATAATTTAAAAAATTGTCAAAAATATAATAAATATTTTTTTCTTGTTTTTTTCATAATGCCTCTAGATTAGATTAATTTTTGTTAAAGCTTTGCGATAAAATTTATATTCATTATAGTAATATGATCATGAAGTTTCTCTATAATTTCAAGATCATCTCCTAGTTTCTTGAAGCAGAAATAATAACAAAACAATAAATTTCTTTCGATGAATAAAAAAGTATTATTTACTTGGGTAAATATGTACATATTACATCTATCTCTTTGTATTCCGTTTCTATTTCGTAATAGATATATTTTGTAAATCATTTTCTAAGACAGTAGATTGCATAATTACTGACAGAGCAGCAGGTATTTCCTTCTTTTGATGATGATTCTTCACATTTTCTTGAAATTAATTCGTCTTCAGGATCTATAGGATTAATTGTTATTTAATTTTTCAAAAGAAAAAAGAATAATACGATTTTGTTTTAGCCTTATTATATATTATTATTCAGACATTTACATAGCAATTATTATTTCTTCAAATATCTTTTCGTTTATATCCGAGATATCATCTTCATACTTCAATCGTGTTTCATAATCCTAGCTTAATTGTTCTTTTACAATTACATCCGAACCACAATTGTTTGTTTCATTATTTTTGAGCTTTATTATATTCCTTCATAAAAGAAAAAAGGAAAAAATAAGAAAATATTAAAATAATTGTATACATATTTAAAATAAAACAGAAAGTTGTTCTACATTAAAAAATAGCTATAGACTACATACTTCTTGCTTGCAAGAAATATCTTATATAATTACAAAATGTATAACTAATTATTTACCTTCATATGATCTTTCTTAAAAGTTAACTGTGATTTTATTTCTTTTATATAATTTTTCGTTTCTTCATCGCAACACAGATCCTTTATTTGGCAAGTACTATTTACTACATTATTTGGATTTGTTGGTAGTTCCACTTTGATTCCAGCATCGCAGTAATTATTATCAATATATCTATAATAAGTAAATGTGGATTCTATATATTTAGTATCGAATGGCACATTTACTTTGTATTCTTCATCGACCAGTAAAGATTCATCTGAATTTGTTTCATTAACATTTTCAATTATCTGTATTTTTGGCTGTAGTATGGTAACTTCAAGTTTTATCTTTTTGCGTGCCATGAAACATTGATGCCTAGTTGAAGTCCCATGTTTGTCAACCTTGTTTGTAGAATCGATTGTAGGGAAACTTTGTGGGACGTAACTAGGACTGTTTTCGTCATCTGATTTTTTGCCACCGATAAAATGTACACTGCATAAAGTATGCCATGGTTTAAGAGACAATGGCGAACCATCGATACTAAAATAATTAAATAAAATAGGTTTTTAGATAAATTATTTTGAAAACATAATTAATTCAGTACGACTGCTCTCACAGGTTATGTTAGTTACTTTTTTTTGTTTATAACAGTTATCCACTTACCTCTTCGATTTAATTCCTAACGAACTGATGGAAATCTGTAACCTACCTTATTAATTGTATCACAACTTTTTACCAGATCGATCGAAAATTTCCGATAAATCGTGTTTTCCGAGACTCGTACGTATGAGACATCTTGTAGTATTTTCTTATGTTTTATACATAGTAGTGCTACGAATTAAATTGTTAAGAGCAATTAATAGATGTGTTGTTCTCGTCAACGGCCATACCGCGATGAAAGTACTAGTTCTCGTCCGATCACTAAAGTCAAGCATCGCTGGGCACGGTTAGTACTTGGATGGGTGACCGCTTGGGAACACCGTGTGCTGTTGACATTCTTCTTTTTTTTTCTATTTTTGTTAGAAATATCGTCAAGATGAAACCAAATATAACATATTTCGATAAAATAATTTTTTTTTCTACACGAAACCACTTACCGTACGATTCTTTACAACCTTTCCTGCCTTATTAATTGTGTCAGATCTTTTTACCAGATCGATCGAAAATTTTCATATAATCCGTGTTTTCCGAGACTCGTACGTATCAGGCGTCTTGTAGTATTTTCTTTTGTTTTTTCTATAGTAGTGTTACGAATTCAATGGTTAAGAGCAATTAATAGATGTGTCTTTCTCGTCAACGGCCATACCGCGATGAAAGTACTAGTTCTCGTCCGTTTCATGTCACGTTGGCACCACCAAAAAAAAGAAGAATGTCAACAGCACACGGTGTTCCCAAGCGGTCACCCATCCAAGTACTAACCGTGCCCAGCGATGCTTGACTTTAGTGATCGGACGAGAACTAGTACTTTTTTTTTTTTTTATTTAAAACGTTTATTTGTTTCTTTTTAAGCCACAGAGTACAATATTGTTTGATTGATTCATAATAAACAAAAGATAAAATAATAATTTTGTTGTTGTTGAGACATAAAGGCCGGTTACGCGGCTCGCAATGTCATGAACAGTCATGGTACACTTAGTGCTATACGGCTATCCGTGATCCTTATATATATATATTTTTAGCGTTCACAAAGTTTACGTTTACGCTTTTGTTCCGTTTCTTTCATTCATCGAACAGAAAGGCTTCAAAACTGTTCGCTTGTTCTATTTATTTTTTTACTTAACCTAACTTACTTATTTCTATATTTATATACACTATTTACAATTTTTATTATATCAGTCTTTGGACTTGACTAGTCGATTTTTCTTATGGCACTTTTGTAGCTAGTTTGTATCAAAGTTCATCTATTCTGTCTTTTCCCTTCAATCGCTTAACCACCAATATTTCTTTACATTCCGTCGATGCTTGTCCTTACGATCTTTCTTAGATAGCGTCATTTTGTATATCCAGCAGTTGGATTGATTCTTGCTGTCCAAGAATTGGTCATATTCAATTGTCGTTCTCCTCGCTTTTCTACTTATGTGGTATATTATGGGGACGTTATTATTGTCCTGGATGTATCCCATTTTATCTAGGTAGATGAATGCTTCGGGTGGTATATATCCCGTCATTAGCGTTTTCTTGAAGTAAGAGTCGTTTGGATATGTTATTGCTGAGATTAGACTATTGCCAGGTACCTTCCTCGTGTTAGCGAAATGATCTCTATTCAGTTTGAGAATATGCGTATCTATTCTGCTTGTATTTGCTAAATCGTATAATTTTGCGTTGCTTATGTATTTTTGGTAGTTCGAGTCAGCTGTTCTATATTTTCCCAGGCAGGCACGTAGACATTTTCGTTCGAATGACCTGATTTTTTCCATCGTTGCCGCATTTTGGTTGAACCAAATCGGGCTTCCATATGTCAATATTGGGCGGATTATCGTCAGGTAGCAGTTAACTTTAATTTTTGGGTTTAAGTGAGCATTATGCATTAGTCTCCCCAATTTCTGGAATCCTTTCTTTGCTTTCTCAAGTTTCTCATACATATGATATCTATAGGTTAAATGTGTATCTATGTACACTCCTAGGTATTTTACCGTGGTTTTGTGTGGTATTTTATCATCCGAGTCTTTCGCTTTTTTGATTCCAAAGCTCTTCCAATTTTTCTTCACATCTCGGTTCGCTTGGTCGAGTCGTGGTCTGAATAGTATCGTTTCGCATTTACTTGTGTTTATTTTCAGCTTCCAGGAATCGCAGTAGAATAATACTTCGTGAAAGGCTTTCTCTAATTGCTCTTGGATAATCGTGGCTTTTTTCCCTTTGTTATAGATGATCAAATCGTCGGCGAATGCTATTGCAGATTTATTATTGTTCGAGTTAAAACCAAAAAGTCTCAGTATGTCGCTGTTGTAGATGTTGAAGAGTATTGGTGAGTTGACTGTTCCTTGTTGAAGACCATTCTTCACTTCGAATACAGTATTTGTTATCTCGTTACCATCGGTTGTCACGAAACTTTTTTCTTGTATCATGTTGTACGTTAATTTGATCAAATGGTCTGGAAATTTTTTCTTGATCATTTTGTATATAAGTCCGTCTGTCCATACTGTATCGAAGGCTTTCTCAAGATCTATCAAGCAAGCTCCCACGCATTCGTTATTATTGAGTGCCCAGCAGATGTCTGAGGTGAGCTTATTGACTGCGTGTAGAGTAGAGTGTTTGTGTTTGAAACCAAATTGTCTTTCCGGTATAATATCGTTCTCGTTACAGAAATTAGTTAGTGCTCTGTTAACGAGGATTTCGAAAACTTTTCCTATGTTAGGTAATAAGCTGATAGGCCTGTAGCTCGATGGTTCCGTAGCGTCTTTTCCTGGTTTTGGTATTGCTACTACCTTTGCTTTTTTCCAGCTGTCCGGAAAATATTTGTTGTTCAGTGCGTTATTAAAGAGCACTCCGTATAGGTCAATCATTTTTACCGGTAGGTTTTTCAGAGCGATGTTTGGTATGTTGTCTATGCCTGCTGATTTTTTATTATTTAGCTTTCTGAATATTTTTATTAGTTCTCCCTTGTTGGTGAAGTAATTACAAGTTTCGTTCGAGGGTTTATCGGCAGGGTTGTTCACCGAAAACTCTGTCACTGTAGTATTATTGCGTTCCTCTTCAACAATTTCATTTTTGAGATTATTTACTGTCCCTTCAATCAGTCTACATAGACGTTCCTTACCCATCTCGCTATTTTGGGTATGAATATTTTCAAAATGTGCCCCTATTACATTGAGCTTATCTTTCGGTTCGGCTATAATGTAGTTGTTCGATTGATTCTTGCTTAATGTTTCTATATCGATTCCCGCTCTCTCTAGCAAGTCTGTATTATTTTCTGGTATTTGTAGATTCGCGATCGCTGCTTTCCCACGTGGTCTAAATATCCGGTTTATTATTGGGAACATATTTTCTGGATCGTTTTTTGGAATATCACGAATTTTCTTCCGCCAATATTTATTTATAGATATTGAGTATTCTTGTTTAAGTTGTTGTTTAACTTCCGATAATGTGTCTTTCAGCATCATAAGTTCTGGATTATCATGATATTCGAACCTCCTGTACGCCCGATTTATTCTCGTTATGAGATAGCTTTTTGTCTTCTGTATCTTTCTTATGCGTTCATTAGAGTATACTTCCATTGAGTCTCGGTGTTTTATTTTCGGTACCGTTGAGTTTATTGCTTTTTTTATAGCCTCGTTCATCACTGCCAGATAACTATTTATTTCGTTGTTCGATAGGTTTCTATCTCTGGGTATCTTTATTCTACAAGAGTTATTTAGAAATCTCCGAAATTTGTCCCAGTCGGTTCGTCTGTAGTTTAAAGAATGTGAAATGTCCTGCTCCTCCAAAGTAAAAAGAGTATCTTTTTCTTTGGAGATCGTCATCGATACCGCATTGTGGTCGCTATCGTAGGGTAAACATCTCAATTTTCCGTCTTTGTCGGTGTTGTGGAACTCTAATCTACAGTCCGCTATACAGATATCTATGTATGAGTTTCCTCTGGGAAATGAGGGGATATCTGTGCTCCTTAGACAAGCTTTATACTCTATGTCGTTATCTTGCAGCCAATTGAAGAGAAATGTTCCTCTTGGATTGCATGTGTTATTTTTCCAGTATCGGTGTTTCGCGTTCAAATCACCTGCTATTACGTAGTAGTTATTCGATGCTTCCAGTTTCAGGTATCGGAACATTTTCGCGAATTCGAGATGGAATTCTTTTTTGTGGTTACCTGCCGCGTAAGCTGCAATTATGTATATCGAAACGCCATCGGTGAGGTTAAGTTTTATCACAGTTGTTTCTATTATTTTCGAGTTCGTAAGTGCTTGCAGATTTATATTGGTGTACTTGATGTTTCTCTTTATTGCTATAGCGGTACCCCCACCTTGAATGGAGTTTGGTCTGTCTGACGAGAACTAGTACTTTCATCGCGGTATGGCCGTTGACGATAGTTTTTGCGGTCGATTACATTTTCGGCCGATTAAGGTTGCATAGTCTACGCTATATTCGCGAATGTGTTAGGCACGGTATAGGTACATGAAAATTACCTTCTACATTAATTATCTTAGAAAAATGTTATATTTTCATAGTTTATCTATATTTATATTTTTAACAATATAATTTTTTACTTCTTAACTCTGTATTTTGTTTTGTTATTATAATTTACAAAGCATTGTCCATGTTTTAGAAGGACCGTTTACTAATTCTAATCTTATCTTCGTTAAGATGTGTTATTTTACATTTCATACGAATGGATATCAACATTTTAGGAACCTCTTCAAGTACCAATACGGCATTCCTATTTCTTGGATATAACGTAATCTAACATAAACACCGTTGTCGTCGCTTACTCGCAATCCGACCTGTGGACCGAATAGCTGTGGCCGGGAAGGCGCCTTCCGATCGCAAAGTGTGTATAATTTAACATTATTTAGTATTAAATAAATTTTAAACTTTACTTTAACTTTTAAAATAAACTTTAAACATTAATCAGCAATTTTTCGTTCTACTAAATTTTAATAATTTTAAATATATTAGTAATAAGTGGCTTCATTATGAAAATATCATGAAAAAATGTAACTATTAGAGTAGCTAACTCGATTTTTTTGGAAAATGAACTTATGTCACTTTCAAAATAAATAACTTATTTGTACTTTAAAATCGGTAAAATAGTAACTTTACAATGTGTTTTTTTAAATTAACGTTATTCACACACGCGATAAGCTTGACGGACACATTTAAATTGTATTTTTCACTCGTGCATAACTAATTGTTTGGTATAAATAGTTGGAAACAGCACCACTGGGTCCACTTAACATTTTTTATTCGTTAAAAGTTATAAATGAATGTCTTTTATTTCCGACATTGTGCCACGTTTCGAAAATTTTAACCCTCGTGCGCTGTAAGCAATCTGCTGTAAGAAACTGGGGATGAACAATAGAAGAGCGTGACAAGTCTGTATTTTCTCCTCTTATTCCCATTTCTCTTCCGTAAGAGAAAACACAACTAACATAACACGCGTAAATGTTAATTCACCAGAGAGATTTACTTGGCTAATAACTTTGCGAAATACATACACTAAATACATGAAACTAATCAGTGGAAGTGAAAACAAAAACAAAAACGGATCGTAACTTTTCATACAATAAAATAAATCTATAATTTTTATTTGTTTTTGAAATATATTTATTGCAATGGATAGAATGGTGCAATTAGTATCACGAGGTCTTCTTATCATTGATAAGTTCAATACGAAATTTACAGACTTTCCTTATATGGCAAAATTACATTGAGTATGCAATCGATGAACTCGAATTAACAAATGACCAAAAAGTGCCTTTTTTATTAAATATGTTAGAATCCTCGGCTTATGGCATAATGTGGATGGTTTTATTTCCTACCGATCCTTTTGAACTAACATACGACCAACTTATATTCATATTAGAGAATTTATACTCAAAATTCAGGAACGAGAGAGTGCAGCTAGGTATCGTTTATATTATCGTGATCAAATCGAAGGTGAAAGCATACGATACTATGGATTTACTTTAAATCAACTAATTCGACAATGCAATTATGAATATATCGATAGTTTTTATTTGGTCAACCGATTTATATATGGGCTAATAAGTTATCGAATACAAAATCATTTATTGACAATACCAAATTTAGATTTCTTCGACGCAATAATGATCGCTTAGTACATTGAACTTTACGAAAATATGTGTGTTTCTTATTCGACAATACGATAGACAAAAGTAAATTATAAAACATCATAAATCAATGAAATACAAATTGGACAAACAAATCTATCGAAGGATTCAGAAGAACTGGTAGTTTTAAACAAATCATTTGTTTTTGAGAAGATAATTTTTTAATCAAATACCAACACAACGTTATAGGAATTTCTACTGTTGCCAGAAGCTCTCATAAATTTAGGGAAATGTTGTTTAACATTCGAAGTAGATCAGTTTTTCGTTTCGGATTAAAAGTTATTTGAAGTAAACAACAGAAAACACGCGACAAGGCTGCGTTTTCTTCTTTTAAGAAAAACCTAGCAATTAATCGTGACATTTTAAAATTCCAATTGTGGATTTTATCTTTGGTATATTAATATGTTAATATTCTAAATAATAGTAAATTACTGGAAATCAAAGACGTTAAATGTTTATTGTTGTTTGGAAAAATAGTGTTCTTATATTTCAAAGCTTTTGAAACAAGAAACTAACCGTGTTTATGTATGCGACATTTCCTAATTACTTTACGTGCCAGTAATTAATATGTCTTTCGTTAAAAAAACATGCAACCACATGTTGAAGGATCAAAAAGAAAACATCATATTAAAGAAGGAAAACATACGATGAAATAAGTAAATTTTTAAATTTACATTATTAACTACGATACATTACATTATTAAAAAATCGAAATCTAAAGGAATTATAAAAAATATAATAAATACAGTTCAGGTCGACCAAAGAAGTTAGCGGAAAGAGAATAAAGAACTTTGATCCATGAAATAAAAAAAAATCCAAAGATTACTGCTACAAAACTTGCAACAGCAGTTAACCAAAACTTTAAGGAAGGTGTACATCCATAATTATGTAGAAGAGTGCTACGTAAAAATGATTATCATGCTAGGGTTCTCAGAAAGAAGTCATACATTAGTGATATTAATAAGAAGAAAAGATTAAAATTCGCCAAAGAATTTATTAACAATGATGTTTGTTTCTGGAATAAAGTAATATTTTTCATTATTAGTAATATTTTAAATTTCGATTCTCCAAATCCTTTTGTAGCAATCGTTTACAATCGTTACGTTTGTAAGAAATAAATCATTGGAATTATATACACATATATAAACATTGGAATTATTTTCGCTACATTCAATCTGTATCTCAACGACAATTTTTTCTTCTGTTTTAATTAAAGACAGATCAAAAAACAATGTTAACGATGCTGGAATTATCTTTCATTTTAACCTCAGTAATATATTCTTGATCACTACTATTTAAAATATTTCATGACGATTATTTTAAATATCGAAACGCGTTCAAACATTAATTTTTAATTTAATATCATTTTTTAATTACTGCGTAAAAAAACAATACAATCTTGCTATAAAACATGTGTATGATCTTTCGATTAATGTAAACAAAATTTGTCATTCAAAAGCATCTTCGTTGGATCATCGCATACTACCATTTGCTCGATGCATTTTTAAAAACAGCTAACGAGTTCGACTTCTCCTTTTTTTATTTTATTTTTTTTTTTTTTGAGTCAATTAGATCAAATCAGTCAAATTTATAATTAGAAGCAAGTTCATATCTCTTTTTATTAATTTTTGATCTTACATTTGTTTACAGATAGAACGAGTCTCGCCTGCGTTACAACAGCAACTGTTGCTGTCGCTACAGTAGTTTTCATCCTTTGGTGGTGGCGGAACCGTAAACAGAAGTATCAACTACCTTCGAAATGGAGGAAAGTAGGTGAACTTAGCGATCTCGTTACATATCCGGTAAAATCATTGGGTCCAATTAGATACACGACGATGGAGTATATTGTATATACTGTATTGGGTCTCAAAGTTGGGGGTGGTTACGTGATCGGACATTATTGGTTATTGATATTAATGGACGCTTTGTCACTGCTAAACAATTTCCAAAAATGATGCAGGTAATAAAATTTTGTAAATAATTCTGTTTATTAATCTTCAGTAATATCATTAATGTTGAATAGTTTAAGAAATAAAAAAAATATCTAATTTAATTATAAATTATTATTTAAAATATGTATAAGGTAAAAGATCCTATAGCGGAACGACGAAGGGCATGTGACAGTTTATATTATTTAAGAAATATTTATTCAGCCCGTAGAATGAATTAATTTTAATTAATAGTTTAGAACAAATATTCAGATATACGATAAAAATTAAAAATAAGCTTATCCAAAGTTTAATAATTAAAAAAAATGTTTTTCGAACCAGCTTAAAAGACTCAGTACCGGAACGCTAAAAATGACTAGCCCTAATAGCGGAATATGATTGGCCCAATACCGGAACAGTGAATGATAAAAGTTTCTCCAAATGAAAAAATTATGCTTTATCTAAATTATAATTAAGTCAATGAATAGTTGAAAAATTGAAGTTATTAATAATAGTATTTTATTATAAAAGATATAATTTTAATTATGAAGGACATAATTTTTATATTGAAAACGAAACATAAAACATTTAAAAATTGCAAATTAAACGAGTAAATCATAAATAATAATAATAAAAAAAAATAT
The DNA here is from genome assembly GCA_010416925.1 of Polistes metricus. Classification (NCBI taxonomy): domain Eukaryota; kingdom Metazoa; phylum Arthropoda; class Insecta; order Hymenoptera; family Vespidae; genus Polistes; species Polistes metricus. Next base: position 81,826 of record QUOH01000127.1, on the reverse strand, counting down.
ATATTTTCGACTTGATAATAAATGTAAACATAAGATTTTGAGGTGAAACTTTATAAATTATTAGTTTTAGAGCAAAATATTAAATACACAAATTTTTTTTATTTTCAAAACTGAAGTTTATGTACTTACTGTATTACTTATTCAATCACAAATAATTTTTGTATTGCACTAGACCTTGCACTTTAACAAAATACATTGCATATGTCAGTTGATATTAACAAAATATCAACATGGCAGACTGTTCCGGTATGGGGTCGGGCCAATTTCGAGTGTACCGATAGACGAACACCAAAAATTAATAATTTTAATGAATTTTTTTCATATTAACACTTAAGACTGTGAATTCTAAATACCTCTGCGGACACATAAAAAAAAAAAAAACTTTTGAAAAAGTTGCTTTTTACATTTTTTACGAGCTTAAGACTACGGACTGCTTTCTTAGCAAATTCCTTAAGGAATCGAGTTAAGTCATCGAATTAAATTTGGTCCTACAATTTTTATTTTTTTTTTTTTAATATTATTGATGGACTTGTAAATTTTACTTATATTCTATTTCATGCCCAAACCATTAAAATTTCGAAAAAATAAAAATTCTTAAAATTCCATATCATATTCAATAAGATATAATATAATAATCCTGAAATCGTTCCGGTACTGGGTCTCGTTCCGCTATAGGGTCTTTTACCTTATTAAATAATAGAATTGAAAAAAAAAAAATTCATGTAAATTATTAACAGATATCACCAAGCGTTTCGGATTCAATTTTAACCCTAAATGCTCCTGGCATGACGTCGGTTTCGATAGATCTCGCACGTATTCCTGGAAAAAGTTTTCAAACCCGAAAAGTATGGGGTCAAACAGTACCGGCTTGCGATTGCGGAGAAGAAGCAGCCAGATGGTTGTCGCGTTTTCTTCTTCAAGAAGACGTCGGTTTTCGTTTGGTCCATTATCCGTTAGATCGACCAGTGAGAAAAATACGAAACAAGGTCTTCCCTTTGATCGAAAACGCTGATAGCGTGAGTATTTACAAAAGGTTTTTTTTCATCTTTTTTATTTTCCTAGAATCAGTTGACCTTCATTACGACGATGATAACTACGAAAACATTTAACTGGAACGCGTGGAATTGCTTTCGTCAAATTTTCATACTTTTTCCATCAATTGTACTTTGTCATCTTGAGCTACTGTATTTCTCGCAAAATACAGTGTATCTTTTAAACATACTCAACGTATGTTGTTTTATCTGCTTACGAAGAATGCACGTGAAGTCATATATACGAATAATTGTTATTATTATGAATTTTATTGCTATTATTGTAACCGTATATTACTCATCTAGTACATTAAAAATCGCGTTATGTGAATTGTGGTTATTGTTTTCATCGAACGTACAAATAATTTTGTTCACATTTATTTATAATTTATCGAACGTTTCTTTTTGTTTAACAGGGTGCTTATCCCGACGAGACCAGCTATCATCTTATAAATGAGTCGTCGATAACGGATTTAAATTCTCGATTGAAAGAATCGATAACTTCGTCGAATTTTCGACCAAATTTTGTTGTGAAAAATGCAAACGTTTACGAAGAAGATAGTTGGGATGGGATTAAGATCGGAGACGTTGTTTTTAGAAACATTAGACCTTGTACTAGATGTAATTTAACTACGATTGATCCTGAAACCGGTACTAAAAATTCCAAGGTCGAACCTTTAAATACTTTAAAAAGGTATAATAATTATTTTCTTTACACAATTTTAATTTTTGTAATTAATTGCAAAATTGATTAGCTCGACGATGTTTAATTTATTTTAATCATTTTTCTTCGAGAACATTTTAATGTAGTTCTCATAAATAATATAGGATTTATCAATAATTTATGAGTGAATAATATATCAAATATTCTAATTGATTACTATTAATATAATTAATATAATAATATAAATAATATTTCAAATATTCTAATTGATTACTTTTTTTTTTTTTACAGCTATAGGCAAATTGTTGATCCAAAAATTCGTCCCCTTATCGGTGAGGCTCCAGTTATGGGAATTCATCTTGCTTTGAGAGGGCCAAGTGGTATCATACGTTTAGGTGATCCAGTTTACGTAGATGTTCCGTAGGAAGAAAAAACGCCTGTAGACACACCGATGGGTTTCTTACGAGGATGAGATTATTTGCAACGAAGAAAATTTTCTTGTAGGAGACCATAACTCGTGACGTGATCAAATTAGAAGAAATCGAAAAAAGTAATCTTCCTCGTGTTTCCCTTATAATTTAACATTTTATTTCGGAAGAAAAAGAAGAAGTAGGTTTAATAAGAATTTTATTCGAAGTAATATTTCGGTATAATGATTGTTTATAAGGATTTACTATAATCGGATTGTACGTAGTAACATACGTATGTAAAATAATTGTCTGTTAATTAGAGTATAACTCATTTTGTTGTAATCTATTTGATTACAACAAAAACAGATCTGACAAAATCAGATCTTTCATCGTTACGAGTATAATCGCACGATTAGCGAGTTATATTTTTGTAAAAATTGTATTATAATAATATAATTTAATTTTGGATATGTATAAAGTTTAATTACAATTTTTAATACACATTCGCACAATGCAGTTTTTACAACGTTCTAATTCCTAATCTACTTTCTATTAAAATTTTACTTAATGATTCAATAATCCAATAACCTAATAGTCTACTCATTCTCATCTCTACGCCGTGTGGCCAAATCCTAAATACGTGGGAAAAAATCAGAAAACAAGTATTTTTTGGAGGACGTTTAACCATTGGTATGTATTTAGTAAACTTCGTAAGGTATATATAGAAAACAATAATATTTTTTAATAAGATATGTTGATTTTGAGTTACGTAATGAGATATACGTAAATATTAAGTACTTTCTCTACACCACCTTTCATTCAATCAATGTTTGTAAGTCAATAAAAAATAATATACATATAATGAACAAAACATTCATATATCTATTGTTAAAGTATAATTAAAACGCGCGCATCAATCATTCCTGAACTTTCGAAATTTTAATGGAATCCGTTTTAGTCAAGTTTAACCCATACGGCAGCATTATATCAAGATCGCTCGGCGTAAAAATGTTGATATTGAACAAAATAAAAATGACAAGCTGAGAGAACAAAGATGAGTTCAATTAAAAAATATATTTCTTGAGGTATAATGACCAATTAAAAAATTAATTGAAATGACGTTGGCTTCGTTGCATAGGAAAAGAGAAAGATATATAAGAAAGGTAGGTATATTATTTTCAATCATTTCAACAAAAAAATACTAAAAGAAAAAAGCAGTAGTAATATAATAATATTTTTACCTGTGCAAATAATTTCATGGTTTTTGATAATTTCGCGCTCATCAAAGTGATCAAAACATAAACTTGATGGTTTTAATGATTTAAAAGTTGCATCAATTCCTCATTCCCAGATAATTCGGGGTTTTTCATTTTTTGGAAATGTAAGAGTTCACAAAAGGAATACAAAATTTAAGCATCGTATTTTTATCCAGTTCGATTATTATTTTATATAGGTTCACACATTCATTCACTCAAAAGCACAACCGAAACATACGATATATTACGCAGCATACTCTATTATATATTATTTTTAAAAGAAATAACACTTAAGGTTCTTCTTGATTTATTCTCAATCGGATTTTTTCACTCGGTTTTGAATAATTTTTAACTTTATAAATGATTCATTTTAAAGAAAATGATTTAAATCAGTTTTATTTCTTATTTTCTCTAAAAACTATTTCAAATTTTGCGCCAAACGATATTAGTAATATGCTGCTATCAAGCGGTAGAACTTGACGATCAGTATCCCCTCTCTTCACTCCATTGTATGCCGCACAGCTGGGCCAGCTAACCAGAATTTTTTTCTTATTCTTATGTCGGACATCCACGAGGATACATCTCGATTAGAAGCAAGATCATTTTATTATTATACTACACATGGGAAAACTCAGCGGATAGAGGCTACACATAAAGACCTCTCGTAAGACGAAATAAACGAAAACAAGGCCCCTTTATACGAGCGAAATATAGGCATCATCTGTATCTCCTTATACGAACGATATATAGACACCTCTTATACCTCTGTATATAAGCCAGGTAAGTTGCGAGAAGCGCCGTAACTATCGAGAGGTCAGATACGTGTTCAACGTTGCTAGGACGCTGTTCATTCCTGTATTACTTGTATAATAATCCAGGGTAAGGCTTTTCCCTGATGAGTCAATCAAATTTTTCTATTACTATTGGCTCGATTAAGTTTTTTATTTGTTATTCTAATTTAATCCTTATCTTTCTTATCACTAGATTATTACAATTACCAGAAGATTTCACGTTGGAGAAATTCGCGCGGATATATTTTGGCTTCTTCTGTGAGGTGTAAATTCCCGACTCCTAATTTAAGCGAGATTTCATCTGGACGATATTTCTACGCCGAGAACAAAGGATTTCGAGCCATACATTTTTTCCGAACATCCACGCCACCCCAGCCTTGCCATTCGCAACGAGAGATTCGTAATTTAAGATAAGTGGATTTAATCCTTCCATGCGCATATCTATACTTACATATATTTAGCGTATTGATGCGCATTTGTACGTGCATTTTGTAGCATATTGTATTCATTTTTCTCGGCTACTCGAACATAAATTGCCGTATTAGAATTTCTGACAGAGCGAGAACATTTTCTTTGTATTGTCTGATTGTGAGTCGAAGCAGGAGGAGGGAGAACGGTCATTTTCGTCTTTCGAAGAGCATTTTGTCTTCCAACATAAAACGGTCATATTTTGGCGATTCAACTGTTTGATATCGATACCTTTGTTGAGTAGGCATCAAAGAATACACGTGACGTATAGTAGGGATAAACGACCCATCCCCACCACTTGCCAACTTCGTAGACGCGTAGACGAAAAACTAGCGCTCTTAAAAGAAATTACGCATCGAACAATTATTATATTCGTAGGTAATAAAGACTACTAAATTCTTAAAAAAAAAACCATTTAACGATATCGCGTAAAATGGATCCTATTAAACGTCTCGGACGGGAACGAAAGGCTTTAAAGATTCGATTAACGTATTTTGAAAATTTAATTAACGAAGGAAAACTAGATGCGGGAGAAATGATACATCGTTACGCGCGACTTACCAAACAAATAGACGGATACGAAAAATCGCATCAGGATTGTATTGATAGTGGCCCCGAAGAGGAGGAGTTCAATGACTTAGACATTCTTTTAGATAGATATTACGCGATCGGAACAAAAATTAATGCGAGAGGAACGAAAATTGACGAGAGCGGAACAAAAATTGACGCGAGTGAAACGGACGCAAATAGGACCATCGACGTGCCGCAAATCGACGTGCCGAAATTCGATGGAGATATAAACAAGTGGATCTCTTATAAAAATAGTTTTTTAACTTTAATAGATTCGCGTACCGATATAACCGATATTGAGAAATTGCTGTATCTCAGGGATTCGCTAGTAGGAACACCGCTCGAAAGACTCGAGATGTACGATCTAATCGCGGAGAATTATAAGGTCTCGTGGAACGTGCTCTTAGACACATACGATCGGAAACGTGTGATCTTAGCGCAATCGTTCGACGCCCTAATAAACACCCCGAAACAAGAAAATTCGTCATTCGAAGGATTAACGCGACTATTAGACAATGCCCGTGCACGCATCAACATTATCGATTCTTTTGACATGTCAGCACAAGCTCTGAAAGTCCGCTTGGTCGAACGCACTTTACCGGATGTCATTAGAGAGGAATGGGATAAACGCTTAAACCCAGATGTCTATCCGACCATCGAGCAGCTTTTTGAATTTTTGGAAGAAACCATACTCCGTCTCGCCGCGTCAAAGGGTTCTTCGTCGTCCACGGAAACTGAATTCAGCGGGAAACGCAAGCGTCACGATTCGAGAACGCCATCATCTCGGCATCAAAGGAGTTCATATAAGGCACGTAAGCGTCCTACGAATATGGCACCTAAATGTATACTCTGTAGAAAATACAATCATTTTTTGTACCAATGTCCTCAATTCGAACACATGTCGATACCCTGCAGATGGGAGACGATTAAGAATCTGAAACTGTGTCAAAATTGTTTACGAAAACATGAAGGCCCATGCAGGTCCTCATGTTGTCTTATATGCGGTACATTCCATCATACAGCATTGCACTTTGGCACTAATTATTTCCCTCCTTCTAGCTCAGAGATAGCGACATTTCCGAAGTATGAAATGTTCGCATAAACGTTCGAAACAAATCCCAAATCGACATGACCAACTCTGATATTTAATGTTAATGCTCACTCACTCTGGAGTGTGATGTAGTTCAGATAATGACGTTGAGAACCACTCAAGGAATAGTCAAGTGCGACGCGTTTTACTATTTGTCTCTTGCTGAATAGTTCCTAAATAATTTTGTATTTTGTATGTTAATAACAAACTCTTGACATTTCAAAAAGAAAATTCCCGTTCTTACCTTTGTACGTACAAAACGAATAACCCGCGTGGCCAATGATATAACTTTGTTTTCATTGATAGTAATTTTGTTGTCTCGTTATTGTTTACTTTTTTATTTTTAGTTTTAAACTCTTTTATCAAGAATATCTTTAAATATCTAAAAAGAAGAATTTCTTTTAATTTTTATGTTGCGGGCAATGTATGTATTTTGTTATATATATATATATATATATATACACGGATATGTATACATTTATAATATTAAAGCGAATCAATTAGTTGTTTATCACGTCCAAAAATAAAATTATTAATACATGTGTCGCAAGGAAGTTGGACAGGGTAAGAATTTAGAACGTTATTTCGATCTTATTGAAAGTTTCGTCCCTTCATCGAGAATTCTTCAGCAACTCGATCGTTAAAGTTCAGAGTCTCTTATATATTATTACAAAGACATACATTCTTATATTTTTTTAATAATAAAACTATACTTAACATCTACAAATCGTTACATCATAAACTGTTATATTTAAACACGTAATCAAAACAACGTGTTGGACGAAACGTTCAATAAGATCGAATTAACGTTCTAAATTCTTACCCTTTCTAACTTCCCTGCGACACATTTATTAAAACAAATATTCCATAGATTTTTCGGTTATTCTATAGAAAACCTAAAAGGTTACGATCAGTCTATAAAATTGTTTCAGTTATGTGTGTTTAAAGCACAAAGTGTAGGAAAAAACAAAATGAACTTAAGCTATTGTATGTAAAACAAACCATGACATTGAAAAACTTTCCCTCTACCCAGTCTGTGTTCCAAACACTGCCAATTGAATCACATTTAAAACCCTCTGGGTGACCGTTAAAGGTGCACTTTCTATAGAATACTTATAATAATAAAATGCCCGTAACATTTATAATATATTAACTGTTATAATATTATTGGATGGAAGATTCTAGCTAGTCACCTGTATGCGTGTTAGCGTAAGAGATAAGTCGATCGACAATTGAAAGATTTGTGTAGAAGATTTGGGTAATAATTAGTTGTGAACGTGGATGTGTGTGACCAACAGATAAAAAAGAGAACAGAAAGTTAAAAAGTTAAGAGCAAAGACTGATAATATTATACAATATTATAATGTAATTAATAAAACTGTGTTAATTATAAGAGTAAGTGAACCGATATTTTTTTAGTCTGTATCTTTTTCTTAGGGTTACATAAAATATTTTTCAATAACAAAAATTAAAAAGAAAATATCACGTTATAGAAAAATAATTTCATTTAAAACGAATTCATAGAACGCATAGCAAATTTATCGTGGGAATCTGCTGTAATATGAAAATAAAGTTTTGCAATAACATAAAAATAATAAAAAATAAATAAAAAAATATAAATAAAAGCTTGCTGTTTTATTATTGCATTTATCGATCATACAAGTATCCAAAGTGTAGATTTCCGAAATGATTTCTATAAACATGTTTTATGCTAATTAAATAATATTTATTTTCTGAGAGAAATTTGTATGCCTATATTATTGTCTTTGTCGTCAGCAAACCCATTATCTTTGATCTCTGTGCAAAGTTTGTTATCCGTATTCATTAAATAGTCTCGTTTCTTTCTTTATGCTTGCTCAGTTTTTGTAAAGACAGAAAGGAAAGTGCAAGTTTCTCTCCTATTTTAACCTAATGTCTATATCAATTTTAGCAATTTTAAATAAACAATCATAATACTATTTTAAAATATTTAAACTTTTTCTATAATTTTTAGTTGATTGAATTAATCACGGAGCTCATTGCAACAATTATTGTTTCAACGACAATAATAGTTATATCATATCTTGTAATAAAATATTTAATTAAAAAATGTAATCGGTATAACTCGATAAATATATTCGCAGGACCAAAAGCTTATCCTGTAATTTGAAGCAAACATTTATTTATTGGTGATTTCGAAGGTAAACGTTTAATTTACAGTGACTCACGAAAGTATTTGAACAGTTTGCTATGAAATATTTTATTAACCGTTTGAATCCCAAGCAGCGCGATCGCGCTGTTCAGATTTTATGTCGAGAAAACCCAGCACATTTCGAGCATTGTGGACAACTGACGGTGCGTTACGTATTGTCGACATACATTAAACAAGCGCTATCGCGCTGCTTGGATATTTTCGTACATATATAGGGAAAGCGCGATCGCGCCGTCTGGGATTCTTCGACAGTGTTTTTTCAATACCGTCTGGGACTCAAACGGTTAATTATATTAAGTGTACTACAGATACACAGAAGCCATACATTAGTGATATTAATAAGAAGAAAAGATTAAAATTCGCCAAAGAATTTATTAGCAATGATGTTTGTTTCTGGAATAAAGTAATATTTTTCATTATTAGTAATATTTTAAATTTCGATTCTCCAAATCCTTTTGTGGCTTTAGCAATCGTTACGTTTGTAAGAAATAAATCATAACTATTGTATATATATTTCGATTTGCTTGAAACTATACCTGTATAATCTACAGAGTCATACTCTATCCAATGTTAATAATATGTCGGTAAGTGTTCTGTAATACACTTATTATAATTAATAATATATTTTATAGCAACTTTCGTGAGTCTCTGATATATATATGTAATATCTACATTTATTTCTGTTAATAAAATTTCTTTAAATTCAAATTATTGATTTTTAGGAACATAAAGAATATCATCGTCGTGGCTCTTCTATGGATAGATACAAAATTATTTATAGTTGTGGAAGAATCTTATTATATCAAGGTAAGATTTTCATCAGTTTTGTTATATTTACTTATAATAGTGTTATGGATTTTTGATTTTGTTTTATTTCTTACTTATAATTTATTTTGATTCGTTCATCTCTTTTTTAGAGCATATTTCAAAGTTCTAATGCTTTTGAAAAAAGTAAAGTATATGAAGTTTCTTAAGCTTATTGGTGGCAATAGTATATTTTCTGCTTCAGGTAAAGTATAAATACACGTTTTATGTTTTTAATTAGTACATAATTATATAAGATGTTCAAAAACGTCTAGACCAATCTTATACTACGTATTACTGAGGTTAAATAGATGAAAAAAGTTCATATAAACTTATGTCCATAAGTTCTTTATTGGAAATTTAAATGATTTATGTTTATATAACAGTTGTTCGTTTTTTTTTTATTGCAGAATACGTTCACAACATTTGTACGAAAACGATACTAACATTTTGTATATGTATTTGCATGTACGATGATTTCTTTTTCCTTATTTTTTAATTTATAAATATCTTAAAAAAGGAAGATAATAGATATAAATGAAGTATTGTTATTTTACTCAAAGTGTCCAAATGGCTAATTCATCGAATATTATTAAAAATAGTTTTTGGTGAAAGTCTTATTCAATCTTACATGGATGTAATTATTACATATGTAAGATTTACGTATAGAGATATATATATTTATAATGGTAACAGTAAAGTATTTATTTATTAAAAAATAATAACAAGGTATAATGTTTGTAAGAAATAATATAGTAAGTATCTATAATCTAATGATCTAATGCTAACAATAAGTGTAACCCCCTACGTCCGAAAACAACCGCAAGGAACACCCGAATCCGACTCGTCGTTGCCTATCGTAATCCTTCGCCGTTCCCCGTTGTCTTCCGTACTCTCCGTTACACTTATCACTCGTCAATTATTATTGAACTCACAGAAAAACGCACCGCCCGCCGAACGCCGCCAGTCCTCTCCGTCGCCTACTTATACCCTACATCCCCTCCATCGTCTTTCGTTGTTTCTCGTCATTCCTTCCGGAAACTTCCCGATAATTCCCGATCATGAACAAAGGCCCTTTCTTCACCTTAAAATCGAGAACGCTCGAGAGGCTTCGAGGTGCCCACTTGAAGGCGACAAAGTCCAGACGGTGTAACCCTAAACCTAAACAAATATCCTTATCTAACGCAACGGTCCCTTTCTTTATCCTCGACCGATGCATTCTTTCATTCCTTTCAATCATTCTCACACTCATACCATTCACACATTCATATCTATACTTCTTAATAATCAAAACCCCACACACATTTAATAACATTAACAAGAATTTTAGTATCTTTAAATGAGAAAAAAATAGACATTTCTCGCATTATGTACACTTTTATAATTTGGATATGGTATACGGTAAAATTTTGACATTTTTTTAAATTTATTAAATTTATATAAATACAATGTAAATTTTTAAAAATATGTTTACATTTTTTACTGATAGACGGTTTGTTAGACACAATTCTAAATTTGCAGAACAATTCAAAATGTAAACTTGATAAATTGATGTTATAGTAATTATATTGAAAATTCTTGGATAATTGTAATACTATTTTATTTCCTTTCTTTTTTCTTATTTTTATTGTTATTTAAATTCAGGGGGATGTATGAAAAGATTCTTTAAATGTTGGTTACATCCTGATATTATCTTTTTCAATATATCTTTGGGAAATATAGTCGCGTCTTAGCATTCGAAGTGTACGGACGTTCAGAGTGTAGATCCGCGTGTTTATAACTATATTGTTTACATTTTATGTATAACGAATAAATTCGTTACCTGGTTGTTTAATTTTCAAATTTTTAACAAATCGGTCACCAGCTCATGGCAATAAACCATTCGCATATCCTTGACCGGGATATGCAAACATCAACCACATTTCCACCATGGCAAAAGGTTACTACTCATAGGCGTGAGCATGCTTCTTGTAGCAATAAAAGAGCAAGAATAGATGATGATAACAACAATGTTCCTCGAAGCAATGGAATACCCGAAACCGTTAACAGATTCTCGGTCTTAACTTCAAGTATAGTCACAGATTGCGATATGCCGCAAAACGAACAAGTGCAGAAAATACCACTACCTCCTCCAATTTACATAGATGACGTCCTTGACATTCAATCTTTAACTAAATGCCTAAATAATGTAGTTAAAAAAGATAATTACACCTATAAAATTAGTAATAATCAGGTTCGTATATTACCAGCAGATGCGGACTCCTACAGAAATATTACTAAAACCTTAAAATCAGTAAATGCTAGCTTTCACACATTTCAATTAAAACAAGAACGTTCGTTTAGAGTTGTGTTACGTAACGTACATCACTCTGCTGATTTGAACGACCTGAAAGACGAACTAATGGAGCTGGGTCACGAAGTTGTAAACATCAGTAATATTTATCATAGAGCTACACACAACCCACTATCCATGTTCTTTATTGACCTTAAACAAAAACCTAACAACAACATGGTCTACAATATAAAAAAACTGAATAACACAATAGTCAAATTTGAATCACCACGTAAGAAAAAGGAAATTGCTCAATGCAAGAGATGTCAAAAGTATGGTCACACTCAAAAGTATTGCAATCGCAATTTTCAGTGTGTTAAATGTTCTGGTCAGCATGCTACGGCAGATTGTAAGAAATCTATAGATACTCCACCAACTTGTTTCCTCTGCGGTGCCAACCATACTGCGAACTACAAAGGGTGCCCTTCCTACCAAGAGATGTACAAAAAGACGTTTCCTACACCTAGAATAAGGAAAACTGCAAATACTCAATCTAATCTCGAAACCAACCCACCGGTAAACATTCAACGTTACGCCGACCAATCTATGTCTTACGCACAAGCCGTAAATAAAAATATACAAATATCAGATACTTCAAATCCGCAGCATTCAAATAACGTAAACAATAATAACGGCTCAAGTCTTACAGATTCTATAAGTAGACTAGAAAAACTCATCGAAAAACAAAGTGAACTAATAAATAAACAAATCGAACAATCAAACAATCTCATTTCATTATTAACGGTAATAGTAAGTAAACTGTCGTGTACTAATAAATAATGAAGACATTACGCATTGCTCTTTGGAACGCTAATGGCCTAATGAAACGTAAATTGGAGCTGGAAGCATTTTTAAAATTATATGACATACAAATTATATTAATATCGGAGACACACTTTACGGTTAAAAATTATTTTAAAATCTTCGGTTATAAGATGTACTCCACGAATCATCCAAGTGGAAGGGCACATGGTGGTACTGCGATTCTAGTTAAATCTAACATAAGACATTACGAGCTTGCACCATATAAACAAGATCATCTTCAGGCAACAAGTGTCATGATATATGACTGGCATTGCCCAATAGCTTTCTCAGCAGTGTACAGTCCTCCTAGACATACTATCAAAAAAGAAGATTTGATAATTTCTTCGAAAGTCTAGGCTCAAGATTCTTAGCCGGAGGTGACTTTAATGCCAAACATAACATCTGGGGTAGTAGAATTATAACACCAAGAGGTAAAGCACTCTCAAAAAGTATCGAAACTAATAGATTATGTTGCATTAGTTCAGGTGAGCCTACCTACTGGCCAACTGATGTAAATAAAATCCCTGACTTGCTTGATTTTTTTATCGCTAAAAATCTATCTCCTCGATATATACAGGTCTGCTCTTCATTTGACCTTTCTTCCGATCACACTCCAATCATAGCAACAATAAATACAACTATTATCGACAAAAAGCCACCAATCTCCTTATACAATAGACTAACAAATTGGGATTTCTTCCGCGAAACATTCAATAATACTGTTGATACCACTTTACCATTGAAAACAACTGATGATGTGGACCATGCAGTAAACCATTTAACGCACAACATAATAAATGCAGTTCGAGCCTCTACACCTTCTCTGGAGTATATTTCTGGTCATGACTATCCTGCATATATTTTAAATAAAATTGTAGAAAAACGTAAGTTGCGTAGAAATTGGCACAATAGTAGATCTCCTGAGGACAAACGTAAACTTAATAAAGCTACCAAAGTGTTAAAAAAAATACTGCAGAACTTTAAAAATGAAGGTCTTCAAAGTTACCTTCAGAACTTAACTCCTACTGCAGACACTAACTATTCACTCTGGAAAGCAACAAGGCGTTTTACTCGTCCAATTCAAGACATTCCACCTATCCGTCAGTCCCAGGGTGAATGGGCAAGAAAACCAATAGATAAAGCCAATCTCTTCGCCTCCTACCTGGCAGATGTATTCAAACCATCTTCACCTTCAGTACCTGCAGAAGATGAAGACGTCTGGACATTTATGCACTCACCTTTCCAATTATCTCCACAAATAGAACCGTTTACCTCAATGGAAGTCAAAGCAACAATTGCATCACACATTAATCCGAAAAAAAGCACCTGGCCTCGACTTAATCAACGGAAAGATGATCAAAGAATTACCAAAAAAAGGAATAGCGTATATTACCTCACTATTCAACGCCATTTTACGCCTAGGCTACTACCCTACTTCATGGAAAGTAGCAGTGATTACACTCATTCACAAGCCAGGTAAACCACCTCACGACGTTACGTCATACCGACCAATCAGTCTCTTATCCTCTTTATCTAAGCTATTTGAAAAAATGTTCACTAATCGCTTACTAAATGTCTTGGATGTCCCTACTCTTCCCGACCATCAGTTCGGGTTTCGGAAATACCATTCAACAATTGAACAGGTCCATAGAATAACTCGTCAACTATCGCAAGATCTTGAAAAGAAAAAATACTGCTCCGCAGTATTCCTGGACATAAGGCAAGCTTTCGACAAAGTCTGGCACACCGGACTACTTTATAAACTTAAGAAAATATTTCCATATCCTTTTTTCCTGATCCTTAAATCCTACCTTACAGATAGAAAATTCGTGGTTAAATATCAAAACCAATTCACTTCAGCTTATCCAATCTTGTCCGGTGTTCCACAAGGCAGCGTACTTGGGCCCATACTGTACACAATTTACACGGCAGATCTACCTACCTCGGAAGGGATAACTACTGCTACATTTGCAGACGATACAGCTCTGCTAGCATCTGAGAGTGATCCACGAAACGCGACTGATATTCTCCAACGTCATCTGCACTTACTAGAAAAATGGTGTCAGAAATGGCGAATCAATATCAACGAAAGTAAATCACATTGCGCAGAGGCACGTGTCCCCCTGTGGTCATTAATGGGGTAAATATTCCTGTTAGAGACTCGATCAAATATTTAGGTATTATCCTAGACAAAAGGCTGACATGGAAGCAACATATACAACCAAAGTAAAACACCTCAAAGAACGAGTAAGAAAAATTTATTGGCTGTTTGGTAGATCGTCTAAGTTAGATTTGGAAAAAAAGCTCGTTATCTATAAAGCTATTCTAAAACCCATATGGACTTACGGAATCCAACTATGGGGAACTGCGAGTAACTCCAATATAGAGATTTTACAGAGGTTCCAATCAAAAACTCTACGAAACATCTGCAATGCCCCATGGTACGTTACAAACGAAAGAATTCATCAAGATTTAAGAATATCTACAATAAAAGAAGAAATTGTCAGCTTCAGTGAACGCTACAACTCCCGTTTAGCCAAACATCCCAACCCTTAGCAAAAAACTTACTGGAAACAAATGAACTAGTACGAAGACTAAAAAGGTTCTACCCTTCTGACCTTAAAACAAGATTTGAATGATTTAAAACATCGTAATATTATTTGAGTCTAATGTATTATATCTACACTCACCATTGTGTAAATCTTTTTTATTTACATTTCATGTTATTACATCACGCCAGCCTAAAGTACTTATAATTCTCGTCGAGAATTGATTGTATGTTCTGTAATGAATAAAAAAAAAAAAAAAAAAAAAAAAATCTTTGGGAAATAAAAACTCCAGAAATATATATCATATCTTGATGATATCACAAATGAGGTATAAATAAAAAGCACATTCTTATTTAAAATTTCTTTATTTTATCTAAATAATTGCTATATTATATGTGGGATGCGAGCACCTCCAAGCAAAACTTAAATAGGCATTCGTGAGGAGATTGGACGGTGGGCCTTGGATAGCTCAATGGTTAAAGAGCAGTCGCCCGGAAAGCGGAAGATCCGGGTTCGAGTCCCGGTCCAGTCAGTCCAACGGTCCAATTTTGTCACGAATCCTACATATATATATATATTTATCATGCTTATGTTCATATATAACTGTTATTTGTAAAGATAATAAAGAAGAAAAGGAACGTATGAAATAAATATAATTACTCAGAATTCGAAAGCGGAAAATGCAGATAAAATTAATAAATATATAACACAATTCTATTTTTTAACCAATTTATGACAATAATGCTTTTATAACAATATTAAATAATATGTCATCTATTGTTTTGTACTAAAGGATAAAATAAAGGCACATTTGTCGACTGGTTTTTCAAGTTATTTATTGACGGAAAAAAATTTTCAAAAGAGAATATAAGGGATGAAAGGAATACTGTGGTTGTAGCTGTAAGTTGAGCTCATTTTAGTTTAATCAACATTTTTAAGTTTATTAAATAATGTAAATAAAAATATTTGTACTATTTTTCAGAGAAGCGACACTACAATAAGTAAACTTATTTTCGTATTTTTAATGTTTGCCACGTTTTTTGAAATTCAAGGGCATATAGCATTTACATCAGGGTTTAAAGAAAACTGTTAAAATTTTGAATTAGTTCTTATGTAACAATAATTTTTTTAATTCAACTGATACTTTTATCTCATATATTTATACATAAATAGAAAATGTTTGCTTCTTCTATTATAGGAAAAAATTCTGGTTAGGTAGTAACAGTTATTCTTTTAAAAAAAAGTTGAAATACTTTTAATACAAATTTACCATTTAATTTACATAAATAAGAATTAAAATCACGACTTGATAATTAATCTATATTTAAATCGTTCTCATTACTTGAACAAATGCTGAGTAAGTGAAAAATAGTTTAAATTTTTAATTTACTTAAACATATTTGTTAAGAAATAAATATTTTTTTTTTAATATTTTATTAACAAAATATAAGATAACTGTTTAAATTGAACTTTTATAACAGTGTTCGATTAAAGGTCGGGGTGAATGACAGTTTTGTGCGAAGTATTACTAAATATGGATCATATATTTTAACAATACACAATAGAACAAAATACAAGTAAAAAACTACCTTGATATATTTCTAATAGTCGCACTTAAGGCTTAAACCCTTACTGACCTCAGGCTTATTACAAATTATTCGTACTTATCCATCTATCTCTGCATATCACTCTTGATGTAACTCTCCAAAAATATTTCTATCTTTATAAATAAATTTCTATCTAATAAAATTCTAAAAATATTTCTATCTTTATAAATAAATTTCTATCTAATAAAATTATTTCTATCGGAAAATAAGCAAGACCTCGTACCACTGACGCCGTCTATGTTTTTGCAAGACACTAAAGACATAGGTGTTTTAGACTTAGATAGAGTTGAAAAATGCGACTTTGCGAAACGTTATAATTACAGAGCCAAAATTAAGGAAGGTCTTCGACGTCGGTTTCGTACTGAATATCTCGGAGCGTTAATACATCGTAAGGGTGTTAAAAGAGAAAACCGTAGCATAAAAATTGGAGATATAGTATTGATAGAAAATGAAAATAAGAAAAGGATAGATTGGCCACTAGCCCGCGTAGAGAAACTTATTTACGGAAAGGACGACAAAGTAAGGGTCGTTCATTTAAATACCGCGACGGGTAGTTTGGTACGACCCATACAGAGGGTCTATCCACTTGAATTAAAATCAGACTCAAATGAGTCTCGAATAGATGCGATTATTGTAAACAGTTATGAGAAAAATAATTCTTTAAGTTCTCCGGAACATTGCGACGGAATAAACGACTGCCGTATGACGAGGAGCGGAAGAGTATCGAAAAAACCAGATAGGTTAAATTATGATTAAATTTTATTCTGTATCCTCCGTAGCGTAATGTAGAGTAACAAAAGATTGAGATAGGCCATGTGTTAGCCATCTCAATGGTGGGAGTGTGTCACATTACGCCGAACCGAGCAGCCCCCGCACGAAAGAGAAATTGTTTAAATAGGAATTCTATGGGCATAAAGAATTCTAAAGAGGTTGACAGACAAGCCAGAATAAATGGGTAATATTTTCTAAAAAAAGCTTAGGTTACAGGCGACTAGAAATAATTCTAAGATGTTCGGTCCGCTCAAGAGCAAGGGCCACATGCTCATGCTGTTTCCCCTTATGTGGACCAGATGCGGGTTTGAACGGGAAAAATTCCGAGAGCTGTGGAAAATACTCTCTCGCTGAGACGTTACAGGCGTTAAAAGAAAGAAATATCGATGACCAATAGGGAATCTGTGATTTAATAAGAAACGCCCTGTAGGAAAAAGAGAGTCCTGCCCCTCCCGCTATATGCGGAGTATAAAAGACGGACACGAGACCGGAATAGGGGCTTATTTTTGGAGAGTTACATCAAGAGTGATATGCAGAGATAGATGCATAAGTACGAATAATTTGTAATAAGCCTGAGGTCAGTAAGGGTTTAAGTCTTAAGTGCGACTATTAGAAATATATCAAGGTAGTTTTTTACTTGTATTTTGTTCTATTGTGTATTGTTAAAATATATGATCCATATTTAGTAATACTTCGCACAAAACTGTCATTCACCCCGACCTTTAATCGAACAAACAGAATTAAAGTGTCAATCTACAAAGTTGACGTAAAAAGAAAAAAATAATTAAAAAATTTAATGTTTAGAATATAACTTTTATTTATACAAATTTACAATTTTTTTGAAGCCCTGTTTCCGACAAACATATTGTATGTTTTCGTTATTTTTATTAATCGTCGTCTAAAGACTAAATGAGAATACTAACATTTAAAAGTTATATTGATTTAAAAAATCAAATTTTTATTTCTTTTCTTCTTATTATTTTCTTTTACATTTGTTTAGTTTTTCCTGAAATAGCAACGCTTTGTTCTTTCTTCTCATATGCATATACACAATCATAGTCATCCACAATAAATTAATATCGTTTGTAACATTCGGTCATTTTATCAATAATTTAGTCTCCAAATTCTCGTCGATCACTTTCTCTTATTTTTTGTTTATCTTACATAGTCTCTGTTCCGTCATTTATCGGAACAGTAGGGGGTAAGAGTATACAACGGAGGATTTGGATAAGATACACATTTACAAAGATGCTCGACCGGTGACTATGCAAAGAAATAAAGAATATTTGTTTAGGACCTTTGGGTTTTATTGCGTCGGCATCTATTCATAGAGTATAAGGAACAAACATAGCAATCGCCAGGGCATCTTATTTCGAATTCCTCGAAACGATAACGCAGTATATTTGATCAGATGTCCCCACTCCAAGGTCGCATCGGAGCCCTGTGGTGGGATGTATCGTGGAGGGGGGGGGGAAGAGGGCAGTTACATTTTAGACGAAAAAGAGTTAGTCGTCCATACTCGTTAGGCGGAATCACATCCAAGTGATCCGAGCAGCATTCAATACAACTAGTCAGTAACCCGAGGTTATTGCTAGTACTAAACATCAAAGTTAGCATAGATCAGTATACAAGGCCCAAGCACCATACTGATCTCTTGGAAACGAGTATTAATAAATATTCACATTTCATTACAAGTTGAAGTGTATTATTTGGATCAACTCCTTCCGTCCTTACAACGCGGAAGTGGAAAGAGACAGCAGTCTTTTTCCTAGCAAGGTGAGAAAGCGCGTGCACGAAAGCGTGCACAGTACGGGAGTGGGAACCAGCACTACCATACAACTGTACATTTGGTTCTGCGAGTTGGATCAATCACACTAAATGGTCCTTCGAGCCGGAGCAATCGTACAGTCTCTCAAATAACTTGATTAATGTCTTTCACTTCTCTGATTGGAACGCATTTCCTTAAACTATTTTCTTTTGAATTTTCCCCATACTTTCGTTGTTTATATTTTTATGAGTTCAACTTAACTGTTAAATCGTCCACATTTTTATTGTAATCAATCTCTCTTAGATTTAACTCTTTTTCATTTTCTTTTTCTAAATTAGAATTATAATCTAAACCATCGGTTTTGAAATTATGCGCTGTCTAAATTTTGTATGGACTTATATGAGCAATACTTTCATATCTGTGATCGCATACTTCACTTAGCTTTTTAACTTTATACGTATAATATGGTCCAAATTCAACAATAACTAAAAGTCCTTTGTTAACAGCTTGAAGTTTGATAAATTGCCCTGTCGTTTCAAGGTTTCTTTTTACGTACACAATATTACATATTATTAATTTAACAGTAGTTATTCATTCTTATTCAAATCGTTCTTTATGTTACACTTCATTCAGTTTTTCCAATAAATCATCAAAATTTAGGGTTGGATAATGAACTAATTTAGTAATATTATATAATCTTCTATAATCAACAATAATCCACGTAGTTCCGTCTTTTTTGCACACTACAAAAGCCAGATTAAGGGGGTCACTCCGTGTGATGACCGGTTTTTTAAGCATTTTTTTAGTAATTTTTCTTGACGACCCCAGTAAAAAGATAGGACTTTGAGCTTTTTATGCTATATTTATTAACATTTCAGAAGAGTGTAAAAAAATTTTTAGGCATAAATCTCCATAAGAACATGAGTCGTAATAGTCCGAATAGTCTACTCAATTAGAAGTCAAAATCTGGTTTTCAGTTATCATCTTGATTCTTTGATATAAGGGTAAGTCGACGACGCTGAATCGATTGGTGCTAATTTTTTTGCAATAGGATCTCAAATTTCGGAGAAAAAGGGTAAAAAAGGGGAAAAAAAAGACACCCATCTTCAAAGAAAGGTGTTTGAGTGTCTTCATGATTCCGGCTGATTAGTTTATCCGAAATTAAAAACTCTAACGGCATTTTAAGCTGTAAACATTTGGCGATAGAATGAACAACGATTATTAGAAAATATTATAAATTGTATAATACACAACCTTTTGAAAATTAATTTTAAAGTTTCACGATTTTTTTCAATAATTTTGCTTCGATAAAAATAGAAATGCTAGAAATAATCGAATGACTCTAGATCATCCTAAGATTATAAATATGCCGAATTTACCATTAAAATTTCAAAGCAATCGATAAACCCGATTTTAAAATATCGTGGAGACGAGTTATGAAAAACAGAGTATTCAGAAAAACGCATTTAAATATTCAAGTGTAAACGTCTTATGCAGGTTCGTGCACGTTGGCGCCTGCACTAGTGTGAGTGCGTCCGGATGTTTATTTAGGATATCGGTATTCTTAAGATTAAGTGTGGGGAACCGAGGCTGTATGCGTCACCCATGGAGGGGGGCCGATGCTCCGTTGTTCGACGGAAAAGTAAAAAAGGGCAGTCGGACAATACGGGTAGTAGTAGGAAGTAGCAGTTAGTTAATCTTATGTTCTTATGTGCTGAGTAGTAGGAAGTAGCAGTTAGTTAGTCTTATGTTCTTATGTGCTGGGGAGTTTACACAAGTAGGATTTAATCTATGAAATCTTATAAAAATATTCAACTGCAATACCCGATCCATAGAGAATTCCTTCTTCTTCCACTTAGAAGTCGTTTAAAGCTACTTGCTCTGCGCTTCCTTTACTTTTGTCTTTTATAAAACGTAATTCCCACGCCGCTCAAAGCGAGCTATGCGCACTTTATCACAACTTTGCACGCAAGCACGCAATTAGTAGCCGCTTGAGGATCCCATTGTCGCTAATACTTATACAAACCCTTAAAATCCTTTGATGAAGAAAATTACTATCTATACATGTATATATAAAAAAGTGTACATTTGTTCGGAAGAAATCAGATAACCGTGCCCAGCGATGCTTGACTTTAGTGATCGGACGAGAACTAGTACTTTCATCGCGGTATGGCCGTTGACAAGAACAACACATCTATTAATTGCTCTTAACCATTGAATTCGTAGCACTTCTATGGAAAAAACAAAAGAAAATACTACAAGACGCCTGATACGTACGAGTCTCGGAAAACACGGTTTATATGGAAATTTTCGATCATGAAAAAGTTCAGACACAATTATATGATAGGTGAGATTGTAAGGAATTGTTCAGTAAATTGTTTCCTGTAGAAAAAAAAAAAAATTATATTATATGTAACGGAGTAATATTTGTTTAGAATAGGATATAGGATAATCTAATCTTAGTTTGTTTTACGATAGAATAGAGAACTTATGGAACTATAGAATTCGTAAGAAAGATCCTCTTAAGAGAGGAATATAAATATTTATTTCCGATCAAGAAACGTCTGGTTGTATAGACTGTGGAGATTACGAGAACGCTTTGTACGCACTCCCACTCTAGGGTGTTACGTAGATTTGGAAGAAAGACGGTTGATGACCAATAATGGATCGGAAAAGGGACTAGGACCGCCTTGCGTACCCATTCCCCCCTCCGGCGACGGGACTGATGCATAAGAAAGAGAGTTAGTCTTACGATTGCGCTTCGAAAAGTATTATGATTGCACTGAAGTTATGTATTATGATTAAGTATTAAGAAGTCTTATGATATTATGTCGAGATATTAAGTGGACGTATTATGTTGAAGTGTTATGTGTTATTATTGAGTGATTATTATTTCTTATGTCTTATGTGTTACGTCTTTTATGCATTATGTTTTCTTAAGTTTATGATTATGTTATTTTGATTCCTTGTGTTTAAGTGATTTCATGTATGATTAAATCAATCATCAATCGTCCGTTTACATCTCGAAATATGTTATATTTGGTTTCATCTTGACGATATTTCTAACAAAAATAGAAAAAAAAGAAGAATGTCAACAGCACACGGTGTTCCCAAGCGGTCACCCATCCAAGTACTAACCGTGCCCAGCGATGCTTGACTTTAGTGATCGGACGAGAACTAGTACTTTCATCGCGGTATGGCCGTTGACGAGAAAGACACATCTATTAATTGCTCTTAACCATTGAATTCGTAACACTACTATAGAAAAAACAAAAGAAAATACTACAAGACGCCTGATACGTACGAGTCTCGGAAAACACGGATTATATGAAATTTTCGATCGATCTGGTAAAAAGATCTGACACAATTAATAAAGCAGAAGAGGTTGTAAAGAATCGTTCGGTAAGTGGTTTCGTGTAGAAAAAAAAATTATATTATCGAAATATGTTATATTTGGTTTCATCTTGACGATATTTCTAACAAAAATAGAAAAAAAAAGAAGAATGTCAACAGCACACGGTGTTCCCAAGCGGTCACCCATCCAAGTACTAACCGTGCCCAGCGATGCTTGACTTTAGTGATCGGACGAGAACTAGTACTTTCATCGCGGTATGGCCGTTGACGAGAAAGACACATCTATTAATTGCTCTTAACATTGAATTCGTAACACTACTATAGAAAAAACAAAAGAAAATACTACAAGACGCCTGATACGTACGAGTCTCGGAAAACACGGATTATATGAAAATTTTCGATCGATCTGGTAAAAAGATCTGACACAATTAATAAAGCAGAAGAGGTTGTAAAGAATCGTTCAGTAAGTGGTTTCGTGTAGAAAAAAAAATTATATTATCGAAATATGTTATATGTGGTTTCATCTTGACGATATTTCTAACAAAAATAGAAAAAAAAGAAGAATGTCAACAGCACACGGTGTTCCCAAGCGGTCACCCATCCAAGTACTAACCGTGCCCAGCGATGCTTGACTTTAGTGATCGGACGAGAACTAGTACTTTCATCGCGGTATGGCCGTTGACGAGAAAGACACATCTATTAATTGCTCTTAACCATTGAATTCGTACACTACTATAGAAAAAACAAAAGAAAATACTACAAGACGCCTGATACGTACGAGTCTCGGAAAACACGGATTATATGAAAATTTTCGATCGATCTGGTAAAAAGATCTGACACAATTAATAAAGCAGAAGAGGTTGTAAAGAATCGTTCAGTAAGTGGTTTCGTGTAGAAAAAAAAATTATATTATCGAAATATGTTATATGTGGTTTCATCTTGACGATATTTCTAACAAAAATAGAAAAAAAAGAAGAATGTCAACAGCACACGGTGTTCCCAAGCGGTCACCCATCCAAGTACTAACCGTGCCCAGCGATGCTTGACTTTAGTGATCGGACGAGAACTAGTACTTTCATCGCGGTATGGCCGTTGACGAGAAAACACATCTATTAATTGCTCTTAACCATTGAATTCGTAACACTACTATAGAAAAAACAAAAGAAAATACTAAAGACGCCTGATACGTACGAGTCTCGGAAAACACGGATTATATGAAAATTTTCGATCGATCTGGTAAAAAGATCTGACACAATTAATAAAGCAGAAGAGGTTGTAAAGAATCGTTCGGTAAGTGGTTTCGTGTAGAAAAAAAAAATTATATTATCGAAATATGTTATATTTGGTTTCATCTTGACGATATTTCTAACAAAAATAGAAAAAAAGAAGAATGTCAACAGCACACGGTGTTCCCAAGCGGTCACCCATCCAAGTACTAACCGTGCCCAGCGATGCTTGACTTTAGTGATCGGACGAGAACTAGTACTTTCATCGCGGTATGGCCGTTGACGAGAAAGACACATCTATTAATTGCTCTTAACCATTGAATTCGTAACACTACTATGGAAAAAACAAAAGAAAATACTACAAGACGCCTGATACGTACGAGTCTCGGAAAACACGGATTATATGAAAATTTTCGATCGATCTGGTAAAAAGATCTGACACAATTAATAAAGCAGAAGAGGTTGTAAAGAATCGTTCAGTAAGTGGTTTCGTGTAGAAAAAAAAATTATATTATCGAAATATGTTATATGTGGTTTCATCTTGACGATATTTCTAACAAAAATAGAAAAAAAGAAGAATGTCAACAGCACACGGTGTTCCCAAGCGGTCACCCATCCAAGTACTAACCGTGCCCAGCGATGCTTGACTTTAGTGATCGGACGAGAACTAGTACTTTCATCGCGGTATGGCCGTTGACGAGAAAGACACATCTATTAATTGCT
Organism: Polistes metricus; assembly: GCA_010416925.1. Taxonomy (NCBI): domain Eukaryota; kingdom Metazoa; phylum Arthropoda; class Insecta; order Hymenoptera; family Vespidae; genus Polistes; species Polistes metricus. Next base: position 57,417 of record QUOH01000127.1, on the reverse strand, counting down.
CTTAACCATTGAATTCGTAACACTACTATAGAAAAAACAAAAGAAAATACTACAAGACGCCTGATACGTACGAGTCTCGGAAAACACGATTATATGAAAATTTTCGATCGATCTGGTAAAAAGATCTGACACAATTAATAAAGCAGAAGAGGTTGTAAAGAATCGTTCAGTAAGTGGTTTCGTGTAGAAAAAAAAATTATATTATCGAAATATGTTATATGTGGTTTCATCTTGACGATATTTCTAACAAAAATAGAAAAAAAAGAAGAATGTCAACAGCACACGGTGTTCCCAAGCGGTCACCCATCCAAGTACTAACCGTGCCCAGCGATGCTTGACTTTAGTGATCGGACGAGAACTAGTACTTTCATCGCGGTATGGCCGTTGACGAGAAAGACACATCTATTAATTGCTCTTAACCATTGAATTCGTAACACTACTATGGAAAAACAAAAGAAAATACTACAAGACGCCTGATACGTACGAGTCTCGGAAAACACGGATTATATGAAAATTTCGATCGATCTGGTAAAAAGATCTGACACAATTAATAAAGCAGAAGAGGTTGTAAAGAATCGTTCGGTAAGTGGTTTCGTGTAGAAAAAAAATTATATTATCGAAATATGTTATATTTGGTTTCATCTTGACGATATTTCTAACAAAAATAGAAAAAAAAGAAGAATGTCAACAGCACACGGTGTTCCCAAGCGGTCACCCATCCAAGTACTAACCGTGCCCAGCGATGCTTGACTTTAGTGATCGGACGAGAACTAGTACTTTCATCGCGGTATGGCCGTTGACGAGAAAACACATCTATTAATTGCTCTTAACCATTGAATTCGTAACACTACTATAGAAAAAACAAAAGAAAATACTACAAGACGCCTGATACGTACGAGTCTCGGAAAACACGGATTATATGAAAATTTTCGATCGATCTGGTAAAAAGATCTGACACAATTAATAAAGCAGAAGAGGTTGTAAAGAATCGTTCAGTAAGTGGTTTCGTGTAGAAAAAAAAATTATATTATCGAAATATGTTATATGTGGTTTCATCTTGACGATATTTCTAAAAAAATAGAAAAAAAAGAAGAATGTCAACAGCACACGGTGTTCCCAAGCGGTCACCCATCCAAGTACTAACCGTGCCCAGCGATGCTTGACTTTAGTGATCGGACGAGAACTAGTACTTTCATCGCGGTATGGCCGTTGACGAGAAGACACATCTATTAATTGCTCTTAACCATTGAATTCGTAACACTACTATAGAAAAAACAAAAGAAAATACTACAAGACGCCTGATACGTACGAGTCTCGGAAAACACGGATTATATGAAAATTTTCGATCGATCTGGTAAAAAGATCTGACACAATTAATAAAGCAGAAGAGGTTGTAAAGAATCGTTCAGTAAGTGGTTTCGTGTAGAAAAAAAATTATATTATCGAAATATGTTATATTTGGTTTCATCTTGACGATATTTCTAACAAAAATAGAAAAAAAAGAAGAATGTCAACAGCACACGGTGTTCCCAGCGGTCACCCATCCAAGTACTAACCGTGCCCAGCGATGCTTGACTTTAGTGATCGGACGAGAACTAGTACTTTCATCGCGGTATGGCCGTTGACGAGAAAGACACATCTATTAATTGCTCTTAACCATTGAATTCGTAACACTACTATGAAAAAACAAAAGAAAATACTACAAGACGCCTGATACGTACGAGTCTCGGAAAACACGGATTATATGAAAATTTTCGATCGATCTGGTAAAAAGATCTGACACAATTAATAAAGCAGAAGAGGTTGTAAAGAATCGTTCGGTAAGTGGTTTCGTGTAGAAAAAAAAATTATATTATCGAAATATGTTATATTTGGTTTCATCTTGACGATATTTCTAACAAAATAGAAAAAAAAGAAGAATGTCAACAGCACACGGTGTTCCCAAGCGGTCACCCATCCAAGTACTAACCGTGCCCAGCGATGCTTGACTTTAGTGATCGGACGAGAACTAGTACTTTCATCGCGGTATGGCCGTTGACGAGAAAGACACATCTATTAATTGCTCTTAACCATTGAATTCGTAACACTACTATAGAAAAAACAAAAGAAAATACTACAAGACGCCTGATACGTACGAGTCTCGGAAAACACGGATTATATGAAAATTTTCGATCGATCTGGTAAAAGATCTGACACAATTAATAAAGCAGAAGAGGTTGTAAAGAATCGTTCGGTAAGTGGTTTCGTGTAGAAAAAAAAAATTATATTATCGAATATGTTATATTTGGTTTCATCTTGACGATATTTCTAACAAAAATAGAAAAAAAGAAGAATGTCAACAGCACACGGTGTTCCCAAGCGGTCACCCATCCAAGTACTAACCGTGCCCAGCGATGCTTGACTTTAGTGATCGGACGAGAACTAGTACTTTCATCGCGGTATGGCCGTTGACGAGAAAACACATCTATTAATTGCTCTTAACCATTGAATTCGTAACACTACTATAGAAAAAACAAAAGAAAATACTACAAGACGCCTGATACGTACGAGTCTCGGAAAACACGGATTATATGAAAATTTTCGATCGATCTGGTAAAAAGATCTGACACAATTAATAAAGCAGAAGAGGTTGTAAAGAATCGTTCAGTAAGTGGTTTCGTGTAGAAAAAAAAAATTATATTATCGAAATATGTTATATGTGGTTTCATCTTGACGATATTTCTAACAAAAATAGAAAAAAAAGAAGAATGTCAACAGCACACGGTGTTCCCAAGCGGTCACCCATCCAAGTACTAACCGTGCCCAGCGATGCTTGACTTTAGTGATCGGACGAGAACTAGTACTTTCATCGCGGTATGGCCGTTGACGAGAAAGACACATCTATTAATTGCTCTTAACCATTGAATTCGTAACACTACTATAGAAAAAACAAAAGAAAATACTACAAGACGCCTGATACGTACGAGTCTCGGAAAACACGGTTATATGAAAATTTTCGATCGATCTGGTAAAAAGATCTGACACAATTAATAAAGCAGAAGAGGTTGTAAAGAATCGTTCAGTAAGTGGTTTCGTGTAGAAAAAAAAATTATATTATCGAAATATGTTATATGTGGTTTCATCTTGACGATATTTCTAACAAAAATAGAAAAAAAAGAAGAATGTCAACAGCACACGGTGTTCCCAAGCGGTCACCCATCCAAGTACTAACCGTGCCCAGCGATGCTTGACTTTAGTGATCGGACGAGAACTAGTACTTTCATCGCGGTATGGCCGTTGACGAGAAAGACACATCTATTAATTGCTCTTAACCATTGAATTCGTAACACTACTATAGAAAAAACAAAAGAAAATACTACAAGACGCCTGATACGTACGAGTCTCGGAAAACACGGATTATATGAAAATTTTCGATCGATCTGGTAAAAAGATCTGACACAATTAATAAAGCAGAAGAGGTTGTAAAGAATCGTTCAGTAAGTGGTTTCGTGTAGAAAAAAAAATTATATTATCGAAATATGTTATATGTGGTTTCATCTTGACGATATTTCTAACAAAAATAGAAAAAAAAGAAGAATGTCAACAGCACACGGTGTTCCCAAGCGGTCACCCATCCAAGTACTAACCGTGCCCAGCGATGCTTGACTTTAGTGATCGGACGAGAACTAGTACTTTCATCGCGGTATGGCCGTTGACGAGAAAGACACATCTATTAATTGCTCTTAACCATTGAATTCGTAACACTACTATGGAAAAAACAAAAGAAAATACTACAAGACGCCTGATACGTACGAGTCTCGGAAAACACGGATTATATGAAATTTTCGATCGATCTGGTAAAAAGATCTGACACAATTAATAAAGCAGAAGAGGTTGTAAAGAATCGTTCAGTAAGTGGTTTCGTGTAGAAAAAAAAATTATATTATCGAAATATGTTATATGTGGTTTCATCTTGACGATATTTCTAACAAAAATAGAAAAAAAAGAAGAATGTCAACAGCACACGGTGTTCCCAAGCGGTCACCCATCCAAGTACTAACCGTGCCCAGCGATGCTTGACTTTAGTGATCGGACGAGAACTAGTACTTTCATCGCGGTATGGCCGTTGACGAGAAAGACACATCTATTAATTGCTCTTAACCATTGAATTCGTAACACTACTATGGAAAAAACAAAAGAAAATACTACAAGACGCCTGATACGTACGAGTCTCGGAAAACACGGATTATATGAAAATTTTCGATCGATCTGGTAAAAAGATCTGACACAATTAATAAAGCAGAAGAGGTTGTAAAGAATCGTTCGGTAAGTGGTTTCGTGTAGAAAAAAAATTATATTATCGAAATATGTTATATTTGGTTTCATCTTGACGATATTTCTAACAAAAATAGAAAAAAAAAGAAGAATGTCAACAGCACACGGTGTTCCCAAGCGGTCACCCATCCAAGTACTAACCGTGCCCAGCGATGCTTGACTTTAGTGATCGGACGAGAACTAGTACTTTCATCGCGGTATGGCCGTTGACGAGAAAGACACATCTATTAATTGCTCTTAACCATTGAATTCGTAACACTACTATAGAAAAAACAAAAGAAAATACTACAAGACGCCTGATACGTACGAGTCTCGGAAAACACGGATTATATGAAAATTTTCGATCGATCTGGTAAAAAGATCTGACACAATTAATAAAGCAGAAGAGGTTGTAAAGAATCGTTCAGTAAGTGGTTTCGTGTAGAAAAAAAAATTATATTATCGAAATATGTTATATGTGGTTTCATCTTGACGATATTTCTAACAAAAATAGAAAAAAAAAGAAGAATGTCAACAGCACACGGTGTTCCCAAGCGGTCACCCATCCAAGTACTAACCGTGCCCAGCGATGCTTGACTTTAGTGATCGGACGAGAACTAGTACTTTCATCGCGGTATGGCCGTTGACGAGAAAGACACATCTATTAATTGCTCTTAACCATTGAATTCGTAACACTACTAAAAAAAAAACAAAAGAAAATACTACAAGACGCCTGATACGTACGAGTCTCGGAAAACACGGATTTATATGAAAATTTTCGATCGATCTGGTAAAAAGATCTGACACAATTAATAAAGCAGAAGAGGTTGTAAAGAATCGTTCGGTAAGTGGTTTCGTGTAGAAAAAAAAATTATATTATCGAAATATGTTATATTTTTGGTTTCATCTTGACGATATTTCTAACAAAAATAGAAAAAAAAAGAAGAATGTCAACAGCACACGGTGTTCCCAAGCGGTCACCCATCCAAGTACTAACCGTGCCCAGCGATGCTTGACTTTAGTGATCGGACGAGAACTAGTACTTTCATCGCGGTATGGCCGTTGACGAGAAAGACACATCTATTAATTGCTCTTAACCATTGAATTCGTAACACTACTATGGAAAAAACAAAAGAAAATACTACAAGACGCCTGATACGTACGAGTCTCGGAAAACACGGATTATATGAAAATTTTCGATCGATCTGGTAAAAGATCTGACACAATTAATAAAGCAAAGAGGTTGTAAAGAATCGTTCGGTAAGTGGTTTCGTGTAGAAAAAAAATTATATTATCGAAATATGTTATATTTGGTTTCATCTTGACGATATTTCTAACAAAAATAGAAAAAAAGAAGAATGTCAACAGCACACGGTGTTCCCAAGCGGTCACCCATCCAAGTACTAACCGTGCCCAGCGATGCTTGACTTAGTGATCGGACGAGAACTAGTACTTTCATCGCGGTATGGCCGTTGACGAGAACAACACATCTATTAATTGCTCTTAACCATTGAATTCGTAAACACTACTAGAAAAAAAACAAAAGAAAAAATACTAAAAGACGCCTGATACGTACGAGTCTCGGAAAACACGGATTATATGAAAATTTTCGATCGATCTGGTAAAAAGATCTGACACAATTAATAAAGCAGAAGAGGTTGTAAAGAATCGTTCGGTAAGTGGTTTCGTGTAGAAAAAAAATTATATTATCGAAATATGTTATATTTGGTTTCATCTTGACGATATTCTAACAAAAATAGAAAAAAAAAGAAGAATGTCAACAGCACACGGTGTTCCCAAGCGGTCACCCATCCAAGTACTAACCGTGCCCAGCGATGCTTGACTTTAGTGATCGGACGAGAACTAGTACTTTCATCGCGGTATGGCCGTTGACGAGAAAGACACATCTATTAATTCTTAACCATTGAATCGTAAACACTATATAGAAAAAACAAAAGAAAATACTACAAGACGCCTGATACGTACGAGTCTCGGAAAACACG
>QUOH01000127.1:0-46595 GCA_010416925.1 Polistes metricus | reverse complement strand
ATGCAACGCTGGGTTTTTTGATTGGAATCTCTGTAGGATTTCTATGTTTGAGTTACCAGCAGTACCCCAAAGTCGATTTCATTATCCATACCGGTTTAGAATTGCTTTTATAGATAGCAAACTTGCTCTCGAGAGACTTTACTTAGATTTTCTACCGATTAGACAATACACATCTCTTACTTTTCCCTTCAAGTAGATTGTTTTTGATTGGATATGTTGTTTCCACGTCAATCTTTTATCCAGTATCATTCCCATATTTAGTCGAGTCTTTCATTGGTATTTCTGCCCCATTAATGGCCACTGGAGGACATGTGCGCTTACGCAGTGTAAATGTCACATGCGCCGATTTACTTTTGTTATATTGATGTGCCATTTGTGGCACCATCTTTCTAGAATATGTAGATGACGTTGTAAGATATCAGTCGCATTTTGAGGATTGCTGTCAGATGCTAACAGAGCTGTATCGTCCGCAAATGTAGCTGTAGTTATCTCGTCAGAGGTGGTAAATCTGCTGTGTAGATTGCGTACAGTAAAGGCCCGAGTACACTGCCTTGTGGAACACCGGATAAGATTGGATAGGCTGTGGTGAGTTGGTTTTGACATTTGACTATAAATTTCTGTTTGTGAGATAGGACTTGAGAATCAGATAGAAAGGATATAATAAATTTTTTTTAGTTTGTAAAGCGTCCCGTGTGCCACACTTTGTCGAAGGCTTGCCTAATGTCCAGGATGAACAGTATTTTTTCCGTTCTAGATCTTGTGATATCTTTCTAGTTATGCGTTGAATTTGCTCAATTGTTGCATGGTGCTTTCGAAATCCGAACTGATGATCAGGGAGTACTTTAGAGTCCAGCTCAGCGTGGAGGCGAATAATTAGCATTTTTTCAAGTAGCTTAGACAGAGCGGATAAAAGACTAATTGGTCGGAAGGACGTAACTTCACTTGCTGCTTTCCCTGGTTTATGAATGAGTTTTATCACAGCTATTTTCCAGGTGATAGGAAAGTATCCTAGACGTATAATGGCATTAAATGTGGAAGCTATTGATGCGATTCCTTTCTTCGACAATTTTCAAATTTTCAATCATCTTCCCGCTGATTAGATCAAGACCTGGTGCCTTTCTTGGATTCATATAAGCTGCGATTGCTTCTTTGACCTTTGTCGAGGTAAAAGTTCTGATTTGTGGTGACAATTGGAAAGGTGAGCAGAGAAAACTCTTGATCTCTTCTTCCTCGTTAGATGCAGAAGATGGGGAAGATTTGAATACTTTCAGCCAGATGAAGGGCAAGGAGATTCGCTTTATCTATCGGTCTTCTGGCCCATCCATCTTGTGGTTGTCGAATCTGCGGAATGTCTTGTGTTGGACGTGTGAATCGCCTGGTTGCTTTCCAAAGTGAATAGTTACTGTTAGCTGTGGTGATTTAATTTTTGTTTAGGAAGGTCTGTAGTCCTTCATTTTAAAGTTCATGAGATTTTTTCTTAGAATCCTCGTTGCTTCATTTTTAATTTCTGTTTGTCATCCGGTAATCTGCTATATTGTAAAATTCTTCTCAGCTTTCGTTTTTCTTGGATTTTTCTTATAATGTATTCAGGGTACTCGTGGTTTTCTGCTTTTAGGACTAGGTGTAGAAGCTCGAGCAACATTTATTATATTATTTGTTAGGTAATTTATTGCAACGTCTACATCGTCGGTCGTTACCAATGGTGTTTGCGGCTGTAGTAGCAGTACTAAATGTCTCCCGAAAATGATCCCAGTTTGTAAAGTTATTGCATATGGAACTTGGAGGGCTATTCTCAACAATTGTTGTGTTTATTGTTGTTATGATATGAGAAAGGTCAGAAGAAAGGTCTGGTGAAGAGCATACCTGTATATATCTAGGAGATATATTTTTATGTATGTAAAACCGAGCAAATCTGGGATTTTGTTGACATGTGTTGGCCAATACGTAGGTTCTCCAGAACTAATACATGTTTCCTTATTTGTTTCAATACTTTTAAGAGAGTTCTCCCTCTTAGGCTTACAATTCTATTGCCCCAATGGTTATTTTTAGCATTAAAATCGCCTCCTGCTATGTATTTAGTGCCCACTTTCCAAGAAATGATCGAATTCTGATTTTTGAATATTGTGTTTAGGGGGCAGTAGACTGCCGAGATAGCTAGTGGGCTATGCCAATCGTAAATCATTACATTTTTTGCCTGAAGATAGTCTTGTTTATAGAATGCAAGTTCGTAATGTCTTAGACTAGATGTAATTATAATCACTCTACCTCCATGTGCTCTTCCACTTGGATAATTCGTGCAGTAAAACTTAAAGCCAAAAATTTTGAAATAAGTTTTGTCAGTAAAGTGTGTCTCAGATACCAGAATTATTTAAATGTCCTGATGTTTCAAGAAAGCTTCCAACTCAACTTTTCGTTGCATTAGACCGTTGGCATTCCAAAACACGATACCTAAAGACTTCATTTTTGTCGATAGTTGACAATTTACTTACGATAACTGTTATGAAGATGAGGTTGTTTTTTGCTCGGATTGTTTTTTAATAAATTTTTCCAATTTCATCAGACTTTTAGAAAATTCTGTACAATTGCTTGTATTTTCGTTGTTGGATGTCTCCAGGTTTGGATTATTTGACGGGTGATTATTTCCCTTCGTTGCCTGAGCATAAGACACCTGTGGATTTGTGTAATGTTGGTTTTTCCCCACCTGGTCGGCTTGTAGGTTGGTCTGAATATTATGATTTTCCCTGAGCCTTGGTTTAGGGAATGTTTCTTAAGCTGTTCTTGATAGCGTGGACATCCCTTTTAGTTCGCAGTATGGAGGCCGCTACATAGAATACAGGTTGGTAAAGTCTCTATAGATTTTTTGCAATCAGCCGTGTTTTTTGCGTGTTGACCTACACATTTGACACACTGGTATGTGCGATTGCAATACCTCTGAGTGTGACCGTACCTTTGGCACCTTTTGCATTGAGCTATTCTTTCTTTTTTAGGGGTGGTTCTATTTTGACTATTGTATTATTTAGTTTGTTTATGTTATATACTGTGTTATTATTTGGATTCTTTTTCAAATCAATGTAGAACATTGATAGCGGGTTATGTGTTACCCTGTGTCTTATGTTGCTTATGTTTACACTTCATGCCAAGCTCTTGAAGTTCGTCCTTTAGGGCATTCAAATCAACGGAATGATGAATGTTTCGCAAGACAACCCGAAACGACCGTTCCTGTTTTAATTGATATGTGTGAAAATTATCGTTCGATGACTTCAAAATTCTCACAATCCTTCTATAAGACTCCGGATCAACCGGCAGGACACGAACCTGATTATTGCTAATCTTAAGAGTGTAGCTTTTTTCATGCACGACTTCTTCTAAACATTTCTTCAGCGATTGAATATCAATAACGTCATCTATATATGTCGGAGGAGGAGGAGGAGGCGCTTTTGTGACTGTCCATTTACTGGAGCCGGTGCATCTACTTCCGTGCAATCCTCACTTAGAATTGCGTACCTATTTGCTGTTAGTAAAACTCCTTCCATTTCATGATTTTTATTGATGTTATCATCCTCTGCTCTTGGTCTTTTCCTGCTATTAGGAGTAGTCGGACGACTGGATCCAGTAGCTATTTGCCATGGCGGTGGCCTAAATGTTTGCATATCCTGGTCAAGGATATGCGAAAGGCTTATATCCATTGACGTGACCGAGTCAAAAGATTTCAAATTTACCGGCTGTCTAACGACCTCATTCCAACTATTGAATGTGTATAGACAGTAGGATAAGAGATTAAGAGCAAAATATAAACACGTCCGTACCAATCTGTGTATTGATCGCGACTACTCAAATAATTGAAACATATTAACTTGCGCTCTTATACCAATTGTCCTTAAACTCTATCACAGACATTGTTCTTAGATTACGATAACCCGGTAGTGGAAGTTAAGAAAAAAGAAGGTACAAGCAAGCTTCTTATTAATTGCCGACGGTCAAATGCAAAATTCATTAACACTGATAATTCTCTTACAATAATGTGCTTATATATCTTAAAATTTTGCTAGTTATTTTTACACGACATGCATTTTGTCACAGCTGTATCCCTTATTATATATTTTTAATTACTATAAAAAAAATTTGAAAAAAATTTGAAACGTTCTAATATATATATAATGAAAAATATTTATAATTTTGTCAAATATCTCAATAATCATTGATATTATATTTTTATCTCTCAACTGCAAGATAAATTTTAATGCATATAAATAATTTATTTTTCAGTATACCTACAACTTATTACAATATCAAGTTCAGCAAATAATCTTTGAAAAGTTAAATTTATTAATAAGAACATTTATAAATATATTTTTTACGAAAAAAAATATATATTTATTTATTGATGCTTCTTATAAAAAGGATGAAGGTTTTTATTCGTCTTTAGTATTTAATAAATTACATGCCGATTTCTGTGAGTGGTTATTAGCTCATAGTCTCCCAGAAGTAAGATGACCATGATTTAAAAATTGCGGAGCTAGATGCATCGGATGGCATGCGTATAATTAATATTATATGTTCGGGTTGGAAAATCTTTTCTTTTCCAAATAACAATAAATAAAGACAGCTGTAAATAAAGAGCATCTGTTGTTCCTAACGGGCATCACGAGTTAAGTAAAATTCTACTTGGATGAAGCAATTCACTCTCTACTAATCAAAAACTTTATTTTAATCCGGATCAAGACTTGATCGCGATAAAAAAAAATATTGATTCACAATACAAACTACATATATATAATAGTATATATTTTATATAATATTAAGAAAGAAGTCAATAATATAGAAATACTGCATAAAATTTTGATTGAATTAGGGTTATTATTTAGTACTTAATAGAAGCAATGTCAATTTTTAGAAAAAAATGTAAAAAATATATAAAAATAATCAGAAATGGCTTAATGAAGACATTAATAAATAAACCTTTGCAAGTTAGGAAAGTTTCGTAAGCTAATAATTGTAAGAACATTTAAAGTTTCGAACTTGTTGGTTACTTTCGGAAACTTATAATAGTATTTGCTTTTTGCAAGACTGCTAATCAACTTGTTAAGAGCTAAGATGTAGTCAGAGTCATGAAAAAATGAGTATTTTTAATATTTTTTCAGACAATAATTTAAATTATTTTATAAAGCTTATAGTACACAGTTATTGTATAACAATGCTTTAAATTGACTTCATTAAATTAAAAAAAAAAATTATTTTCGGATGAAGTTATTGCCATATTTGTATGACCCCCTGTGTCACAAGTACTGCTTTGCGATGACTATCAAAACTTTTCACTGGTTCAAACAAAAACAGTCTGTTATTCAATAGTAAATCTAATTAGTTAATCAAAATTTTTGTTTTTGAAAATTAACAAAAAACCCCCGAATTTTTAAGAAGAAATATTAACAGTTTACTGTTAAAAAAAATCGAAGTTTTCAACAAAAACAACAATCCTTCGATTAAGTAACTAGTTTTTTATGCTTCCAAAAAGCTATATAAGTTTCATTCAAATCCATTGAGTGGTTTTTGAATTACAGTGGCCATCATCTTCGAAAACATAGTTTCTAGAAAAACGAGTTTAAAGTTTTCATTTTGACGCAGTACTGCTTTAGAGTCCTTCACTAATAGCCAGATATTTGGCACCTATTCATATAATTGACTTGAAATTTTCAGGAAATATTTTTTATACATCATACTACAAGAAAATGCAAAGGAAATTTGATTTTTGGAAAATTCCAACTACTCTATCACTAACCCATTAAGAAAAGCGTAAAATCAATTTTAGTTCCAAAGAAGAATTCTTCTAGTATTGAATAACTTTTTTGACTTTGGTTTATGATTTTGTTGAAAATACTTATACACAAATCGTTCGTAGTTTTGGTATTTAGAATCATGACCAATCTTGTCTCTTGCACTTATAAATTCCCTTTCTACATAGTTGCCGTAAAATGTGACCATCTGTTTACATCTTAAATTCTACTTTTAATATTCCACTTTAAAGTTTCACAACGCTTTTACGATCGCGCACACTCCTAACTCGAAGCAAGAATATTTCTTCTTTGAAAACATGGTTTTTTCACTCTGTATATAATACACATAGTTAATAAATAGCGTTAATATATTAGGTTGGAGAAAAAGAAATCCATTATTATTACGTGAACTCTAAGACTTTATTTAACATGTTTTGCATTCTCCGATTTGGGTTAAAGTGGACCGTTTTGTTCTATAATTTATTGCCATTTTAAAGATAGCTTCATAATACCCCTCTCATAAAAATCTTGGTCCCTATTGTCGAAAAATTCTAGTAATCGATTTTTGCAATCTTCTCTTAATGTCAATTTCTTATCACTGAGGAAGTTTTGCAATGCAAGAAAAACATGGTAATCGCTTGGTGCTAGGTCCGGACTATATATTGGATGCATTAATACTTCCCAACCAAGCTCTAACAGTTTCTGGCGAGTTACTATAGACTGTGTGTGCCTGGCGTTGTCCTAATGGAACACAACACCTCTCTGTTGGCCAATTTTGGATATTTCTGGTCAATCGCTAGCTTCAAACGGTCCAGTTATTGACAGTAGAGGTCAGAATTTTTACGGATATCATTGATCTGAATTTTTTTTATTTTTTTTTTTGTACGTAATTAGCTGTTACAATATCGAGACCATAAACACCATTCACAATTTCAGCCGCTTAGCTTGCATTTTCGCCATTATCAAAGAAAAACTAAAATGTAACGAATTTTCTCTCCGTTGACTTCCATTTTTAACACCCTGTAACCCACAACTGAATTGACCAAACAAGAATCAGCAAGAGAATTTTTTTAGTGTGCAATGTCACCTTTCCAACGAGCATAAATCGGAAATATGCTTGATCTATACTTTACAAGATATCGATCACTAAAGCCATTCATTGAAAAAATAACGGATTTCTTTTTCCTCAACCTAATATATATACCGTCTCAAAGCAGCAAAATGGTTTCATATTTTGTACTATGTACATCATTAGGCAACTATATTTTTACATTCAAATAACATAGTAAATTTATTTTGAACCGAATTTAAAATTTTAGCAAACATAAATATATGTTTACTATTTAATATTTTTTATAGTAAATAAAGAAAATAAGAAATATATACTGCTCATGACATTGCGAGCCGCGTAACCGACCTTTATGTCTAAACAAAAAAAAATGATTACTATATCTTTTGTTTATTATGAACAAACAAAACAATACTGTAATCTGTAGCTTTAAAAAGAAAGAAATAAACGTATAAGTAAAAAAAGTACTAGTTCTCGTCCGATCACTAAAGTCAAGCATCGCTGGGCACGGTTAGTACTTGGATGACACTTTTGTTGACATTTGTGTTGACACTTTTCTTTCTTTTTTTCAATTTTTATTAGAAAAGATCGTCAAAAAGAAACCAATTATAACATATTTTGATAATATAATTTTTTTTTTCTATTCGAAACCATTTACCGAACGATTCCTTACCACCTCACCTACGAATCCGAAACCTAAAATACCCGAAAAGAGAGATAGACAGGGAGAAAAAACATACGAAGACATGGCCAAAGAAGAAACCCAGAGCGAAAGCGAAGGAAGTACTGACCTTCGGCTGTCAAGAATGCAGAAAAAAATTGAGGATCTTTCGGAGACCATCAGAGATCTAAAAAAACGAACGATGAATTGAAGACCGAGAACTAAAAACTGAAGAAAACAGAACAGAAGAGAACGAGCTCCACGCCCACTTCAAATATAATTGCTGAGTCAAGCAGCGTAAAATCAGTTAAAGAAGATATAAAGCTTGGTAACAGATTCGCTCCACTAACCCTCAAGGACGATGTAGAAGCCAAAAAACAACAAACCAAAATAAAAAAACAAAACACCGAAACAAAGAAACAACCGCGGCAAACCACATAAGAACTAATTACGGAAAAAAAACAAAACTATCACCTATAAACATCGTTGGAAAAAACCCGAAAACGATAACGACAACTCTTAAAAAAGAGCTTAAAATCGAGGGATTCTACGTAAGAGAGAATATGTGGAGAAAACAAATTGACGGTGATACTCAATACTGGGCGCAAACGGGCTAAAGAAGAAGAAATATGTCAACCATCAAGTCATAAGATGGGAAAAATAGCGAAAAACCGAAATCATCAAATGCAAAAATGCCAAAGACTCGAGCATGTAGCGTCCAATTGTAACATGGGGTATCGATGCGTCAAATAAGACGAGAACCACGAGCCAGGTCAATGCAAAATCAACAAGCAAGGCAAAGAGATAAATAGAGAAATCCTCTTCTGTGTATTGTGCAATAATCATGGACACCCTGCATCGTACAAAGGCTGCCTGAAGAGACTAGCATTGCTAAACAAAGTCAAAGAAAAGAAACGAGTAGAACAAGAAAAGAGGCAACATAAAATCATACAAATGAATAACTATGTGTGACCTAATCTGCGATGCTCAGAAGTCGTAAAAAACAACCCGACAAACAACAGAATGGGCCGCAGAGAAGCATTCGCGATAAACGTAATCCAAAACCTCTAACCGATAATAGAAAAACAAAGGATTTCAAAAATAGCCGAAGACGTTAAGAAGACTCTCATTGAGGTCTTCCAAAAACAATTTGACTGGCTTAGAGAGAGAGTCATCGACAATTCAAGACGTGTGGACGTTCTTTTTTAAATCTTCGAACAAAATAACCATGGAGACGGATATTACCAAGAAAATAAAAAACCGACAGCAAAGACTCAACATAGTAAGCATAAATGTAAACTCGCTTATACAAAACTACAGAAGAGAAACTCTTCTTAAATTCATGAAAACACTCAAACCTGACATCATTCTCATAAGTGAAACCAAACTTAACAACATCCATAAAATATCATTCCTAAACTACGACATCATAAGAACAGACAAACCAAATTCCATTCAAGGTAGGGGTACCGCTATAGCAATAAAAAGAAATATCAGGTACACAAATTTAAGTCTGCAAGCACTTACTAACTCGAAAATAATAGAAACAACTGTGATAAAACTCAACCTCACCGATGGCGTTTCGATATACATAATTGCGGCTTACGCGGCAGGTAACCACAAATAGGAATTCTATCTCGAGTTCGTGAAAATATTCCAATACCTGAAACTGGAAGCATCGAATAACTACTACGTAATAGCAGGCGACTTGAACGAGAAAAACTAACACTGGAAAAATAACACATGCAACGCAAGAGGAACCTTTATCTTCAATTAGCTGCAATAGAACGACATAGAGTATAAAGCTGGTCTAAGAAGCACGGATATCCCTTCATTTCCCAGAAGAAACTCATACATAGATATCTGTATAGCGGAATGTATATTAGAGTTCCACAACACCAACAAAGACGGAAATTTGAAATGCCTACCCTACGATAGCGACCACAACGCGGTATCGATGACGACCTCTAAAGAAAAATATACTCTCTTTACTCTAGAAGAGCAGGACATTTCACATTCTTTAAATTACAGACGAACCGACTGGGACAAATTTCGGAGATTTCTAAATAACTATTGTAGAATAGAGATTCCCAGAGATAGGAACCTATCGAACCACGAAATAAACAGCTATCTTGCAGTGATGAACGAGGCCATTAAAAAAGCAATACACTCAACAGAATCGAAAATAAAACACCGAGACTCAATGGAAGCATACTCGAATGAACGCATAAGAGAAATACAGAAGACAAAAAGCTATCTCATAACGAGAATAAATCGGGCGTACGGGAGGTTCGAATATCATGATAATCCAGAACTTACGATGCTGAAAGACACACTATCGGAGGTTAAACAACAACTCAAACAAAAATACTCAATATCTATAAATAAATATTGGCGAAAGAAAATCCGTGATATTCCAAAGAACGATCCAGAAAATATGTTCCTAATAATAAACCAGGTATTTATACCACGTGGGAAAGCAGCGATCGCGAATCTACAGATACCAAAAAATAATACCTGTGGGATTTGAAATAGAAGAAAGAAAGCTGTCTAATATTCGAGAACGATCATAGATTAATTTAGACATATCTCTGATAGGAATAAAGGCATAGATCAGAAGAAACGTAAATAAAAACACCAAGAGTCGAATAAGTCAAGAAATGATAGTTGCTAAGAGGATGCTTGCTGTTGTTCGAAAGTTCGGGAACGATCATTATCGAATATTCGGCAGGTAAAGAAAAATATAAGAAAATAGCGCGTAATATCATAGCGTGAAGGGAACGAGAGGGTACGAGTGAGCGTGAGTGTGAGGAGAGAAAGAGGGAGAAAAGGGATATAAGGTGAGAGAATGAGGGATGAGTAAGAGTTTTTGACGAGTTTTGACGAGTTAACGAGTAAGGAGTTGTAAGCGCTGACGAGTATGAAGAGTAAAAGAGTATAACGAAATTAAGAGTTTAAGAGTCTAAGAATTTAAGAGTTAAGGGTTTAAAGAGTATAAGAGTTCAAGAGTCGAAGTCTAAGAGTAGAAGAGTATTTACGAGTATATTATAAGTATATCAAAAAGCGTTACGACGAAAAGTGTAAGGGTTTAAGGGTAGTATAGTAAAGAATAAGATAATAAAGTAAGTCAGAGTATCTGTAGGGATTTAAAAAATATATTTCCTACATATATTTATATATTTCTTTTTCTTTTTTTAAAATTCTTACTTATTAAAAATTTAAATTTAAATTTCTTACAAACGAAAAGTTAAAATCAAATAACCTATAGAGTCCTAGTCCGCTTATATGAATTTTTATAGAAATGTATTTATGTGTTATGTATTTATGTGTTTTTAATCATGTTTTTCAGATCATGATTTTAAGCTTCTAATGGAGCTAATCTCCCGTTTCTCTCCTCTAGACTTTCTGTCTTCCCATCTAGGAGTGTGCCCAGGTGCTATTCGTATGGGTAAAAAATAGCTAGCATAGGTTCAGTTTAAAATTTTTCTCTTATTAGCGGCTGTCATTGTACTAGTGGTTGCACGATGTACTTTGCTATGTGCGTATTAGGTAGTGTGTACCGTATATCGTTTTTCGCAATAGTTTTTAACCCCTTTGCATCCAAGCGCGGAATAATCCGCGAGCCGCGACTGTCAGCTCTCACCGAGCGCGGAATATTCCGCGTGCCTACGTCACTTTTTTTTACCAGTTGCAAAATATCCTTTAATTGCGACAGACAATGTTTAAACACTTGTGAGAGCGTTAGGTTCTTTCAGTTCAATTTACATTAGTGTATTGTAAAGATGTTTTACTTTTTCTGTGAAAATCTTTCAAACTACCGCTATGAGTAAGTGCTGTCAATCTATATTTAAATTTAAGAATGAAAGTTAGGAAAACAATCTTGTTTCATAATATAACCTAAAATTTAGTTGTCCTAATGGATTTTGAGTATCCTGATTCGGATTCAAGTATTGAGGCACGACGTCCTAGAAAACGTTGCCGGAGGATTTCATTAAGGGATGATAGCGAAAATGAACAGTGCGACAATTTTATAAATGAAAAGTACGTGTTGAAAGCCGAAAATCATACTCACATTTTACATCGTTTTTCAATTGCGGGTGGTGCAACCGTAAATACACGGGGTCTGTCGAGAAAGGAGGTTTTTGAATTATTTTTTAACAATGAATTAATTACAAAAATAATTACTGAAATAAATAAATATGGTGCAAGCGACGCAAGGTTTATACCTCTTGAAGAGGGCGAATTAAAAGTATTGATTGCCTTAAATATTTTAATGAGTCTAATTTCCAAGCCCACGATTCAAAGCTATTGGTCGACAAATAAAAGTATAGAAACTCCGTATTTTAAGAATATCATGAGCTGTAACCGATTTATTTCTATCTCAAAAAATTAACACTTTTCCAGTACAAATAATCCTTATGACGCACTGACTAAAATTCGAGAAGTTATTGAAATTGTAAAGAAAACTTTCATTCGCATGTATGTCCAAAATAAAACATTTCAATTGACGAATCACTTATGTCATGTAGAAGTCGTTTACATTATATACAATTTATTTGAACAAAACGCGCGAGATTCGGTGTCAAGTTTTATAAACTCTGTAATTCACAATCACGATACATACATAATATCAATTTATATATAGGAAAAGATAAAACTAATACAGGATCTGCTGGTAGAAATGTTGAAATCAATTTGTTAAAAGAGAGTCAATTATTGCACAAGGGATATTGCTTATTCATTGATAACTGGTACAGTTCACCAACATTATACCGAGAAATATATAATATGAAAACATATGTATGGTGAACAGCGAGAATAAATAGGGAAGGAATGCTTCCAGAATTAAAATCACACCTGCTACAAAAGAGGGAAGCTGTTATATTTAGTACAAAAGAGATAGCAGCTATAAAGTGAAAGGACAAGAAAGATGTCGTTATGCTAACTACTATGCACGATTTAAATTTTGCTGAAACAGGGAAACGAAAACGATATACTGGAGAAAAGAGTTTAAAACCAACCGAAGTAATAGATTACAATCAATATATGGGTGGAGTTGATGTTGGCGACCAGATGTTTAGCAAATTTTACACTATTCGACGATGTAAAAAAGCCTGTAAAAAATATTTTTGAAGTTATATTTCTTTTGACGCGTTGGGGAAAATGTAATGGGGAGTGATTTTGTTCCGAGCGTCTGGAAAAACGACGCCATGAAGTTTGTCGGTATTTAAAACGCGCGGCAAAGCGATTTCAAGTATGCGGCATGAAGTTGCTTCTCTTCTTCTTCCTCTTTTTTTTATTTCTTATTTTATTTCTTATTTTATTTAAACCCTTCTTCTTCTTCATGTATAAATAAATAAGATTATACTTATTTTTTTGAGGTTATTTTTGAGATTGTTGATGCTATATTTATTTTGGTACGCAAAAGAAGTATAACTTCTTACGTGCGTACATAAGTACACACACCAGTTTTTTAAATTTGTTATATCTCACTCCATGCTTGAAGTGGAAGCATCCATATTGAGGTTAGAATTGCTATTTCCAGATCCATATTATAAGATATTAGTGTATGGAATAATTCTTTTCTACTTAGAATACAATATTTTCAAGTTTTCAAACACCAATTTACTCTTGTGTTATATCAGAGTGTTACTTCGATTAGAGTGTTGTATCAAGATTGTTGTATAATTCAAGATTCAACAGAAAAATAAGAATAAGTTAATACTAGAATGTAATAATACACTGAAGAAGAAGGAGGAGGAGGGGTAAGGATATAAGGGCCAATGATGGGGAAAGGTTTGAAGGATTACTTGAGTGACAGATAAAAAACTGGTGTAAAAAACGCATGTAAAATATTATACTTCCGGTTCCCAGAGGTACCCCTATTTCCGGTTCCCAGAGGAGACCCTTCTTCCGGTTCCCAGAAAGGACACTATTTCTGGTTCCCAGAAGGACCCATACTTCTGGTTCCCAGAGGGACCCCTATTTCCGGTTCCCAGAGAGGAACCTTACTTCCGGTTCCGAGAGAAAATCCTTATTTCCGATTTCTCTTCGACTCTAATTTCGTAAGTTTATCATCAATTTTACGACAGTTTTGTTTTAATAGATTAAGATTCATAACAATCAGCATTTTCAATTTTCTTTGTCACATGACATTTGTCTTTATCTAATGCCTCACTATCAAATACTGGTATAAGTTTTTTTGTTTCAGGTTACACAGAAGGAGGACCACACCAGGACAGCACGAGGACTACACCGTTATTTTTAATGTATTTTATTCGTTCACAGGTTCCATAATATTTCGATTCTATTCATTTTTCACTTTTCGCTTATCATTTTGTTATTTAGTATTCCACTTTTCTCTTCATTCTCGATAATAATTTCAAGGATTTCCCTTTTTGGGACTTTCATTTTCTATGGTTTCAATTTAATTCGGATGGGGACATCTTCAGGATGCACATCCCGGGTCTTCAGAAGCAGTTACCTCCTCGTGATTAGACCTGGGCAATGGTATTTTACTTTCAGTATAATGTTTAACATATTTTATATGTTAAACATTCATTGGAAGTAAAATCTAGCCAAAGACCGCTTACAATAAACATTATAATAGTAATTAGTTTCTTTTAAGTCCCTAATTATTATCATATTCTTTAACTCTCCTTCCCTTGGTTCCATTTATCTATTTAATATACAGAAGCTAATTACTTTATAATGAATAGTTTCATAATTATTTATTTTCTCGATAAATTTTTTTAGAATTATATAACTAATATTATAAAAGACTATAAATAATATTTAATAGCTTGGAAAAATATTAATGAATGTATTTATCAATATATTTAATATATCTATATATACTGTGAAAGGCATTTAAATGCCACCCTCGAATTAAAATTTTAACGTTTTTCTAATTTCCAATAGGAATTCATATGTTCCCGTAGTTTAAATCGTTTTCTCATTATTTTGTAAGTATTAAACAAGAACGTATACACCTAATAGAAAAATAGATTAGATAATAATTATTATTAATTGGATAATTAAAATTATTAATTAAACAGTTTTTCAATTTATTTAATAAATAAATTATGTGTATTTCTCTATTTTTTGTGATAAGGTTTATAATGCATATTGTTTTTATTTGTTTCGTTATTTTTTAAATATTAACAAGATACGTGTACCTTAAATAGAAAAATAGAATAAATTTTTTATATATTTAATAAATAAATTATCACATTAAGATTGACTAGAATGGTCATGAAGAAAGGAGAGCTACAGCAAGTATGTGCGACGGGGTAACTTTGTGTGCGTGAAATACATTTCTATTGGTTACACGGAATTTCTAATTGCTCATTTACAATGTTAATAACTATTAGCCAACCATGGCTCTTTGATGACTTCCCTTCTTTCTTTTCGCGGCGTCGGTGCTGGAGATCGCACGGATACTACGTCGTCCCGTTAATCTCGGGTAATTGAAAAATATCCCAAAAAATATCCTAAAAAATGCTGTTGCAGTGACAAGAAATAATCAAAATACAAATATGTAAAAGGTAAATATTATAAACTTGTATTTGTAAAAAACTAATATTACATTACACTCGCATAATATTTATTCATAGAATTAATAAGCTATACTCTCTGCATAGATGTTCAATCATTTTACTAGAAGAAAAAGAAAATATATTATTTTCGACTACGATAAAAAGAATACGATATTGCTACACCCATGAAAGAATTGGCAGGACACCGCCTCTTATTTTACATACACTGGTAAAATATCATATGCAGTAGTCTTCTATCAAGAGAATTGAGGTACGAAATGCATTCTAGTTATTACTAATTTAAATAACAAATAGGAAATACAGTTTTACAAAAAGTTCTCAATGTCTACTAATTTTATAACTATATACTTTACTAAATAATTAATAACCTTACTTTGCCTCGACTGACAAGTAAATATTGAAAACTTTTATCAATTTAATTCTACTTTGTAGAGATTTAAAATAAAATTGTATGCTAATAAAATGTAATTGCAGTGACAAGCAATAATCAAGACACAAATATGTAAAAGGTAAGCATAATAATCTTTTTTTTCTAAAAAAACAAGTATTATATGTAGGATTTTTAATGGGAAAAACAGTTTTATTACAATTTCTAATGGTTATTACAAAACGCAGATCCTCTCTCTTACAACGCTCAACACTCTCTCTGTTAGAAAAAAAATAGCACAATAGAATCGATTTCCGTTCTCGAATATTCACATTTCAACGTTTTTCGCTTCTATATTTATCCTACCATAATAAAGAAAGACATTTCTTATACTTCTGCCTAATTGAAAAACAAGTTTACTTATACTCGATTGTTCTTAAATATTCGTATTTCAACGTTTCTTGCTTCTATATTTATTCCAATCCAACACTCGGCCATTCTGCATGTACATTCGTCCTCGAATGTATCTCTCTCTCTTTTTCCCACGCATTCACTCATTAATAACATCTTTCTCTTATTTCGCCTTTTATTTTACATTTAGTACCTCACGCACTCTTAACATCCTTTGTCCTAACTTCATTTTATTCTACATACTCGTATCTCACTCATTCCCATACATAAACTCATCCATTACATAGGCGCCTTCGTTTACAAATTTTATTATATTTTATTCTCGCTCGCTTTCTAAGACGATACCGAATCTCGCTCGTTGAAGTCTTACCACTCGTATAATAGATCGGATGAAATTTATCATTGTTTTCGTCGCGCTGCAATAAGATTGCGCCATATCCGTACATAGACGCGTCAGTATGTAGTTCTGTTTCGGCTCCAACCCTATATATGTTCAACACTGGTTTATTGCTTAAGGCTCGCTTCAACTGCTCTACTGCTTCTTTTTGCTTCTCCCCGAACTCAAATTTTACATCCGCTTTTAGTAGATCCGTTAATGGCCGCGCGATTAGGGAGTAATTAGCTATAAACTTTCTAAAGAACCCCGTTAGTCCCAGAAAACTTTGAATTTGCTTTACGCTCGAAGGTTGTGGGAACTTCATGACCGCCTCCGTTTTCCCTCTCGACGGCCTAATCCTTCCGTTCCCAATCACATGTCCTAAAAATTCCACCTGTGATTCAAGGAAACGACACTTCGACCACTTAATGTTTAGCCCAAATTGTCCGGCCACTCGAATTACCTCCTGTAAATATTCTATTCCAGACTCACGGTCTTTCAAAGGTATTATTAAATCATCCATGTATGTTAATACTATCTTTTTACCGATCAATTCCCTGAACGCAGCATTAATAAATTTTTGAAAAACTGCGGGAGAATTGCATAACCCAAACAGCACGTATAAAAATTCGTATTGCCCATCACAAACTATAAATGATGTGTATTTTCTGCTTTCCGGTTCCAATGGTACATGGAAAAACCCGTTTTTCAAATCCAACGTACTAAAAATATTTGCATTCTGAAGCGCGTCCCACTGATCGTCAATCAACGGAAGCGGATAACGGTCCCTCACTATTTTCTTATTTATCTTTCGGTAGTCCACGCAGAGCCTTGTACCACCGTCCTTTTTCTTTACTAGTACAATCAGACTCGCGTACTCAGATAACGATGGTTGAATAATACCGCTAGATAACCAATCACTGATGTGATTCTCTACCTCCTGCCTTTCCGACGGAGGTAAACGTCTTGGCCGCTGATAAACTGGCTCTTCGTCTTTTAGCATCAAACTCATTTTAACACCAACATCGCGCACTTTCACCGGATTATAGTTACTAATCAAGTCTACTACCAATTTTTTATGCTCACTCGACGGAATGTGCGACAGATCTAACTCATTCGTATCATATACACAGTCTATCTTTAAGATTTCGACTACTTCCTCGCTGTTCTCCCCGCTTCCTGACGGTTTGCTAATTGCAATTTTTCCCTCTCTAATATTAATATCCACCGTATCAAAGAAATCAGTTCCTATCAAAACAGCATGCTGCATCAATGTATCGGGTACCACGGAAATTTCAATGGTATATTGATTACCATCAATCTCAATACCCGCAAAGAATTCCCCTAACGTTTTATTGTCCTCCGAGCCTATTCCACGAAATCTGATCTCATTCGGTTTCAATCTAGGCGATCCTATTTGTATGTATTGTGCGGCTCGCATTAGAGATATATCGCTTCCGGTATCGATTAGCGCGTCGATTTTCTGACCATTTATTACTACTTCTTTGTAATACTTACCGCGCACCGATCGCGAGATATTACATGAATCTTTGTTAGTAATACGGTTTCTAGGGCAATTAAACGCGATATGACCAAATTCTCTACATTCGAAGCACTTCGTACCTCTACTCTTATATGGGCATTCCTCGCTAAAATGACTCATCGCACCGCAATTTTTGCACCTCAAACGGTTATCTGATACGTTATTTATCTTTCTTCTAACGCTAGCGTCTATGTTGCTTCGACGTGTCGTCGAGTTATCCATCTTCGCCTGCTGCGGGCGTCCCTGTAGCGATATATGCTCGAACGCGCTCAGAAGGGATTCCTTCCTTTTATGACCATGCACCCTTGCTTGATCTCGTAGCGATTGATCTGGTATTCCAGCGATGACGAATTCGATCATTTCTTCCTCGTCGATCTTTATCCGGTTCGCTAATATGATCTTCTCATGGAAGTAATCGCTAAAAGACTCGTCACGCTTCTAAACACGTTCCTGGAACCTCGTTCGCAAGGTCATCTTGCTGATTCGTTGATGGAACATTTTTCGCAACTCAACTAAAAGTTCATCCATTGTGAGATGCAGGTATTCTCTCCGCGATCTAAACCACTCTAACGCTCGCGCCTTTAAACGCTGTACGATCATCACTTTCGCCTGGTCTTCGGTCAAATGATACATGTCACGCAGGTAGTTTACGTGGTCTTCCCATATTGTAAACTCATCTGCCTCCCCTTCAAAGTATCCAATCAATTCAGTAACAGCTTTTAAAGATAATTTATTTATCTCCGTTTGCGCAGGTGGCCGGTTCGCCTCTTCCAAACCGTACGACTGACCAATAGCAGGACTTTGTGTCCTTCGCAGGATCTCTATTTCCTTCCGCGCTAGTTCTACTTCTCGTTCCGCTATCTCTTTCTCTTTTCGAAAGATTTCCATCTCTCGTCTTAAAAGCGCAAGCTCATCTATACTCTCACTCACCGCGGCTACGGTTGTGTTCCGCGTTTCGTCGACATCCCTCCTCGCAATACTGTCTCCTATTACCCAATTTCCCGATGGATCAGCTTTCATAAGGCGGGCTATCAACTCGCTTTTAACACCTGTCGTGGCAAGTCCCAAAGCTGCCAACTTCTCCTTCAATTCCGATACCAAAAATTCCGAAGGCGCTTTACGTACGTCGCTCATGATTTTTTCTTCTTCTATACTGTTTCGCACACACGACTCTCTGTCACGCTGTTCAACGCTAATTTTTCACTATCGCAAAGGTTCACACCAATTCACTATCGCAAAAGTTCACATCAATTCACTATCGCAAAACTTCACACAATTTCGCTATCGCAATATTCGTTGTTGTTTTTCCGCAATCCTACTCTTCGCACGCTGTAGCTCTTTAATCCCGGCTGAGCCCCCAATTTTGTAGGATTTTTAATGGGAAAAACAGTTTTATTACAATTTCTAATGGTTATTACAAAACGCAGATCCTCTCTCTTACAACGCTCAACACTCTCTCTGTTAGAAAATAAATAGCACAATAGAATCGATTTCCGTTCTCGAATATTCACATTTCAACGTTTTTCGCTTCTATATTTATCCTACCATAATAAAGGAAGACATTTCTTATACTTCTGCCTAATTGAAAAACAAGTTTACTTATACTCGATTGTTCTTGAATATTCGTATTTCAACGTTTCTTGCTTCTATATTTATTCCAATCCAACATATATTACACTTGAATAATATTTATTCAAAGTATTAAAGATCTTATTCTTTCTGCATAGGTGTTCAATCAATGTACTGGAAAAGAGAGCGTATGATTTTTCACTACGATAAGAAGAATCCAACAAAACTTTAATCATGAAAGATTTAGGAAGACACCGGTGAAAAAGTGTTCCATTCTCACACTGGAAGGAAGCCATGTACTATAATATTATATCAAAAGAATTGAAGAAGGAATGCATCCTGATTATTACAAATTTAAAAGACAAATAGGAAATACATTATATTAGGATATTCCTAACATATATAAAGTATATTACTTAGCATTGTACTGGGTAATTGAAAACACTATTATACATCGACTGACAATAATTTATCTAAAAGAAACTATTCTTTTTGAATAATAAATTGTTAAAGCAGAAAGGCCATAGATAAGAAATATTGAATAAATATCTTAATTTCGCAAAGCTAAAGGAGGAGAAAATAATACTGTCAGAAAATTAAATTCTACTGATTTTTTACATGCTTTTACATGCTTTTTAAGATTTAACTGTACTTGTGCTATATAATTTCTAATAAGGATCATTCATTATTTAATGGTACGTTGATAGAAAATAAATACTAAAAACATTTCTAGTATCTTTTCTAATATATACAACAGAGAATATACCGTAGATTTTTCAATTTTACATGAGATAGTGTAACAAACTAATAGTTTCATTTCCTTTGTAGGGTTTTTTGTGCAATTTCTTAAATGAAAAAGAGATTAAAGGAATATTCTAGTAGCACCAAAATTTGGGTAGAAAAGAAGAAAACCGTATTATCATGAAGAAACATATCACACTATTATGCCACATTGTGGTGGCATTACATAAAATAAAATGTATTTGTTGTTTCGTTTAACGATTGATAGATAAATCTTCTTTTAAATAATATGCTTATATATTTGATACCGGGTGTGATTTTATAAGTGAAGATACGAAATGAATTATTTACTACATATATCTATAATTTAAAGCGCAGAGTAGTGTTTTAAAAGCTCAATAATGTAACAAATTCATTGTAATTTTTAAGACGATGTCATACCACGATTGTACATTTAATATTACTTATTAATATATATTTTCTAAAAATATTTGTGCATTAGCATATTTTATTTACATATACGTAAAGTATAATATAATTAATTTAACTATCATTAATGAATAAAAAAAAAATTTTAATGTTTGGCGAATTTTATAGACTCCTTGGAATAATGTAATAAGAGATAATTAAAAAAAAAAAAAAAATGATAAAAAATATCACATTATTCTAATTTTCGTCACAATAAAATATCTTATTTAGGTCACTATTGAGAAATATTAATATTTTAATTTTTGGTGAAAAATTATTATTATTTATATTCTCTACCTTTTTTTCTATATTCATAGAACTAATATTATAAAAGACTATAAATAATATTTAATAGCTTGGAAAAATATTAATGAATGTATTTATCGATATATATATAATATATCTATATATACTGTGAAAGGCATTTAAATGCCACCCTCGAATTAAAATTTTGACGTTTTTCCGATTTCCAATAGGAATCCATATGTTCCGGTATTTTAAATCGTATCTCGTGACGTCACAAAAATGAAATTCTTGTAATAGGATCACAGGATGATACAAGAGCTCTTCGAAGAGAGTAGATCGTCCCAAAACGAGAGCGCTTATTGGCTGATAAATAGCCAATCAGCTCTTAATAGAGCGCTGATTGGTGGATGCTTATTTTACTATCGACCAATCAACTCTTAATAGACGGCCTAGAAGAGCGCTGATTGGTTGATAAATAGCCAATCTGCTCTTAATAGAGTTCTGATTGGTTGATGTTTGGTTGATTATCAACCAATCAGCGCTCTCGTATTCTACTCTCTTCGAAGAGCTCTTGTATAATCCTGTGATCCTATTACCAAAATTTCATTTTGTGACGTCACGAGATACGATTTAAAATACCGGAACATATGGATTCCTATTGGAAATCAGAAAAACGTCAAAATTTTGATTCAAGGGTGGCATTTAAATGCCTTTCACAGTATATATAGATATATTATATATATCGATAAATACATTTATTAATATTTTTCCAAGCTATTTACTATTGTTTATTAATGTTAATATTCTCCTATAATAAAATATTTTTATAGGACGTTTGTTTAAACAATTGGACAAAAATTAAAAGACTGCTATAATATAATCATAATTTTTATTTATTTCGAATATTATATGCGCATACATATGTTATGAACATTTAAGCGACAATAGACACTTTTATCGATTATTAACGATTATTTTAATATTCTAATACACTCTTTTTTTATTTCAGCTCATTGAAACACATGTGTACTGGTTTAAAAATTACTTATTTATTAGTATACTTTAAATATTAAATTATTTCTATGTGATATTCTTTTCGATGAAAATTTCCAAACGTTACAAAAAATGTACATTAGTTTAAACAATTACGTAAAAATTAAAAGAATACTAAAATGAGAACGTTATAATCTTAAATTTAATTGTTTAAGTGGATTATTCTCTTTTCACACATGGGTAACGTTCGGAGAGTCATATAAACAACTTTCAATAAAAGTAATTAACATAGAGGACAAAGGCCCAGTCTGAAGGGGAATTTCGAAGAGGACGGAGCTCCGAACATATATTACGAACTTTTTAACAACAATAGACACTTCTATCGATTAATTAACAATTATTTTAATATTTTAATGCACTCTCTTTATATTTCAGATTTTTTAAATACATATCTACTGGTTTAAACATTACATACATATTAACGTACTTTCAATAGAAATAATTTTAATATATTTTTATTTTTTGTTTCTTTAAATGACTTTTTTAAACTTAATTTCGTTACTGAGTACTAATACACATAAACGTAAAATTTACCGATTACTTATATTGTTTTTTCATCAATTTTTGGGTCTTCGGAAGCGATTACCTCCTCGTGGTTAGACCTGGGCAATGGCATTTTACTTTCAGTATAATGTTTAACATATTTTATACGTTAAACATTCCATTGCAAGTAAAATCTAGCCAAAGACCGCTTGCCATAAACATTATAATTGTAAAATTAGTTTCTTTTAAATCCCCAATTAATATCATATCCTTCTTCATTTTTCCTTGGTTCCTTCTATCCATTTAATATACAGAAACTAATTACTTTATAATGTTTTTTAATAACTTTTATGTATTTGCAGATACCAGGGTGTAGTCCAAAATTGTTGAAATTAAATTTGCGGATGTATAAAAGAGATTGCATTGGATTCATTCATTTTATTTTTACAGTGCTAGAATAATATTTTTTTTCACAGGTATCTTTTTTAAATCACAGTTGCCATGGATAGATAATAGGCTCTTTCTTTCTGGAGAATCTAAAAATTGTTTAGAGAAATGTACTTTCTTTTTTCATTTACATATACGTTAATAAATGCCATAGAAATTAATTTAATTTTTACATGTTACATCTTTAATACATAATTACATCTTTATAGTGTAGTCTTAAACAATTTAAACAATTGCATAAAAATTGCATAGATACTAGCATCAAATGCATTAATGCACTTTTCTTATGTTACAGCTAAATTTTATTCTCGAAGTCTTCAGTGCGCAGGAACATTAAAATAATTACATGAAAAAAAAAAAGAATATTAAAACGAGAACGTTATAATGTTAAATTTTATTGATTAAGTAGATTATTTTCTTTTATACACATGCGCAACTTTCGGAAAGTCACATAAACAACTTTTAATAAAAGAATTTTCATAAAAGAGAAAGTGCCTGTTTCAAGGTGAATTTCGAAGAAGACGGTTGACAGATATTATAATCCGTGCTTTTTAACAACAATAGACATTTTTATCGATTAATGAACAATTATTTTAATGCACTAATGCACTCTCTTTATATTTCTGATTATTTAGACACATATACGTACTAGTATATATATATATATATATAGGTATTACATACTTATTAACATATTTTAAATATTAAATAATTTCGATCCGATATTTTATTAGATGAAAATTTTACCCTACCTCCTCGAAGTCATCACTGCCAAAGAACGTAACAAAAAATGTACATTAGTTTAAACAATTATATAATACAAAAAATAAAAGAATATTAAAATGAGAGCGTTATAATATTAAATTTTATTGCTTAATTTTATTTATTTTCTTTTATACACATGCGCAATTTTCGGAAAGTCACATAAACAACTTTCACCAAAAGAAGTTTGACAGAGGATAATGACTCAGATCAACGGTGAATTTCGAGGAGGAGGGATCACAGAAGATATACTCCGAGCTTTTTAACAACAATAGACATTTTTATCGATTAATTAACAATTATTTTAATATTTTAATACACTTTCTTTATATTTCAGATTATTTTGGCACATATATGTACTAGAATAGGCATTACACACACATACTTATTAAAATATTTTTCAATATTAATAAATATTAATTTATTATTCTTTTTGATGAAAATTTCCCCTACCAAAGTCACCACTGCACAAGATCGTTTAAAAAAATATACATTAGTTTAAACAATTACATAAAAATTAAAAGAATATTAAAACTAGAACGTTATAATTTTAATTTCTATTCATTACAGTTAATTTTGTCGTTACACACATAAGCAACTTTCGGAAAGCCATGTAATCAACATTAAATACAAAAAACTTTTTTATATGCTAACGTGTCAGTCTTATAGTAGATTTAGAAGAGGAAAGGTTATTAAAAAGTAAATTCATATTTTTAGATTACAATATACATTTCCATCGAATAATTAACAATTATTTAAGGTGTATTGAACAACGTATTGTTGTCTTCTAATACTTGTAATTGATTAAACATATACATTCATTATTTTAAATGTTCAATACTCTCCTATTGACGTATTTTGAATAGAAAATAATTTTAATATGAATTTATTTTTTTGATTTTAGATGACTGTGTCTTCAATTTGGTTGCGTTCTTACATTGAAACATAATTTTAAACTTCTCCAATTACTTAGATTGTTTTTCAATCATTGTTACTAGTTAAATAAAATTCCTTTAAATGTCTATTAAAATTTTATTCTTTTTTTAGAAGCAATTGAATGGGTAGCGGGTGGATTTCTCCTTCGCAAAGGGCGCCATTTCCTAAGAAGGAATCTACTTCAGGGATGCGACCCTGCCCACGCGAGCATTGATTCTATCTTACTCCCTAGGATAGAATCATGTCCTTACCAAAAATTCCACCCACACCAAACGACCCTTTTTTTAATATATCATTGGCAGAATGAGTAAGGAGACAATGCAACATTCCGTCCAAGAGAAGCAAGAAACGAATCAAAAGAGAATTGAGTTATGGTAAATGGTAGTATGACATAATTATTTTTACAGATACCATAACAGTACAAAATCACGGAAAGTTCTATCTTGAAAGTCTAATTTTTTCTCTAGTTTTCTTTATCAATAAATACCATAGAGACGATGCGAAATTCCGTTCAAGAGGAAGAGGAAGTGGATTAAAAAAAGACTAAGTGATGGTAAACGGTAATAGATGATAATTATTTCAGAAAGAACTCGAAGTATTTTAATCCGTTTATTGGTTCCTCGTAGCATTGCACATGTATTATAGTTATTTTTAATCAATTTTCTTTTTTTACAGATACCATGGATCAACCTACAATTATATACAGTTATTTATATATTGTACTATATTCTAGGTGGACTGCAAAATTATTAAATTGAAAATATTCATAATTTGTAATCTCCGTATGTGTATATATTGCAATTATACTACAGTGTGTTACTTTTCAGTAAAATCATCGATGTTGCTTAAATTCTATTCACATGCATTCCATGTTTTATGTTGGTGTGAGAAAAATTATTATTAATGCACTTGCATGTTTTTATATGTACCATGGATCACTCATAGCATCTTTGTAAAACTAAAATAATCTTTTCTTTTTCTTTTTCAGGTTCGTTTCCAGGCCTACTTTTCTTTTTATTCCCTATACCTTTTTTTTTTTTGGAGGTTAATTACGAAGAAGACCACACGAGGACCACACGAGGACTTAGTTATAATAAAGTATAGTGTAAGTTAATTATTTGTATAATTAAATGTATAATTAAATGTATAATTTTAATCTATTTATTCTTCTCCTATCTATATTTTTTGGGGCGAATGTGAAACTTTAATTATAAATAGGTAGGACCCAGGAATTCAGCTACCTAACTGTAGCTGAAGAGGGTCAACTAGAGGCTATTAAGTTATTTTGACAGGTTCAACGACAGGTTCGAGCTTTTCGGGAATAGCTCTCTAGTCATATTTTATATTTTATTGTATTACTTTATTGCTCGCCATTAATTTATTGTTGTAATTGGAGATGATAGATCATTCTATCTCCTTGGGACACTAAATTAGTGTCTAAATCGTCAAAAAGATGCATAAGTTTTTAGATAGAGTCAAAAACATTAAAATTACCTTATTAACACATTACGTACAGGAGACGAGATATCTTATTTTCAAGAAAAAAAATCACGAGAAAACCGAAATGCATTGTAGATTACAATTTATTGACGAACGGCGTTATTCTTACTAATTAATATCTGTCATGTTATTCAATATTGAGAAGAACAATTAAATGGCCGAAAGGGATGGTACTATCTCTAATTTATGCGGCCTGTCAAATGCATTTAAAATTAATAATTTTTGTAATTACAAGAAAATTAAATATAAAGATTTTTTACTTGCTATGATGCAATTATAGATATCGGAAGAAAAAAACTCAATAACTACTGTTTGTAGAATATAAGAATGTAAGCGTTTCTATATTAATGTCGTGAGTTCGGTTATTTCGACGCATGAATGAGTGAGATAGGGAAGGATAGATAAATCAATTAACACAATTTTACGCGGTATGAAACACTTGCTTCGGCATAAAAACTCTCACGAAGTTGAGAGAAAAGCCGGGGCAAGCTATGACTTTATTTAATCCTATAATACAGTAAATAGTAGTCTCTTATTTCCTCTTTGACTAGAGAACTCTCTTACCTTCGTCTCCACTACAAATATGTAACTTATCGTAGCCTACTTAGATGCGTTATCCGGTCTTCAAAACACGTTAATCTCGCTGCCAACACCTTCCACGTGGGGTAGCCTTTTCCTTCACAAATTTATCCTCGGCAGGTCGACTGGTAAACACTGTAATAGGCACCGTGACTGTCGGTGACAAGCGTAGTTGTGCCCTTTGCACAACTCCTTCAAAGCGAAGTAACAGTGCGGACGAGTGCTAGCACGACCCCATCGAACTTAATAATGAGCGCGGTTGAGTCTATGCAAAACCCCTTCTACTTGGCCAAGTGCATGGTTGTGTCTATGCACAACCCCCTCGTACTTAGTAAAAAAGCTCAGTTGCGGCTATGCCCAACCCTTTCAAACTTACCAGTCGACAACACGAAAGAACGCCACAAGAAACGGCTCTTACTTCAAAAAAACCAATATGGCGCCACTGTACCTTATCAGCAAACGAATAGTCCTTTTCAATATCCAGAATCGGTCTGTCGCTTGCGCTCTCGAGACAGGGCCTACGCACCCATCTCCCCTCTCCCCAGTACCACAAAACCCACGCGCACGTACCTTGACGGCTAAAGGCGGTCCTACATGTATCTCTAATGCACCCTCGCGCCCTCATAACTCAACTAATGCAACCGTACCCGATCCTATTTAGAATGTAATTCTAACCAATTTAATATCCCAACGCCGTCGCTATCTAACCTATTCGGCGCGCAATACGAATCGGTCAAATGCTCTAATTTCACCGAACAACTACTATTATGGATATTGAACAAAGTATTATAAATACAAGAGATTATGTACGAATCGACCCGCTATATAGACTCTAAGGTAATATGGAACAACAAACCCTTGAGCCAATAATAGGCAAAGCCATAAAGAAATTCCTAACAAAAAAATGTAAAGTCTGTCTGTCCAATGGAAAAAGGAGCGAAACAAAATACTGTTGCAAATTGTGTCAAATACAATATTGCAAAAGCAATGCTATTGACCTAATCCTCAGAAAGTGATGTCTGAGAGACGTCATTTATTTCATGTGCCATTTCAGTACTTTGACGTCTCCGATACGTTAAGAACAGTCTTTAGCTAACACCGGACAGTATATTATTAGGTTTTAGCTATTTCGTTCGTGCATCGATGCTGTTTTGTTTAGACTGTTCAGGATACATTCCCCCTCTCAACAGTACCTATAACAAAAATCGCATCGGCAAACAAGTAAACGTCAAGAATCGCAATGAGAACGGTAATCAGTATAGCAGTGAGCTCGCACGCCGAACGCCATAGGACATATCTGGAATTTTATAAAAATCAGAAATAGTTATCTCAACATGTTTGAATTGAATGCATTATATGAAAGTGACCACGAAAGTCTATTAGGCTGCTCTACTGGTAATAATAAAGTTGAAAATGGTCATCAAAGTGTTCACACTATTGGGTATTCTCAAGTGATGCTTCAGATTCAAGTGAAGCTAGATCTATTTAACGAAGAATGCGTAAACGTGCAAAACCTATTATATTTCGAGCAGTGAAGATTCTTACGCAGAGGATGAATGGGGAATTGGAAAGAGGAAAATATTGTCAATATAAAACAATTTACAGCAACTTTCGATATTAATTATTCAGTTCTACAAAGATTGGGTATAAATGAAAACCTCTGTGTGTTTTCCAAGAAGTGTTATGTGATGATTTTTTTGAAATAATAGTTAGAGAAACGAGTAGATATGCAACACAAACGAGAATGGAAGAGGATTCGAAAATGAATTCTGGGTATTGCTATCGATTTAAAATATACACAGAACAAGACGTACTTCAAGGAAGTTAGAGGGAATGGTGCTATCCTCGCGATCAATTTGGCGCACGTGGCATAATGTCACAAATGCAGAATTTTAGGCTTTTGTCGCTGTCATAGTAAATATGGGGACAATAACAGCGGCAAACATGAAAGAATATTGGTCAACAGACACTACTAGCTACATTCCATTTTTTCCAAATACATTTTCAAGAGAACGGTTTACGCAAATTTTTTGGATGCTACATGCAGAAATAGTTTCCGCGCAAAGCAGCAACACGAGGACACGATTACAACTGATAACTGGTTACCTTGATTAGATCAATTCAAGACTTTTGGACTATTTTATACCAGGCAAAGAAATTTGTGTCGATGAATCTGTCGTAAAATTCAAAGGGCGGGTTTCATTCATTACATATAACCCGAATAAACCGACCAAATGGAGCATCCGCATTTATACACTGGCAGATTCTATTACGGGATATATTTGCGGAATTCTTGCGTATTATGGCAGCCTAACAACACAAACATTGATCAGACCGGACCTTCCAGTATCAACAAGAATTCCGTTACATTTATATACAATGCTCGTGAATAAAGTTCCTGGTACGCAGGGACATCACTTGTTTACGGATCGGTATTATACGAGCTACATTTTGGCAAATGAATTGCTGAAACTGAAGTGTCATTTGACTGGGACAATCTTGCCCAATAGAAAGGAGTTTCCAGACGCAATTAAGAAAAAACAAATTCCAAAAGGCAAATCGATGGTAGCCTACCGCAGAAAGAATAATGTGATTCTAGCTTGGAAAGATAAACGGATTGTTACGCTATTAACCAATTTTTACAATGCGGCAATGAGTGACGTGCAACGAACACTCCGGCATGGGGTTCAAACAGTCGTTAGAAAGCCCGATGTCGTAATCAATTATATAAAATTCATGGGCGGCGTTGACCTGTCAGATCATTATGCCTCGACATACTGTTTTATGCGTAAAACACTGAAATGGTGGAGCAAGCTATTTTTTGGGGATTAGAAGTTTGCATAATTAATTCTTATATTTTATACAAATTGGTTAAAAAGCAGAAAAACGAGCAGCCACTTAATCACTTGCAATTCCGAAAAATATTAGTGAAGCAGATGAAAGAAGATTTTCAGCAGACGCGAAGACCAACAACATCGACCTACAGTTCGGATGAGATTCGGCTCAATGGAAAGCTCCACGTAATGCTGAGTGGCACAAAAAGAGATTGTAAAGTTTGTTCCATCCGAAACATACCAGGTGGAAGACGCGAAACAACATTATACTGCGATACATATCCAGACAAACCAAGAATGCATCTTGGACAATGTTTTGTAAATTATCATACCAAAGTAAAATACAGAGATTAGAATTACAAAATTATATTCTTAATAGTATAAATATAGACGAACTATCAAAATATAACATTTTTATAAGAAATTTTATGTAGAAGGTAATTTTATTGTACCTATCCCTACCACCTCACCTGGCCGAAAATGTCGTCGACCGTAAAGGGTTAGAATTTTATAAAATATATAATTTAATAGGAAAAATACTCAAATTTTCAATTTCGTCTTAAAAAGAATACGTATTCAATTTGATATACAAATAAATTTTTGATTCATATCCTGACCTTTCTTGTTTACATTTCTCATAACCGAAAAACAACTTTACTCTTACTCGAAATAAAAAACGCAGTGAAACAACGTGAGAATGCAAGAAGTGTAAAATTGCATTACATGTACCAACATGTTTTGAGAGATATCATACTATAAATTTTTGTATTAAAATAAAAATGTTATTAATAATGGATTATTCAATTTGCAACAATAAGTCTTTTTTTGTTTAATAACCAACTAACCGTAATTATTTATCAAACATCTAGCAAAGTTAATTGTACCGCGCACGTGTATATACAAATCATAGGAATTTTGAGATTAATATAGTTTCGAACGCTGAGCCGAGCTTGTGTTTATGTCCCTGCGCGCGACCGACTGGTGTCGCTTTAAGCCCGCACAGTTGGAAATTCGATCGTAAGGGAAAGGGTTAAAATGAATTATTGTTTTTCTTTTAATCAAAGTTTACTATTTTTGGCAATAAATAAAAAACGGCGTGCCATAAGCATCAAGAAAGAGAGAAATATCGGTTTCTTCTTTCACTTGCACTCGCATTCAAGGCCGAGAGACCCGAAGATTGTCGAAGATCCTTCGTTTGTGTATAGTACACACGGATGCTCGCACGCACACTAGCCCGCTCGCGTGTAAAAACCGACGGAGAGGCGGGACTTTTGCCCCCCCACTCTACATCTTTTATCATCTTTCTCTCGCTTATTTTTGCAGATGCGAAGATAAACCTTATAAAATTTTTTATGTATTTTTTAATACTCTACAACTTTTGTTTAAAACTTTTTTTGATTAAATGTCTAGATTCAAAGATAAAGCTATTTTTTACACTTTTCAACCCTTTTTTTTAAATACAGCCTATTTGATTGCAAAAAAATTAGCACTATTCGACTCAGGGTCGTTAAGTTACCTTTATATCAAAAAGTTAGATTGTAGCCCAAAAAGTTCTAGTTTTGCTTTTTTTAATTAGCCTACGTTGTCGCCGCTCAGGCGCCATCCGACCTGCGGCAGGAATAGCCGTGGCGCCGGAGAAGCGTCTTCCGACCGCAAAAGGTTAAATTATTATTTTATGGTAAAACCTTTAAATTATTATATATATTTTATGGTAAAACTATTAAATTATTATTTTATTGTAAAACTTTTAAATTATTATATTTTATGGTAAAACTATTAAATTATTATTTTATGGTAAAACTATTAAATTATTATATTTTATGGGTAAAACTATTAAATTATTATATTTTATGGTATTACTTAATTAATTATCAACCTTATTGAATGTTATAAAGCAATGTAACTTTCAAAATAAAACGTCCTGTTTCTGAGCATGAGTGTTCTCAACTGAGCTAAATTAAATGGTATTCTATGGGGACGCGTCGACGCGCATTTTATTTGTATGTCAAGGGGTTAATTAATTAATTATTTTTTTCACTCGTTTAATCATTATACATTAACATTATATACAAACCTGATTAAATGTTATATAGAAACGCAAATTTAAAAATAAAATATTCTGTTTCTTATGCTTCGACATAGTTGTTCAGTTGGGCCAGATTAAATAGTATTTTTCGGATGCATTTAATTTCGTTTTATTTATGTTAGGGGGTTAATTTAAATTTCAAGACCTCAATTTTTTCTTTAGAAAAGAGGTTTCTCTTTTTGTAACCGGAATATGACTAGAGTGATTTCGTATCGGTATCGATGGGTCTTAGCGATATAAATGACCTGAGTGATTATTTTAGAGATAGCAAGGCTTGCGTTAATATTATATTAACAAAAAAACATCGATTGAAGAGAATCAGAAAGAATGTTTTAGAGGCTGACTAAATCGGCAGGTCGAAAAGGGACGCTAGAGATCAAACGTTTCCTCGATTCCAAGAACATTTTTTTGGGGAGAAAACCACGTTTCCTTTACCATGAAAAACCTGAGCGATCCCGGATATATATACATGGACATTTTTATTTCGAAACAGACAAATGCACAACCATACAGATAGTACTACAAATTACGTGTAAAGCACACTATCGGGATTTATATTTAGCAGTTTCATTTTGTTCGAAAATATTATTATAGGCGGGTTTATAAACTAATTATTATTTAGGATCAAAGAATTGTAAAAAATTATTCCTTGTTGTGTCTTAATAAATGAAAGTTGTTTAGTTCTAACAATCTACTGTTATTTAAATAATTCAACGAAATATACCTTGTCAATATAATTGCTACATTTTTATACTGTCACTATTGGTTTTTTTTACTTTTTTAACAATAGCTTCACGATATTGAAACTTTTACGAAAATAACTATCAAATTTTAGAAATGTATAATAATAATTATTTAATTACATACTATATTAGATACAATTATTTTATAGTATATCGAAAATTTCAGTATTACTTATTTGCCAACCAAATATTTTTTTATTGTTAGTGATAAAATATCACGATAATTATTTCATATATTTTCTACCACAAAAATAAAATAACATTCATTTGTACGATAGTCCTATTATAAGAAATTGAAAAGTACATTCTGAATGATTTGATTAATATATTATTTGCGAAATACAGTTATATTATGTATATCGTTTAATGAAATTTTTAAAATAATCTAGTGTAGAAAAAACATGATTTTAAAACGTTGATTTAAGGCATATACTTATTATACTCTGTCCTATTTACCCACGCGGTACACGCCTGTAGAATTGTACATAAGTCCTACCTATAAACTCTTATACTAGTAGATCTTCACCAATAAATCGAATTAATTAAATAAAATCTATTTAACTAAAAGTAAATACATTTCAGAAAATTTATGTTCGTTTTTATAAGCAAACAACGTATTTGTTTTTGCGATAAGTTATAAATATTAAGTATTTAAAAATTATTTACTCCGAAAAATTTAATCGAGACACTTCTTTTTCGTTAAGTATTATTTCATATTTCAATTATGTCGAAACGGGGGTAAGAGGTAAACTTTCAAACAGTTAAGGAAGTGAATATAAGAATGTTGCTATTCTTGAGAAATCAATACAATCGGTGGGAAAATCAAAAATGTCTTGTTAGTCAATAATTACTCTTAAGAAGCTACCAACGTGTACGTAAGGGAATTGAATCTAGTAGTTTATGTCTTCATACCTAAGTAGTTAATTTACAATTTCAATAACCTTACTCTAATTACATAATTTCTTTTAATTGTAACAATTCTTTAACCGAATTTTTATTTAAACTGAAAATATACTGTTCAGTAACTTTAACGATATAAAAAATTATATTTATGTTTGCAATAATATGTTAATTGTCACAGTGATTTTATTACATAACTTGCAATAGCGTTAACAGGAATTTGTTATTATTATGCATTACATATTATATTAAAATATTATTCTAAAATAATAAGTTCTATATAGCTATATGAAATGCATTTATCTTACTGAGTGATTATAGGTAACCCCCAAAGCGCTGAAATGCATTTCTTTGTGTTGACTGGATTAGTAAAATCCCGAGATAATGCAATTGAAGAATTGAGTGCTTTTTATCGCGTGTAAACTTACTTAAAAGACCAGCTGAATACAAAAAGTGCCAGGACAAACCAAAACAGGTAGACTTTATACAATCTTACAAAAAAAATTTTTTTAATCTATATAGGGAAAACACAAAAACCCATATTAAAAAATTTAAGACTGTACTGGTTCACCTTTCTTTTATTTAAAACATTTCAATACGGCACATTGCAATATGCGTGCATAATATTTAAGTATATAAGTTATAATTATTTATTTAAATAAAACAACATTTATATGTTTTATGTGACATTAATTTCCTCTGTGAAATTAATTTTCAACTGCAGTAATGATAATAATATTGAATAGTTCAAATATATAGAGATTTATTTAAATTATCTTCTTCTTCTTCTTTTTTATTAGGAATTTGTCCTGTTATAGCTTTTATTGCTATTTCCGGGAGCGCTTTATTGTTTTTACCGAGGGTAGGTTACTAGCCTCATCCTCATATAATATTTAATTATGTTCCTGATAATCATGGTTTTGCTAGCCATCGATGTGACCCCTGTAGCGATTTAAACTAACTTACAACTAGTATTGGTTGCCGGTGGTGGCTATGACACATTCAACGTTTGAACATTATTATGTTGTTCAGTGTAGAGCACGAATTAGAAGTTTTATAAGAAAATTCATTTCTGTAACAGGATATGTCAATCTTAAAAATTATTTGGACTTTGATCATCTCTCTTCAACAATTTTTATGCTATTTCTATTAAAAGTAACTTTCTTGAGATTGATGACAATCAAATTGAATTAACTTTTATCGTAATACTTCTTATGAAATAGTATATGTAAATACATATTAAATAGTTGCTTAAGAGAATTTGTCTTTTGATAGAACTTACTAAAACTAAATTTGTTAAAGTAAAACTTCATAAACAGAAGAAACTATATCGAAATAATTTTTCCTATATTGTTTTCTTTTAATTTATGAAAATAATTATCTTATCCGAATTTGAGAAGGTATGAGAAAAATAATTTTCTATTTTTTTAAGATAAGAGATTTAAATTATAAAAACTACAACATTTTATAAAATTTTTAATCGTTCTTTTCTTTTTGCAATCTAAAATATTAACTAAAATTATATGTTTTAGATATTTCGTTATTCAGTCTTGTGTACGTATAATTTATTTCCACGCCAAATTTTTATCTCGTTGTAGACAAGAAATGTTCAACCTAAGAAGTCACTTAAGAAAGGACAAGAAAATTCCTGCTGCCAAGGTTCAAATTTGGCATACTAAGTTTATCGAGACCGCTGATTATAAATTAAAATTGGAGATAACACAAAAAGAAAAAAATTGATCTACTACGGCAAACACATATGTTTATAAAAGATCAAATTTGATTGAAATCTGGTATACTAATGTTTTGAAATTACTTGTTACTAATAAAAAGTAAAAATATAAAATAGATTCAATATAGTGGACATATATATATATATTGAAAAAATTGTATATTTTTAAACAAAATATTAAACGTATCATTTTCGTAATTATACTATCGTATAATAATTGTAAGATTAAGCTTATTATATTAACCCTTTTATTATATTAACTTTTACATTACATTCATTATCATCAAGATTTTCTTCAAGAAATATATTATCTATATAATGTTAACATTGTATAGAAAATATATATTATATATTCTTTTATAAATATTTTTAATAACAGATAAAAACCGAATTCCTTTTAACAGAGTTAATAATACTTAAAAAAAACATTTTGTTCTTCACACGGGGGTAAATGTCACGTGCCAATCCAGTAAAAAAAAAAATCACTATTTCATAAATTTACATATTCAAATAGAAATAAATGAAAAACGTTTTCCTCTCCGATATTGAATGCTTTATGTCAGTATATCCAACTAAACAGTTTAAAATTTTTAATTTTAAATTTTCTTCTTAAGATTTTAATCACGTTTTTGAAATTTGAGATCACTGCGGGCTGTCAAAATTCTACTTCTTTAACTCCCGAGACACGTATATAAACAGTTAAAACCTTTGAAGATATAAACAATTCAGATGAACTTGCTCCGTTCATAAAAATACATTCAGGTAGATTCGTTGGATTTTATATCATTCGGATCTCGCTCTACAAGATAATTTAATCGAAATTTTTCAATGTCTTATGTCATTCATATATGTAGAAGCTATTATTATTAAGCCAGCATAAAACAAATTCTATGAAATTGATTTAAGCTTCTTACACGATAAGCTAGATCGAAGCAAGGTTTTAGGTATTACATTTAAAATAAAACAAGATATTGTATATATATCCGTTCTTATTGTTAGATAAATCTAATCATAAATCAGCTAATAAAACTGTTAATTATTAAAAAATCGTTTAATTTAAATAATAAACTAATTTCTAATCAAATAAACTCGATATAAAATTAACGCTTCTTAAGGTCAATCTGTGGTAAAAACTTCATTAAAAATTTATCGCTTTATATTACACAATAATTGTTCCTAACATGAAATAGCTATTACTACTAGACCTACCATCACGTCATGTGTATAAATTCATTCCATAAATGATCAATAATATCAGCCCTTAAAAAAGGGCTCCCTCTGTCCGAAAATATGGTATACATTTTCAAATCGTTCTTGTTCGAATTTGTGCTATATATTAATTTAATTTTTGTTTTTAATTTCAGTCGCTGATGGTATATACATTTACAAAATTCAAAATACAAACTAATTGTAATTAGAATGGAACTTTTGTCTTCATGATACGAAGAATCTTATAGGAATGTCCTCTGTCATTTAAAACAATTAACTCATTAGATCTTCGTAAAATTACAAAAACATTATCAAATTTCTATTTTTTTAAATTTATTATATGCATTCAATCGTATTGAGCAACGTTTTAGGTTTCAAAGACTGCATAGAATTAAAGAATCCTAGATCTAAAATGGTTGAAGCATCTAAATCTGTAAGGATAGGTAAAAGCGTTGAAGACATGCGCGTTTAAAATCTTTTTTTTATTTAAAATTACAGATATAAAAATGAGTAGATTTTCTTTTTTTTTATTTTTTATTTTTTTTTATTTTTTTTTTCATTTCTTGTTTTTTCTTTTTCTTCATTTTTTCTTTTCTTATTCTTTTTTTTCTTTTTTTTTTCATTTATTCTTTTTTTTCTTTTTTTTTTTTTATTCTTTTTTTTTTTTTTTTTTTCATTTTTTTTTTTTTTTTTTACTTTTTTTCATTTTTTTCTTTTTTTTTTATTCGCTTTTTTCTATTTTTAATTTTTTTTCTCTTATTTTATGTTTATTTTTTTATAATTATATTCACTCTTTACAAGTTATCCGTAGACATTAGGTAAATTTCTTTTTTTTGATTAATTTAAAATAACATGTAGGTTGTTATGTACTACTTTTTAGGGTTATCGTTTTCTTTTACAATTTTTATGTATTTAAGTTTACCGGATGTATCCTTTTTAGTTTTTTTCTAATGTGAGTAGTTAACGTTTCTGCGGCTAGTTGGTGGCAAGTGTAGTGCAGGGTTCTTCTTTCTTTATATTTTGTTGTACAATTTTCTATTTCTTCCATCATTGTCATTAGTACACGGTCCTTTTGTATATTTTATTCCGTATGAACCATATGGTGAGTCGACTATCATTCTTATTATTTTCGATTGCATTTATTTTAGCTTTATTATATAATTCATTATTGCCGTTCCCTGTAGTGATATACCCTCTATTATTGGTTTTATAATGATTTTATAAACTGGTAATTCATTTTCTAGGCTGAGCTTGGATTTTTGCCTAGTTTGTCGAATAATAACTATGTTATTTAGTTTAATATCCAAAGAGTCTTTTTTCTTACAGTATGAAAGCGAAATGGATGTACTTGCTTGTGTTTGCTTTTATTCTTTTTTCTTCTAACTATTTTTCTATTTTTCTTACGTTTTCTTGCAAAAAGGTCATCGCTACTACTGGGTCAGAATGATAGTTAGATTAACAGTTTCATCAGCAAACGTTAGTATTTTACTTTCATCAATACTTGGAATATCAGCTCTATAGAGTGTGTAAGGGACAAGTGTATGGGTCAGTGTATCACTATGGGTCAAAGGACACTTCTTTGCGGTATGCCAGCTTTGATTTCTCTAATTTCAAAGTACACATCATTGATTTTTATAACAAAAGTCCTGGCTCCTTACTCCTGCCCGAACTCCTGCTGAGATGGATTTGTCACCTATCGACTGTAAATAATCCTGCCATTTTTGTAAGGTAATTTTTTGTCCTGAAGTTTCAGGATATATGGCCGAAATTTGAAATTTATTGGTGTTAGATTGTACTGTAACTGTAGATGCTTGAATGTGTTCGTGGCAAATTTGACTATGTAGATAGTCTTTAATGTCATTTTTTAATATAAATGCAGTACCTTCGTGTTTAATATAAGTGCAGTACCTTCTCTGATTGATGTCTTGTGTCGTATATATTGTAATATTAGATTTTTATATCGCTTCTATAGATGAAGTGTGTGTGGGTTTCCAAATGAGGAATATATCAATATCGTTATTGTATAAGAATGTTTCTGTCTCTATGACCCTTTGTTGCAATCTTGTAAATTGTTGCAAATTGTAAACTCCCCAGCACATAAGAACATAAGATTTCATAAGGCCGTTACTTTCAATAGTGGACAATTCTTAATAATTGTAATAACCCGTTACCGTAAGATACATAAGACTCATAAGAAGGGTCATCATAACTAACATAAGAACCGACAAAACTGAACTAAACTCCTTCCTCTCTATTGTCCGACTGCCCTTTTATACTTTTCCATCGAACAACGGAGCATCGGCCCCCCTCCATGGGTGACGCA
Organism: Polistes metricus; assembly: GCA_010416925.1. Lineage (NCBI taxonomy): Eukaryota > Metazoa > Arthropoda > Insecta > Hymenoptera > Vespidae > Polistes > Polistes metricus. The sequence goes on along the minus strand of QUOH01000127.1, from coordinate 8,227 downwards.
TACAGCCTATGTTCTTCACATTTAATCTTAAGAATATCGATGCCTAATCAATCATCCGCACACACTCACACTAGTGCAGGCGCCAACGCGCACGAACCTGCATAAGCGTTTACAATCGGCCAGTCCTGACGGTGACCGCCCTCGGTCACTAGACCATCACACATACATAAAGGCGCAACGTGAAATGAACATGAACATAAGGTTAATACATACATAAGAAGTACATGAATACAAACATAAGAATACAATCAAAAATTAATACATAAATAAAAGTAATAATCTGAAAGAATAAAAATATAAGATAATCCATACATAAGAAATACAATTACTCGGATACAATATTTCTCTCTCCTTTTTCCTCTCTTTTTTTTTTTTTTTTTTGTTTGATCTAATCAATAACTAAAATAATATTCATTCTTACAAACATGAAGCGAGATGCGATATCGGTGATAATCTTAAAAAGGAAATGAAATGAAACATAATACAATTGGATTTTAATCATAAGGATAAAATATACTAAATATAAACTTTTAACTGTCGGTACACTATCTTTAAAGGAAATAAAATGAAATGAAACATAATACAATTGAGTTTTAATCATAAGGATAAAGTATACTAAATATAAACTCGAGATTGTTCTCTTCTCTCTCTATTCTTTGGTCTGTTCTGTTCCTCGCCAGGGACGCATGTTACAATATTCCCATGTTCCCTGATACGGTCTTTGAGATATTTGGAAGCCTCTTATATCGGCAACTACATATCTATCGTTTCGTAATTTTTTTATAACTTCGTACGGACCCCTAAATTTTGGTATCAGTTTTTTTCCAATCCCTACAGTGCTATCAAAATTCCTTACCACCACGTAATCACCGACATTAAATTCTGACCGTATCTTATGATGGCGTTTATCATAATACCTCTTGTTATAATTTTGCTTCTCAGCCATTCTACCTTCGGCCTTATTCCTAATTGCTTTTAAGTCGCGTTCGCTATTCGCGATGGTGTTTTCTAAATAACTACAGACATTATCGACAATGTCACCCCTCTGGGTCACACCGAATAATAATTTACTAGGAGATTCCCCGGTTGATGCATTCGGACTGTTATTTAAAGCGTATTCAATATCCGTTAAAAATTGATGCCAATTTTTTCCCGATGTTTTGTCATTTAATTTTGCTAACATTGGCGCTATGGTCCTGTTATACCTTTCGACTTGCCCGTTTGCCTGAGGTGAACCTGTGGCGATCTTTATGTGATTCACATTTGAACTTAACATAAAATCCGAAAATTCTTTCGAGGTAAAGCATGTTCCCCTGTCCGATATAATATTCACGGGTTTACTGTAGTTGTGGAAATAATCTGTCAGGTGTTTAATCGCTTCTTTGCTAGTAGTGGTTTTAGTGGCTGTTCGGCGATATTTACGTTGTTAGAATAATTTATATTGCGCGCGGAATAGGATAGGCGGCGTATGCGTTAATTAAGTTGCGAGGGCGCGCAAGGGCTGTCGAGATGCGTGCGGACACGCCTTACCATGCAAGAGGCAGGGATGAGCGTCTTGAGGTGTGCGGGGGGAATAGGATGCGTGGGGCCGTGTGCACGCACGAGTCTCATTCTGGTGGGCACTCTGGTTTGAGCTACGAACAGTGTTTTTTCTCATCTTGAGCTTCTCATTATCTTGGCCTTTTGTTCTAGGCAACGTGAATAGAGCGTGTGTGAGTGAGTGAGGAGTGTGTGGAGTTTTTTGGTTTTTGTTCCCAACAGGCTCTCCACGTGGGCTTCTAGTCGGGCAGTTGTTACGGATATCTACAACCTGTCTCCAGGCTCCCCACGTGGGCGTTTAGCTGGCCAGGTGTAGCGAATTGTCTGCAACCTGCCGCCCGGCTCCTCACGTGGGCTTCTAGTCGGAGCGTTGTACCGTTTTATCCACAACTTGTCTCCAGGCTCCCCACGTGGGCTTGTGGCGAATTATCTGCAACCGGTCACCAGGCTACCAACGCGAGATAAGGTTCTGGCCAGACAGGCCATCGTTAGGTGCAATAAGAAACCGCGTGCGTTCGATTGTCGTCTTGCGTCGGAAGCGAACAGTAAGAGAGCTCTCTAGCGTGCGACCAAAAGGTACCTCGCGTCGTTTATTCTATTAATATATTTTCTTTCAGCGTTTTGTTTGTAATTGTATGCTTCATCAGTTTATTGAATAAAGTGTTCTCTTGCCCCGGCTTTTCTCTCAATTCCGTGAGAGTTTTTATGCCGAAGCAAGTAGCTTTGTGCCGTGTAAAAGTGTTTTGCTCATTTATCTATCCTGCCCTATCTCACTCATTCCAGCGTTAAACTGTTTAATAGAACTCATTGGGAGGGATTCGACCATTTTCTGGTCACGTATATAATTGCTAGAAACAGTGGCGTACAATTTCAAGAACTTCGTAAATGCGTCTATAACCAAAAATATATACGCTTTCGTCGACCTTTGCTTGTCTATAGGGCCAAAATGGTCGATGTGTATCGTGTGAAAAGGAACGTTCCCCTTTGGTATGTTATGTAAGCTGCCCGTCGGTTTACCCGAACTCGGACTGTAAGATATACATTTAAGACAATTTCGAATGTGGACCGATACATTCTCTTTTAAATTTGGAAACAAGTAGTTCTGCAAGATAATGTCGTGAGTTTTGTCTACTCCTAAGTGGCCCATTTCGTCATGATATTTATGAACAATAGCTCCTTCCATCGCCGACAGTACGTAAAATAAAAGTTCATCGCCCTTTTTCCGATATACTAAGCCATTCCTCATTTCGTAAAACTTATCTTCGGTGGTTTCTAACCGGTTGCGTAATTTTCTAATCTCGGGGTCTTGATTCTGGCACACCGACAAGTTAAATTCGAGAGTGTTGTCTTCCACAACCATAACGTAAGCTGACCGACTAAGAGCATCTACGTGCGCCTTACGCATGCCCTCCCTATGTTCGACGGTGTAATCGTAACTTTGCAATTCTAACGCCCAGCGGGCGATTCTAGGATTGATATCTTTTTTATCTAAAGTGAGCTTAAGCGAATTGCAGTCTGTAATTATCTTAAACTTGATCCCTTGCAGGTAAATCCTGAATCTTTTTAACGCATAAATTATTGCAAGGGTCTCTAATTCGAAACTGTGATAGCGACTTTCTGCACTCGTGGTTCGTTTCGAAAAATAAAAGATAGGATGGAATTTCAAATCTGGCTTTTTCTGCATTAAAACTGCACCGAAACCTACGGAACTCGCGTCACAGTGTAATTCTGTCTCGTCGTTTGGGTTGTAGATGGCCAACACTGGCGCGTTAACTAATTTATCTTTTAACTCTTCCATTGCTCGCAGGTGTTCCTTGCTGAAAGCGAAGGTCACATCCTTTTTAAGTAAGTCATAAAGTGGTTTCGCCGTAAGGGCGAATCCTGCCACAAATTTTCTAAAATAGGCACATAATCCTAAAAATCTTTGTACGTCCCTGACATTAAGTGGTATCGGGAAATTTTCAATAGCCGCTACGCCACTGACAGTCGGCTTGATTCCTCTTTCCGTAATCTGATATCCTAAATACTCGATCGTTGTAAATAAAAACTTGCATTTATCTAACCGTAATTCTAGTTTATTTTCTACTAGTAATTTAAGCGTTAGTTTTAAAATTTTTAAATGATGATCTAAATTTGTAGTCGCAATCAAAAAGTCATCCATATACGCGACGACGTCTCCCGTTCTAATTAAGTCATCTAATACCGCGTTAACAAATTTTTGGAACTTTAATGGGGCTGTTTTTAAACCGAAAGGCATGCGCACGTACTCATACTGCCCTTGAGGTGTGACAAATGACGTATATTTAGTCGACTCCTGGGCCATTCTAATTTGGTGGAAACCGTCTCTTAAATCCAGTAGGCTAAAACATTTTTTCCCGTTTAATACATCTAATTGATCTTAGATTAGAGGCAAGGGATAGCGATCGCTTATTGTAACTTTATTTAACGCGCGGTAATCGACGCACATCCTATTCTTACCGTTTTTCTTTTTGACTAACACAATAGGGGACGCGTAATCCGATTCGCTCGGTCGAATTATCCCTCTTTCTAGTAAATCTCCTATTATTTCTCGAACTTGGTTTTTCTCGACAAACGATAAGCGACGGAGAGATAAATGAAATGGCTTATGCTCTTGTAATGTTAATTTCGGCTCCATGCTTATTCTAGGCTTTTCCGGACGAGGTGCATCTAAGTAATTTACCTTTAAGATTTCCTTTAATTCATTTTGTTTTTCCACCGCGATTTTGGGATTAATGTCTAATTCGGTAATTTGATTATCGGTGGAATCATCTATTTCTATATTCATAACCTGATCTATCACTACCTCTTCTTCGGAGCGCTTATCTTTTCTGCTTAAACCTAATCCACATTTTTTTAATGCGTCGCGACCTAAAATAACGGAGTTCACCATTGTAGTATCCGGTACTACCAACAGACGAGTGTCAACCCTTTCGCCGTCATCTAATTTTAAACTAACTTGTATCGAGCCGTGTACTTGCAGACGACTATGATTAATACCATAATATTCACTTCCGAGTTCCGGCGCAGAGTTGATCGGTCCCATCACTAACCCTTTCTTTATGAAACTCACGGGGCTGCCGGAATCCAATAAGGTGTCTAAAACTAAGATGTAGTGTATATTGCCTGAATCGACATCATAAGTTATCTTCCTGATGTAGTCGTCATCGGTGGTCAAGTTCCTGGTGACGCCGTGGACTTCGCCACCCTTCTCCGGGCATTCTGGTCTAAGATGTCCATGTTTACCGCACTTGTAGCAGCTGCCTCTTTCCCTCTTCGGACGGGGGCAGTTCCCCGCAAAATGTCCTGTCTCTCCACAGTTGAAGCATCTGGCATAATTTTCCTCCGACGGCCTCTTATGGTCGATCGGTTTTCTTTTTCCTTCTCCCGTCGGCCGCCTTCCTTCGTATTTTGTAGGACTTCGAGGACCCGTCGCTCGCACTCTTAACCCGGCGTATAGCGTAATACTTTCGAAAGCCGTCAGCAACGACTCCTGGTCTCGGAAACCAATCATCCGGGTCTGGTTTCTTAATGCAATGTCTGGAATGCCGTCTATCGCATACTCCAAAATTTCTTGTTCTGGAAGGGGAATTCGGTAACCCAGAATCATTTTGTCATGTAGGTAATCTCTAAACGACTCGTTGCCGTTCCACCTACGTTCCTCAAACTGTCTTCTCAACGTGATAACACTTTGTCGCGAGCTAAACATCTTCCCTATTGCTGCTAATAATTCCTCCATTCCATAGGTCACGAATTCGGGTTTTGAGTGAAACCATCGCAATGCTTTTCCCCTCAATTTTAGACTAATTATCATAACAATTTCGGTATCCCGAAGCTGGTGCATTCGTTGTATATAGCGCACTCGTCTTTCCCAGACGGTAAAGGTACCGACGCTTCCATCAAAAACGTCGATCATATCAGAGATTACACTTAAGCTGACCTCGCGGTGTCGATCATTCACTCCTGGTCGTTGTTCCGTTGTTCCCCTGAGTTGCCCGACCTCACGCATAAGGTCTTCTACCTGCCGACGGAGACTTTCTACTTCGCCGTCTTCGGTGGCCGGTGTTTCCAAGGCGGTCGCTCCGTCGTCGTGAGTTGTATCTAAGATGGCTTCATCCCTCCAATGAGGTTCGGCTAAATCTAATCTTGCCATAAGCTCGGCTTTCGTGCCGTACGTCGCCAAGCCTCGAGCGCGTAACTTTTCTCTTAGCTCGGCTACTGCAAGTTTGCGGGTTGTTGCCATGTTTCTTAATTTTCGTAGACACTTTCAATGCAAACATTTTCTAAATTTTTAGATTTCGAATGTTAAGTCACTCAAACACGTAAGTTTACTAATAACTTCACTAATAACGTAATAGATTCAATCCCACTTTTCATAACACACGCGCGAATCGCGAATTTCTAATTTAGCGAGTTTTAATCCCACTTCTGAAATTTGTAAACTCCCCAGCACATAAGAACATAAGATTTCATAAGGCCGTTACTTTCAATAGTGGACAATTCTTAATAATTGTAATAACCCGTTACCGTAAGATACATAAGACTCATAAGAAGGGTCATCATAACTAACATAAGAACCGACAAAACTGAACTAAACTCCTTCCTCTCTATTGTCCGACTGCCCTTTTATACTTTTCCATCGAACAACGGAGCATCGGCCCCCCTCCATGGGTGACGCATACAGCCTATGTTCTTCACATTTAATCTTAAGAATATCGATGCCTAATCAAACATCCGCACACACTCACACTAGTGCAGGCGCCAACGCGTACGAACCTGCATAAGCGTTTACAGTATTCTGTATTTCTAATTGATTGTATGAAGAGTTTCTTGATTTCAGTAGCGTCATTTGTTTCCCTTTCGTTTATTAATTCTATTGAAAGTCGACTGTGAATAACTTCTAAAGTCAGTAAAATTTATATTTTCCCCACATTAGGTTTGAAACAGAGTACCTACGTATCATGTCTTAGATTACCTCTTTTTTGTAGTATACTTTGCTTCGGATATACTCTGCTTGGAAGAGTTGAGGAGAGTTAATTTGAAACTACTTTCTTATCTCACAGCCTTTGTAACTAATCGGCAGTTGTTCCTTTGCAATTGTAGCATTTTATTGACTATCTTTCTTAAAATAGGGCAGTTAGTTGACAGGTGATTTTGTGCACATCTTACGCACGTAGGTGTTCTTATTGCAATCATTTTTTGTATGTCGTATTGCTGAAATCTTATGCACTGCTGCATATCTTTTTTATGTCGTTGTAGTTCTACGCTTATTACAGTGTTTAGCATTTTGTGTGTACTAAAAATATCCTTGTTATTGCTTCCGAACTAGAGTTCCCCCACGAACAACGACAATATTTGTTTCATATCAAATTTCGTCATGCAATTTACTGCTCTTATCTCATGTTCCAGCTTAAAATCCTTCTTGATGGTTGTATTGGCTTATTTTCGGATGTAAGCTTCTGATTACTGTTTTGTAGATTTCTTCTGTCTTCAGCTGGTATGTGTGATGACTACGTTTTTTTACTTTAGAACATGTTTTTCTTTACGAAATATTTCAGGAGTGTTAGTTTGTATCTTACACTTGATGCAGTTTTATTTGTTTTTAAATATAATTTTTTGTCTCTGTGCTGTATAATTAAACAACTCAATAAGGTGTTCTACTATTTGAGCTACAACGTAAATCGATTGTGGTTTAATAAAATGATTTGTTTATAAGCTGCTTTAATTATGTTTATCTCTACCTCTTCTTCTAATGAGCTAAACGAATTTGACAGTGATATTTCTTGTAGCCAGGGTTGCGTCTCGGAATCGTTTGAATGCGAGATTACTTCAAGATTTTTACTTGCTTTAACTTCTTTCCAGTTATTATTTCGATCGTCAATACTTGTTTGGCTACTATTTTCTTCGTAATTTTGTTATCCACAAAACCGAACTTGAGCTCGGATTTTAGGAATCTGCAGTTTTGTGTATGTTTAACTTATTATAATCTTCCTTTAGGATATATTTATCGCCGTTGGCGATAATTTTAATCGACTTTAGGTAGATTTCATGGCATTATTAGAAGATCGAACCATCACAACACTCGCTAGCCGTAAGTCATCTGTTTACTTTAAACGCTTTAAAAAGCTTAAACAATGCTCGAAAAAAAGTCGAAACAGGTCTTCCTGCTGTAACGGCCTTGATGATCGACCAGAGATATTTATGTAAATTTCTGATCGCAGATAGCTCGAAAACAGACTAATCGATAATCGACGATTCAAAGGGACATTTGTAATTTTAGCCAAATTTTCTAAATAATCGTGTTAAATAAATTGCTTAAAATCTTAATCTTTTTAATAGCCAGTGTGTTTTAACTTCTGGCCTTTCTTCAATTATAACAACTTTTGCAATAAACTTGTAAATTCCATATTAGTTCAGTGCCTTGATTTAATATTCCTTTTTACAATCTAATACTACTTTTAACTTTTAACCTTAGCGCTCCGCACGTTTTTGTACCACTGCCTACCAGCAACTCGAGCACATTTTCGCAGCGGAACGAGTATGAAGAAGGAGTCTTATTTTAAGTGAGAAGAATTACACGTGCTTGTGAATATTTTGATTTTATTTCTTTATACAGATATGCACCTTTTTTTGTAAATGAAAAATAGATTAAAAAATTTCTTTTTTCTTT
>QUOH01000126.1:62128-80178 GCA_010416925.1 Polistes metricus | reverse complement strand
TTTTTCTTTTTGACTAATACAATAGGGGACGCGTAAATCCGATTCGCTCAGTCCGATTATTCCTCTTTCTAGCAAATCTCCTATTATTTCCTAACTTGGTTTTTCTCGACAGACGATAAGCGACGGGGAGATAATGAAATGGCTTATGCTCTTGTAATGTTAATTTCGGCTCCATGCTTATTCTAGGTTTTTCCGGACGAGGTGCATCTAAGTAATTTACCTTTAAGATTTCCTTTAATTCATTTTGTTTTCCACCGCGATTTCGGGATTAATGTCTAATTCGGTAATTTGATTATCGGTGAATCATCTATTTCTATATTCATAATCTGATCTATCACTACCTCTCCCTCGGAGCGCTTATCTTTCTGCTAAAAACTAATCCGCATTTTTTTAATGCGTCGCGACCTAAAATAACGGAGTTCACCATTGTAGTATCCGGTACTACCAACAGACGAGTGTCAACCCTTTCGCCGTCATCTAATTTTAAACTAACTTGTATCGAGCCGTGTACTTGCAGACGACTATGATTAATACCATAATATTCACTTCCGAGTTCCGGCGCAGAGTTGATCGTCCCATCACTAACCCTTTCTTTATGAAACTCACGGGGCTGCCGGAATCCAATAAGGTGTCTAAAACTAAGATGTAGTGTATATTGCCTGAATCGACATCATAAGTTATCTTCTTGATGTAGTCGTCATCGGTGGTCACGTTCCTGGTGACGCTGTGGACCTCGCCACCCTTCTCCGGGCATTCCGGTCTAAGATGTCCATGTTTACCGCACTTGTAGCAGCAACCTCTTTCCCTCTTCGGACGGGGGCAGTTCCTCGCAAAATGTCCTGTCTCCACAGTTGAAGCATCTGGCATAATTTTCCTCCGACGGCCTCTTATGGTCGATCGGTTTCTTTTTCCTTCTCCCGTCGGCCGCCGATGAAGCGTCTCCCTCGGTGCCGACACACTCGCGAATGCTGTTATCATGGATTCCAACGATGCATAACATTGCACCTTGGCCTGAGTGCGTAACTCCTGGCTTGGGATACCGTCGATCACGTAGCTATTATTTCTTTTTCATCAATCGGGATGCGATTAGCTAATGTCACCTTGTCATGCACATAATCCGTAAAACTCTCGGTAGGCTTCCACACTCTCGCCTCGAGTTTGCGCCGTAAAATTAGGGGATCAACTTGCTGCCCAAACATCTTCCTAAGCTCGCGCAAAAGGTCGTTGCTGCTCAAATCAACGCAATCCTCTCGCGAGTGATACCATTTTAAGGCCTTTCCCCTTAGTCGGCTACAAACTAGGGCCTTAGAACTAGGTGCATCCAGATCGTAACTGGCAAGCAGTCCTTTGACCTGCTTCTCCCATCGGTCGAATTCGATATCACTGCCGTCGAATTCACCGATTAACTCCTTAATATCTTGCCACTTCTTCACCCTGGATCTTTCCGTTTCACTTATCACTGACTGAGGCGTCCTTCTTAAAAATTCCAACTCCCTACGTAAGAGATCAGCTTCTCGCTCAGCTAAATCCCGTGCCCGCCGTAACAATTCCATTTCGTAGATGCGGGGTTTAGGGGGTGGTACGTAATTCAAACCTTGTACCGACATGACTTCGGTCTGCTCGTCCGATTCTTCACAAGTGCCTCCCGACGTTAAACATAAATCTGCAGCAGGCGTTCCTGCCTCTAATAACCGCTTAACCAACTCGGTCTTATTTCCGGTCGTACTTAAATTCTTTGCACTGAGCATGTCCTTAAGCTGGTTCACTTTCAGTGTACTCATCTTAATGTTTTCGTCCAGTATCCTTTGATCCCGAATTCACTAACAGACCTCTAATTCACACACGACGCGTAACACAATAAATCGTAAAATTACCGAACGTCCATAAAACTTAGAGGATCTTAAACTTGACCTTAAGTCTTAACTCGAAACTGAACGTGAATCTTATCCCACTTTTCATAACACACGCGTGAATCGCGAATTTCTAATTTAGCGAGTTCGAATCCCACTTCTGAAATTTGTAAACATCCCACTTCTGAAATTTGTAAACATCCCACTTCTGAAATTTGTAAACTCCTCAACACATAAGAACATAAGATTAACTCACTCCTACTTCCTACTACCACAGCACATAAGAACATAAGATTAACTAACTGCTACTTCTTACCACCACCCGTATTGTCCGACTGCCCTTTTGTACTTTCCCATCGAACAACGGAACATCGGCCCCCCTCCATGGGTGACGCATACAGCCTCTGTTCCTCACACTTAATCTTAAGAACGCCGATATCCTAAATAAACATCCGCACGCACACCGGTGCAGGCGCCAAAGTGCACGAACCTGCATGAGACGTTTACAAGCATATTTTAAAATTTTATAAAATGGTCATTTTAAAGCTCTTTTAATGCATAACAACATGATGTTTAGCAAAAATTTTGAAATACATAGGGTGTCTAAAATAGAAGAAGAACATTGTACACAAGAACATTAATAACTCAAAAACTAACAAATTCAAAAATGTTATAACATGGTCATTTTAAAGCAATTTTAATGCTCTACAACCTGATTTAAAACCTAAGTATTTAAAATATATAGGGTTTTTTAATAATATAGTAGCAATCAGTACACAAAAACTTCAATTACTCGAAAACTAACAAATTTTAAAATGTTAAAACATGGTCATCTTAAAACTTTTTTAATGCTCTAAAATCGTAAGCTGAACATAAGTATTTAAAACTTATAGGTTTTCTAAAAAAAAAAGAATGAAGCTGTACACATAAATTTTAATTTCTTAAAGACCTACTTATTTTAAAATGTTTTAAAAAGCCATTTTAAAACTCTTTTAATGGCCTACAACATGATCTTGAGCCAAAGTATTTAAAATACATAGGGTGTCTAAAAAAAAGGAGTACTTTCTACGAAAAAACTTTAATAACTCAAAAACTAACAAATTCTAAAATCTTATACCATGGTCATTATAAAGATCTTTTAATGCTCTACAACCAGATTTAAAACTTAAATATTGAAATTCATAGGGTTTTTTATAAAAAAAGAAGGAATCTGTACACAAAAACTTCAATTACTCGAAAACTTACAAATTTTAAAATGTTATAACAGTGTCATTTTAATGCTCTTTTAATGCATAACCACATAATGTTAAGCAAAAGTTTTTGAAATACATAGGATGTCTAAAAAAGGAGGAGTACTTTGTACACAAAAACATTAATAACTCGAAAACTAACAAATTCTAAAATGTTATAACATGGTCATTTTAAAGCAATTTTAATGCTCTACAACCAGATTTAAAACTTAAATATTGAAATTCATAGGGTTTTTTATAAAAAAAAGAAGGAATCTGTACACAAAAACTTCAATTACTCGAAAACTTACAAATTTTAAAATATTATAACAGTGTCATTTTAATGCTCTTTTAATGCATAACCACATAATGTTAAGCAAAAGTTTTTGAAATACATAGGATGTCTAAAAAAGGAGGAGAACTTTGTACACAAAAACATTAATAACTCGAAAACTAACAAATTTTAAAATGTTATAACATGGTCATTTTAAAGCAATTTTAATGCTCTACAACCTGATTTAAAACCTAAGTATTTAAAATATATAGGGTTTTTTAAAAATAAAGTAGGATCAGTACACAAAAACTTGAATTACTCGAAAACTAACAAATTTTAAAATGTTAAAACATGGTCATTTTAAATCTTTTTTAATGCTCTAAAATCGTATGCTGAACATAAGTATTTAAAACGTATAGGTTTTCTAAAAAAAAAAATGAACTAGCTGTACACATATACTTTAATTTCTCAAAGACCAACTTATTTTAAAATGATTTAAAAAGCTATTTTAAAGCTCTTTTAATAGCCTACAACATGATCTTAAGCAAAAGTATTTAAAATACATAGGGTGTCTAAAAAAGAAGAAGAACTTTGTACACAAAAACATTAATAACTCGAGAACTAACAAATTATAAATGTTATAACATGGTCATTTTAAAGCAATTTTAATGCTCTACAACCTGATTTAAAACCTAAGTATTTAAAATATATAGGGTTTTTTAAAAATATAGTAGGAATCAGTACACAAAAACTTCAATTACTCGAAAACTAAAAAATTTTAAAATGTTAAAACATGGTCAATTTAAAACTTTTTTAATGCTCTAAAATCGTAAGCTGAACATAAGTATTTAAAACTTATAGGTTTTCTAAAAAAAAAAGAATGAAGCTGTACACATAAATTTTAATTTCTCAAAGACCTACTTATTTTAAAATGTTTTAAAAAGCCATTTTAAAACTCTTTTAATGGCCTACAACATGATCTTGAGCAAAAGTATTTAAAATACATAGGGTGTCTAAAAAAAAGGAGTATTGTCTACACAAAACTTTAATAACTCGAAAACTAACAAATTCTAAAATGTTATAAAATGGTCATTTTAAAGCTCTTTTAATGCATAACAACATGATGTTAAGCAAAAATTTTGAAATACATAGGGTTTCTAAAATAGAAGAAGAACATTGTACACAAAAACATTAATAACTCGAAAACTAACAAATTCAAAAATGTTATAACATGGTCATTTTAAAGCAATTTTAATGCTCTACAACCTTTTTTAAAACCTAAGAATTTAAAATATATAGGGTTTTTTAAAAATATAGTAGGAATCAGTACACAAAAACTTCAATTACTCGAAAACTAAAAAATTTTAAAATGTTAAAACATGGTCAATTTAAAACTTTTTTAATGCTCTAAAATCGTAAGCTGAACATAAGTATTTAAAACTTATAGGTTTTCTAAAAAAAAAGAATGTAGCTGTACACATAAATTTTAATTTCTCAAAGACCTACTTATTTTAAAATGTTTTAAAAAGCCATTTTAAAACTCTTTTAATGGACTACAACATGATCTTGAGCAAAAGTATTTAAAATACATAGGGTGTCTAAAAAAGAAGAACTTTGTACACAAAAACATTAATAACTCGAGAACTAACAAATTATAAATGTTATAACATGGTCACCTAAAAGCTCTTTTATTGCTCTACAACCAGATTTAAAACTTAGATTTTTAAAAAATATAGGGTCTTTATATATAAAAAGAAAGAAGGTATCTGTACACAAAAACTCCAATTACTCGCAAACAAGCATATTTTAAAATGTTATAAAATGGTCATTTTAAAGCTCTTTTAATGCATAACAACATGATGTTAAGCAAAAATTTTGAAATACATAGGGTGTCTAAAATAGAAGAAGAACATTGTACACAAGAACATTAATAACTCAAAAACTAACAAATTCAAAAATGTTATAACATGGTCATTTTAAAGCAATTTTAATGCTCTACAACCTGATTTAAAACCTAAGTATTTAAAATATATAGGGTTTTTTAATAATATAGTAGGAATCAGTACACAAAAACTTCAATTACTCGAAAACTAACAAATTTTAAAATGTTAAAACATGGTCATCTTAAAACTTTTTTAATGCTCTAAAATCGTAAGCTGAACATAAGTATTTAAAACTTATAGGTTTTCTAAAAAAAAAAGAATGAAGCTGTACACATAAATTTTAATTTCTTAAAGACCTACTTATTTTAAAATGTTTTAAAAAGCCATTTTAAAACTCTTTTAATGGCCTACAACATGATCTTGAGCCAAAGTATTTAAAATACATAGGGTGTCTAAAAAAAAGGAGTACTTTCTACGAAAAAACTTTAATAACTCGAAAACTAACAAATTCTAAAATCTTATACCATGGTCATTATAAAGATCTTTTAATGCTCTACAACCAGATTTAAAACTTAAATATTGAAATTCATAGGGTTTTTTATAAAAAAAGAAGGAATCTGTACACAAAAACTTAAATTACTCGAAAACTTACAAATATTAAAATGTTATAACAGTGTCATTTTAATGCTCTTTTAATGCATAACCACATAATGTTAAGCAAAAGTTTTTGAAATACATAGGATGTCTAAAAAGGAGGAGTACTTTGTACACAAAAACATTAATAACTCGAAAACTAACAAATTCTAAAATGTTATAACATGGTCATTTTAAAGCAATTTTAATGCTCTACAACCAGATTTAAAACCTAAATATTGAAATTCATAGGGTTTTTTATAAAAAAAGAAGGAATCTGTACACAAAAACTTCAATTTCTCGAAAACTTACAAATTTTAAAATATTATAACAGTGTCATTTTAATGCTCTTTTAATGCATAACCACATAATGTTAAGCAAAAGTTTTTGAAATACATAGGATGTCTAAAAAAGGAGGAGAACTTTGTACACAAAAACATTAATAACTCGAAAACTAACAAATTTTAAAATGTTATAACATGGTCATATTAAAGCAATTTTAATGCTCTACAACCTGATTTAAAACCTAAGTATTTAAAATATATAGGGTTTTTTAAAAATAAAGTTGGATCAGTACACAAAAACTTGAATTACTCGAAAACTAACAAATTTTAAAATGTTAAAACATGGTCATTTTAAATCTTTTTTAATGCTCTAAAATCGTATGCTTAACATAAGTATTTAAAACGTATAGGTTTTCTAAAAAAAAAAATGAACTAGCTGTAAACATATACTTTTATTTCTCAAAGACCAACTTATTTTAAAATGATTTAAAAAGCTATTTTAAAGCTTTTTTAATAGCCTACAACATGATCTTAAGCAAAAGTATCTAAAATACATAGGGTGTCTAAAAAAGAAGAAGAACTTTGTACACAAAAACATTAATAACTCGAGAACTAACAAATTATAAATGTTATAACATGGTCACCTAAAAGCTCTTTTAATGCTCTACAACCAGATTTAAAACTTAGATTTTTAAAAAATATAGGGTCTTTATATATAAAAAGAAAGAAGGTATCTGTACACAAAAACTCCAATTACTCGCAAACAAGCATATTTTAAAATGTTATAAAATGGTCATTTTAAAGCTCTTTTAATGCATAACAACATGATGTTAAGCAAAAATTTTGAAATACATAGGGTGTCTAAAATAGAAGAAGAACATTGTACACAAGAACATTAATAACTCAAAAACTAACAAATTCAAAGATGTTATAACATGGTCATTTTAAAGCAATTTTAATGCTCTACAACCTGATTTAAAACCTAAGTATTTAAAATATATAGGGTTTTTTAAAAATAAAGTAGTAATCAGTACACAAAAACTTGAATTACTCGAAACCTAACAAATTTTAAAATGTTAAAACATGGTAATTTAAAATCTTTTTTAATGCTCTAAAATCGTATGCTGAACATAAGTATTTAAAACTTATAGGTTTTCTAAAAAAAAAGAATGAAGCTGTACACATAAATTTTAATTTCTCAAAGACCTACTTATTTTAAAATGTTTTAAAAAGCCATTTTAAAACTCTCTTAATGGACTACAACATGATCTTGAGCAAAAGTATTTAAAATACATAGGGTGTCTAAAAAAGAAGAAGAACTTTGTACACAAAAACATTAATAACTCGAGAACTAACAAATTATAAATGTTATAACATCGTCACCTAAAAGCTCTTTTAATGCTCTACAACCAGATTTAAAACTTAGATTTTTAAAAAATATAGGGTCTTTATATAAAAAGAAAGAAGTTATCTGTACACAAAAACTCCAATTACTCGCAAACAAGCATATTTTAAATGTTATAAAATGGTCATTTTAAAGCTCTTTTAATGCATAACAACATGATGTTAAGCAAAATTTTGAAATACATAGGGTGTCTAAATAGAAGAAGAACATTTTACACAAGAACATTAATAACTCAAAAACTAACAAATTCAAAGATGTTATAACATGGTCATTTTAAAGCAATTTTAATGCTCTACAACCTGATTTGAAGCCTAAGTATTTAAAATATATAGGGTTTTTTTAAAAATAAAGTAGGATCAGTACACAAAAACTTGAATTACTCGAAAACTAACAAATTTTAAAATGTTAAAACATGGTCATTTTAAATCTTTTTTAATGCTCTAAAATCGTATGCTGAACATAAGTATTTAAAACGTATAGGTTTTCTAAAAAAGAAATAAACTAGCTGTACACATATACTTTAATTTCTCAAAGACCAACTTATTTTAAAATGTTTTAAAAAGGTATTTCAAAGCTCTTTTAATAGCCTACAACATGATCTTAAGCAAAATTATTTAAAATACATAGGGTGTCTAAAATAGAAAAAGAACATTGTACACAAAAACATTAATAACTCGAAAACTAACAAATTCAAAAATGTTATAACATGGACATTTTAAAGCAATTTTATTGCTCTACAACCTGATTTAAAACCTAAGTATTTAAAATATATAGGGTTTTTTAAAAATAAAGTAGGAATCAGTACACAAAAACTTGAATTACTCGAAAACTAACAAATTTTAAAATGGTAAAACATGGTAATTTTAAATCTTTTTAATGCTCTAAAATCGTATGCTGAACATAAGTATTTAAAACTTATAGGTTTCTAAAACAAAAAGAATGAAGCTGTACACATAAATTTTAATTTCTCAAAGACCTACTTATTTTAAAATGTTTTAAAAAGCCATTTTAAAACTCTCTTAATGGACTACAACATGATCTTGAGCAAAAGTATTTAAAATACATAGGGTGTCTAAAAAAGAAGAAGAACTTTGTACACAAAAACATTAATAACTCGAGAACTAACAAATTATAAATGTTATAACATGGTCACCTAAAAGCTCTTTTAATGCTCTACAACCAGATTTAAAACTTAGATTTTTAAAAATATAGGGTCTTTATATATAAAAAGAAGAAGGTATCTGTACACAAAACTCCAATTACTCGCAAACAAGCATATTTTAAAATGTTTATAAAATGGTCATTTTAAAGCTCTTTTAATGCATAACAACATGATGTTAAGCAAAAATTTTGAAATACATAGGTGTCTAAAATAGAAGAAGAAGAACATTGTACACAAGAACATTAATAACTCAAAACTAACAATTCAAAGATGTTATAACATGGTCATTTTAAAGCAATTTAATGCTCTACAACCTGATTTAAAACCTAAGTATTTAAAATATATAGGGTTTCTTAATAATATAGTAGGAATCAGTACACAAAAACTTCAATTACTCGAAAACTAACAAATTTTAAAATGTTAAAACATGGTCATCTTAAAACTTTTTTAATGCTCTAAAATCGTAAGCTGAACATAAGTATTTAAAACTTATTGGTTTCTAAAAAAAAAAAGAATGAAGCTTTACACATAAATTTTAATTTCTTAAAGACCTACTTATTTTAAAATGTTTTAAAAAGCCATTTTAAAACTCTTTTAATGGCCTACAACATGATCTTGAGCCAAAGTATTTAAAATACATAGGGTGTCTAAAAAAAAGGAGTACTTTCTACGAAAAAACTTTAATAACTCGAAAACTAACAAATTCTAAAATCTTATACCATGGTCATTTTAAAGCAATTTTAATGCTCTACAACCAGATTTAAAACTTAAATATTGAAATTCATAGGGTTTTTTATAAAAAAAGAAGGAATCTGTACACAAAAACTTCAATTACTCGAAAACTTACAAATTTTAAAATGTTATAACAGTGTCATTTTAAAGCTCTTTTAATGCATAACCACATAATGTTAAGCAAAAGTTTTTGAAATACATAGGATGTCTAAAAAAGGAGGAGTACTTTGTACACAAAAACATTAATAACTCGAAAACTAACAAAATCTAAAATGTTATAACATGGTCATTTTAAAGCAATTTTAATGCTCTACAACCAGATTTAAAACTTAAATATTAAATTCATAGGTTTTTTTTAAAAAAAAGAAGGAATCTGTACACAAAAACTTCAATTACTCGAAAACTTACAAATTTTAAAATATTATAACAGTGTCATTTTAATGCTTTCTAATGCATAACCACATAATGTTAAGCAAAAGTTTTTGAAATACATAGGATGTCTAAAAAAGGAGGAGAACTTTGTACACAAAACATTATAACTCGAAAACTAACAAATTTAAAATGTATAACATGATCATTTTAAAGCAATTTTAATGCTCTACAACCTGATTTAAAACCTAAGTATTTAAAATAAAGGGTTTTTAAAAATAAAGTAGGATCAGTACACACAAAAACTTGAATTTTAAATTTTTTTAATGCTCTAAAATCGTATGCTGAACATAAGTATTTAAAACGTATAGGTTTTCTAAAAAAAAAATGAACTAGCTGTACACATATACTTTAATTTCTCAAAGACCAACTTATTTTAAAATGTTTAAAAAGCTATTTTAAAGCTCTTTTAATAGCCTACAACATGATCTTAAGCAAAAGTATTTAAAATACATAGGGTGTCTAAAAAAAAGGAGAACTTTGTACACAAAAACATTAATAACTCGAGAACTAACAAATTATAAATGTTATAACATGGTCATTTTAAAGCAATTTTAATGCTCTACCACCTGATTTAAAACCTAAGTATTTAAAATATATAGGGTTTTTTAAAAATAAAGTAGGATCAGTACACAAAAACTTGAATTACTCGAAAACTAACAAATTTTAAAATGTTAAAACATGGTCATTTTAAATCTTTTTTAATGCTCTAAAATCGTATGCTGAACATAAATATTTAAAACGTATAGGTTTTCTAAAAAAAAAAATGAACTAGCTGTACACATATACTTTAATTTCTCAAAGACCAACTTATTTTAAAATGTTTTAAAAAGCTATTTTAAAGCTCTTTTAATAGCCTACAACATGATCTTAAGCAAAAGTATTTAAAATACATAGGGTGTCTAAAAAAGAAGAAGAACTTTGTACACAAAAACATTATTAACTCGAGAACTAACAAATTATAAATGTTATAACATGGTCATCTTAAAGCTCTTTTAATGCTCTACAACCAGATTTAAAACTTAGATTTTTAAAAAATATAGGGTCTTTATATATAAAAAGAAAGAAGGTATCTGTACACAAAAACTACAATTACTCGTAAACATGCATATTTTAAAATGTTATAAAATGGTCATTTTAAAGCTCTTTTAATGCATAACAACATGATGTTAAGCAAAAATTTTGAAATACATAGGGTGTCTAATATAGAAGAAGAACATTGTACACAAAAACATTAATAACTCGAAAACTAACAAATTCAAAAATGTTATAAAATGGTCATTTTAAAGCAATTTTAATGCTCTACAACCTGATTTAAAACCTAAGTATTTAAAATATGTAGGATTTTTTAAAAATATAGTAGGAATCAGTACACAAAAACTTCAATTACTCGAAAACTAACAAATTTTAAAATGGTAAAACATGGTCATCTTAAAACTTTTTTAATGCTCTAAAATCGTAAGCTGAACATAAGTATTTAAAACTTATAGGTTTTCTAAAAAAAAAAGAATGAAGCTGTACACATAAATTTTAACTTCTCAAAGACCTACTTATTTTAAAATTTTTTAAAAAGCCATTTTAAAACTCTTTTAATGGCCTACAACATGATCTTGAGCCAAAGTATTTAAAATACATAGGGTGTCTAAAAAAAAGGAGTACTTTCTACGAAAAAACTTTAATAACTCGAAAACTAACAAATTCTAAAATCTTATACCATGGTCATTTTAAAGATCTTTTAATGCTCTACAACCAGATTTAAATCTTAAATATTGAAATTCATAGGGTTTTTTTAAAAAAAAGAAGGAATCTGTACACAAAAACTTCAATTACTCGAAAACTTACAAATTTTAAAATGTTATAACAGTGTCATTTCTATGCTCCTTTAATGCATAACCACATAATGTTAAGCAAAAGTTTTTGAAATACATAGGATGTCTAAAAAAGGAGGAGTACTTTGTACACAAAAACATTAATAACTCGAAAACAAACAAATTCTAAAATTTTATAACATGGTCATTTAAAAGCTATTTTAATGCTCTACAACCTGATTTAAAACCTAAGTATTTAAAATATATAGAGTTTTTTAAAAATAAAGTAGGATCAGTACACAAAAACTTGAATTACTCGAAAACTAACAAATTTTAAAATGTTAAAACATGGTCATTTTAAATCTTTTTTAATGCTCTAAAATCGTATGCTGAACAAAATATTTAAAACGTATAGGTTTTCTAAAAAAAAAAATGAACTAGCTGTACACATATACTTTAATTTCTCAAAGACCAACTTATTTTAAAATGTTTTAAAAAGCTATTTTAAAGCTCTTTTTAGCCTACAACATGATCTTAAGCAAAGTATTTAAAATACATAGGGTTTCTAAAAAAGAAGAAGAACTTTGTACACAAAAACATTATTAACTCGAGAACTAACAAATTATAAATGTTATAACATGGTCATCTTAAAGCTCTTTTAATGCTCTACAACCAGATTTAAAACTTAGATTTTTAAAAATATAGGGTCTTTATATATAAAAAGAAAAAGAAGGTATCTGTACACAAAAACTACAATTACTCGTAAAATGCATATTTTAAAATGTTATAAATGGTCATTTTAAAGCTCTTTTAATGCATAACAACATGATGTTAAGCAAAAATTTTGAAATACAT
Source organism: Polistes metricus (assembly GCA_010416925.1). Lineage (NCBI taxonomy): Eukaryota > Metazoa > Arthropoda > Insecta > Hymenoptera > Vespidae > Polistes > Polistes metricus. Next base: position 67,634 of record QUOH01000126.1, on the reverse strand, counting down.
AGGGTGTCTAATATAGAAGAAGAACATTGTACACAAAACATTAATAACTCGAAAACTAACAAATTCAAAAAAATGTTATAAAATGGTCTTTTTAAAGCAATTTTAATGCTCTACAACCTGATTTAAAACCTAAGTATTTAAAATATGTAGGATTTTTTAAAATATAGTAGGAATCAGTACACAAAAAACTTCAATTACTCGAAAACTAACAAATTTTAAAATGGTTAAAAACATGGTCATCTTAAAACTTTTTTAATGCTCTAAAATCGTAAGCTGAACATAAGTATTTAAAACTTATAGGTTTTCTAAAAAAAAAAGAATGAAGCTGTACACATAAATTTTAACTTCTCAAAGACCTACTTATTTAAAATTTTTTAAAAAGCCATTTTAAAACTCTTTTATGGCCTACAAACATGATCTTGAGCCAAAGTATTTAAAATACATAGGGTGTCTAAAAAAAAAGGAGTCGTATTTCTACGAAAAAACTTTAATAACTCGAAAACTAAACAAATTCTAAACTCTTATACCATGGTCATTTTAAAGATCTTTTAATGCTCTACAACCAGATTTTAAATCTTAAATATTGAAATTCATAGGGTTTTTTAAAAAAAAGAAGGAATCTGTACACAAAAAACTTCAATTACTCGAAAACTTACAAATTTTAAAATGTTATAACAGTGTCATTTCTATGCTCCTTTAATGCATAACCACATAATGTTAAGCGCAAAAGTTTTTGAAATACATAGGATGTCTAAAAAAGGAGGAGTACTTTGTACACAAAAACATTAATAACTCGAAAAAAACAAATTCTAAAATTTTATAACATGGTCATTTAAAAGCATTTTAATGCTCTACAACCTGATTTAAAAAACCTAAGTATTTAAAATATATAGGGTTTTTTAAAAATAAAGTAGGATCAGTACACAAAAACTTGAATACTCGAAAACTAACAAATTTTAAAAATGTTAAAACATGGTCCTTTAAATCTTTTTAATGCTCTAAAATCGTATGCTGAACATAAGTATTTAAACGTATAGGTTTTCTAAAAAAAAAAAATGAAAGCTGTACACATATTACTTAATTTCTCAAAGACCTACTTTATTTTAAAATGTTTTAAAAAGCTATTTTTAAAAGATCTTTAAGCCTACCACATGATCTTAAGCAAAAGTATTTTAAAATACATAGGGTTTGTATAAAAAGAAGAAGAACTTGTACACAAAAACATTAACAACTCGAGAACTAACAAATTTAAATGTTATAAACATGGTCATCTTAAAGCTCTTTTAATGCTCTACAACCAGATTTTAACAAACTTAGATTTTTAGAAAATATAGTGTCTTTATATATAAAAAGAAAGAAAGAAGGTATCTGTAACAAAAACTCCAATTACTCGAAAACAAGCATATTTTAAAATGTTATAAAATGGTCCATTTAAAGCTCTTTTAATTGCATACCAACATTGATGTTAAGCAAAAATTTTGAAATACATAGGGTGTCTAAATAGACAGAAGAACATTGTACACAAAACATTAATAACTCAACAACTAACAAATTCAAAAATGTTATAACATGGTCCTTTTAAAGCAATTTTAATGCTCTACAACCTGATTTTAAAACCTAAGTATTTAAAATATATAGGTTTTTTTAATCATATAGTAGGAATCAGTACACAAAAACTTCAATTACTCGAAAACTAACAAATTTTAAAATGTTAAAACATGGTCATCTTAAAACTTTTTTAATGCTCTAAAATCGTAAGCTGAACATAAGTATTTAAAACTTATAGGTTTTCTAAAAAAAAAAGAATGAAGCTGTACACCTAAATTTTAATTTTCAAAGAAATACTTATTTTAAAATGTTTTAAAAAGCCATTTTAAACTCTTTTTAATGGCCTACAACATGATTTTGAGCCAAAGTATTTAAAATACGTAGGTTGTCTAAAAAAAAGGAGTACTTTCTACGAAAAAACTTTAATAACTCGAAAACTAACAAATTCTAAAATCTTATAACCATGGTCATTTTAAAGATCTTTTAATGCTCTACAACCAGATTTAAAACTTGAATATTGAAATTCATAGGGTTTTTTTTTAAAAAAAAAAGAAGGAATCTGTACACAAAAAATTCAATTACTCGAAAACTTACAAATTTTAAAATTTTATAACCAGTGTCATTTAATGCTCTTTTAATGCATAACCACATAATGTTTTAAGCAAAAGTTTTTGAAATACATAGGATGTCTAAAAAAGGAGGAGTATATTTGTACACAAAAACATTAATAACTCGAAAACTAACAAATTCTAAAATGTTATAACATGGTCATTTAAAGCAATTTTAATGCTCTACAACCTGATTTAAAACCTAAGTATTTAAAATATATAGGGTTTTTTAAAAATAAAGTAGGATCAGTACACAAAAACTTGAATTACTCGAAACTAACAAATTTTAAAATGTTTTAAAACATGGTCATTTAAATCTTTTTTAATGCTCTAAAATCGTATGCTGAATATAAGTATTTAAAACGTATAGGTTTTCTAAAAAAAAAAATGAACTAGCTGTACACATATACTTTAATTTCTCAAAGACCAACTTATTTTAAATGTTTTAAAAAGCTATTTTAAAGCTCTTTTAATAGCCTACAACATGATCTTAAGCAAAAGTATTTAAAATAGAGGGTGTCTAAAAAAGAGAAGAACTTTGTACACAAAAACATTAATAACTCGAGAACTAACAAATTATAAATGTTATAACATGGTCATCTTAAAGCTCTTTTAATGCTTTACAACCAGATTTAAAACTTAGATTTTTAAAAAATATAGGGGTCTTTATATATAAAAAAGAAAAGAAGTATTTGTACACAAAAACTACCAATTACTCGCAAACATGCATATTTTAAAATGTTATAAAATGGTCATTTTAAAGCTCTTTTAATGCATAACAAATGATGTTAAGCAAAAATTTTGAAATACATAGGGTGTCTAAATAGAAGAAGAACATTGTGTCTACACAAAACATTAATAACTCGAAAACTAAAAATCAAAATGTTATAAAATGGTCATTTTAAAGCAATTTTAATGCTCTACAACCTGATTTAAAAACCTAAGTATTTAAAATATAAGGGTTTTTTAAATATAGTAGGAATCAGTACACAAAAACTTCAATTACTCGAAAACTAAACAAATTTTAAAATGTTTTAAAACATGGTCATCTTAAAACTTTTTTAATGCTCTAAAATCGTAAGCTGAACATAAGTATTTAAAACTTATAGGTTTTCTAAAAAAAAAGAGATGAAGCTGTACACATAAATTTAATTCTCAAAGACCTACTTATTTTAAAATGTTTTTAAAAAGCCATTTTAAACTCTTTTAATGGCCTACAACATGATCTTGAGCCAAAGTATTTAAAATACATAGGGTGTCTAAAAATAAGAGTACTTTCTACGAAAAACTTTAATAACTCGAAAACTAACAAATTCTAAAATCTTATAACATTGTCATTTTAAAGATCTTTTAATGCTCTACAACCAGATTTAAACTTTAAATATTGAAATTCATAGGGTTTTTTAAAAAAAAAAGAAGGAATCTGTACACAAAAACTTCAATTACTCGAAACTTACAAATTTTAAAAATGTTATAACAGTGTCATTTCTATGCTCTTTTAATGCATAAACACATAATGTTAAGCAAAAGTTTTTGAAATACATAGGATGTCTAAAAAAGGAGGAGTACTTTGTACACAAAAACATTAATAACTCGAAAACTAACAAATTCTAAAATGTTATAACATGGTCATTTTAAAGCAATTTTAATGCTCTACAACCTGATTTAAAACCTAAGTATTTAAAATATATAGGGTTTTTTTAAAAATAAAGTAGGATCAGTACACAAAAACTTGAATTACTCGAAAACTAACAAATTTTAAAATGTTAAAACATGGTCTTTTTAAACTCTTTTTAATGCTCTAAAATCGTACTGCCTGAACATACGTATTTTAAACGTATAGGTTTTCTAAAAAAAAAAATGAACTAGCTGTACACATATACTTAATTTCTCAAAGACAAAATTATTTTAAAATGTTTTAAAAAGCTATTTTAAAGCTCTTTTAATAGCCTACAACATGATCTTAAGCAAAAGTATTTAAAATACATAGGGTGTCTAAAAAAGAAGAAGAACTTTGTACACAAAAACATTAATAACTCGAGAACTAACAAATTATAAATGTTATAACATGGTCATCTTAAAGCTCTTTTAATGCTCTACAACCAGTTAAAAATTAGATTTTAAAAAAAATATTGGGTCTTTATATATAAAAAAAAAGAAGGTTATCTGTACACCAAAAACTCCAATTACTCGCAAACAAGCAGCATATTTTTTAAAATGTTATAAAATAGTCATTTTAAAAATCTTTTAATGCATAACAACATGATGTTAAGCAAAAATTTTGAAATACATAGGATGTCTAAAATAGAAGAAGAAGAACATTGTACACACAAAACATTAATAACTCAAAAACTAAAAAATTCAAAAATGTTATAACATGGTCATTTTAAAGCAATTTTAATGCTCTACAACTGATTTAAAACCTAGTATTTAAAATATATAGGGTTTTTAAAAATATAGTAGGAATCAGTACACAAAAACTTCAATTACTCGAAAACTAACAAATTTTAAATGGTTAAAACATGGTCATCTTAACTTTTTTAATGCTCTAAAATCGTAAGCTGAACATAAGTATTTAAAACTTATAGGTTTTCTAAAAAAAAAAGATGAAGCTGTACACATAAATTTTAATTTCTCAAAGACCTATTATTTTAAAATGTTTAAAAAGCCATTTTTTAAAACTCTTTTAATGGCCTACAACATGATCTTGAGCCAACAGTATTTAAATACATAGGGTGTCGTCTAAAAAATAAGAGTACTTTCTACGAAAAAAACTTTAATAACTCGAAAACTAACAAATTCTAAAATCTCTATAACATTGTCATTTTAAAGATCTTTTAATGTTCTACAACCCCAGATTTAAACTTAAATATTGATTCATAGGGTTTTTTAAAAAAAAAAGAAGGAATCTGTACACAAAAAACTTCAATTACTCGAAAACTTACAAATTTTAAAAATGTTATAACAGTGTCATTTCTATGCTCTTTTAATGCATACCACATAATGTTAAGCAAAAGTTTTGAAATACATAGGATGTCTAAAAGAGGAGGGAGTACTTTTACACAAAAACATTAATAACTCGAAAACTAACAAATTCTAAAATGTTATAACATGGTATCATTTTAAAGCAATTTTAATGCTCTACAACCTGATTTAAAACCTAAGTATTTAAAATATATAGGGTTTTTTAAAAATAAAGTAGGATCAGTACACAAAAACTTGAATTACTCGAAAACTAACAAATTTTAAAATGTTAAAACATGGTCTTTTTAATCTTTTTTAATGCTCTAAAATCGTATGCTGAACTAAGTATTTAAAACGTATAGGTTTTCTAAAAAAAAAAATGAACT
>QUOH01000126.1:18225-52350 GCA_010416925.1 Polistes metricus | reverse complement strand
TTAATTTTAAAGCTCTTTTAGCGCATAAACACATGATCTTGAGCAAAAGTTTTTATAATACATAGGGTGTCTAAAAAAAAAGAAGTACTTTGTACACATAAACTATAATAACTCGAAAACTAAAAAATTCGAAAATGTTTATAACATGGTCATTTTTAAAGCAATTTTAATTATATACAACCTGATTTAAAACTTAAGTATTTTAAAATATATAGGGTTTTTAAAAAAAGAAGGAATATTACACAAAAACTTCATTACTCTAAAACACAAGCATATTTTAAAATGTTTTAATATGTTCATTTTAAAGCTCTTTTATATGCTCTAAATCTGAGGCTACACTTTAGTATTTAAAACTTATAGGTTTTCTAAAAAAAAAAAATGAAATAGCTGCACACATATACTTTTAATTTCTCAAAGACCAACTTATTTTAAAATGTTTTAAAAAAGCCATTTAAAGCTCTTTTAATAGCCTACAACATGATCTTGAGCAAAAGTATTTAAAATACATAGCGTGTCTCAAAAAAAAGGAGTATTTTCTACACAAAACTTAATAACTCGAAATCTAACAAATTCAAAAAGTTATAAACATGGTCATTCTAAAGCTCTTTTAATGCTCTAAAACCTGATTTAAAAACTTAAGTATATAAATATATAGGGTTTTAAAAAAAGTAGGAATATGTACACAAAAACTTCAATACTCGAAAACAAGTATATTTTAAAATGTTTTAATATGTTATTTTTAGCTCTTTCTATGCGCTAATATCTTATGCGAAACTTTAGTATTTGAAATTATAGGTTTTCTAAAAGATAAGAATGTAGCTGAACACATAATAAGAATTCTCAAAAACTAAATAATTTAAAATTTTTAAAATAGCTATTTTAATGCTCTTTCATAGCCTACAACATGATCTTAAGCAAAAGTATTTAAAATACCTAGAGTGTCTAAAAAAGAAGAAGTTTGTACACAAGAACATTAATAACTCGAAAATAAACAATTTCAAATTTAAATGTTTTAACATGGTCATTTTAAAGCTCTTTTAATGCTCTAATATCGTATGCTGAACATAAGTATTTAAAACTTATTAGGTTTTTAAAAAAAAAGAACACGTCTGTACACATAATTTTGAAATTCTAAAAGACCAACTATTTTTAAAATTTTTTAAATATCTATCTTAAAGCTCTTTTAATGCCTAACAGCATGATCTTAAGCAAAAGAACTTAAAATACATAGGGTGTTCTAAAAAAAACGACTACTTTGTACACAAAAACTTTAATAATTTGAAAACTAATAAATTTAAAAATATTATAGCATGTTCATTTCATAGCTCTATTATTGCTCCACAACAAGATTTAAAACCTAAATATTAAAATTATATAAGGTTTTAGAAAAAAGAACGAGTCTGTACACCGAAACTTCAATTACTCAAAAACAAGCATATTCCAAAATGTTATAAAATGTTAATTTTGAAGCTCTTTAATGCCTAACAACATGATCTTAAGCAAAAGTATTTAAAATACATAGGGTGTCTAAAAAAAAAGAAGTACTTTGTACACAAAAACTATAATAACTCGAAAACCTACAAATTCGAAAATGTTATAACATGGTAATTTTAAAGCTCTTTTACATGTTTAAAACCTGATTTAAAATAAGTATATAAATATCTAGGGTTTTTTAAAAAAAAGAAGGAATATGTACACAAAAACTTTAATACTCGAAAACAAGCATATTTTTAAATATTTAATATGTTTATTATTAAGCTCTTTATATGCTGTTAACATTTATGCTAAACTGTAGTATTTGAAACTATTAGGTTTCTAAAAAAAAAAACGAAGTAGCTGAACACATAAATAAGAATTCTTAAGACTAACATATTTAAAATTTTTTAAAATAGCCATTTTAATGCTTCTTTAATGGCCTACCACATGATCTTAAGCAAAAGTAGTTAAAATACACATAGGGTGTCTAAAAAAAAGGGAGAACATTCTACACATAAACTTTAATAACTCAAAAAATAACAAATTCTAAAATGTTTATAACATGGTCATTTTAAAGCTTTTTTAATGCTCTAATATTCGTATGCTGGACATAAGTATTTAAAGCTTATAGGTTTTTAAAAAAAAAAAGAACCATCTGTACACATAATTTTGAATTTCTCAAAGACAAACTTATTTTAAAATTTTTTTAAATAGCTATCTTAAAGCTCTTTTAATGCCTAACCATATGATCTTAAGCAAAACGAACTTAAAATACATAGGGTTGTCTAAAAAACGACTACTATGTACACAAAAACTTTAATAACTCGAAAATTAATAAATCTAAAAATATTATTAGCATGGTCATTATAGCTCTATTCTTCTCTACAAACCAGATTTAAAACCTGAATATTTAAAAAATACAGGTTTTTAAAGAAAAAGAAGGATTTTTACACAAAACAACTTCAATACTCAAAAACAAGCATATTTTTAAAATGTTTATGAAATGTTAATTTTAAAGCTCTTTTAGTGCCATAACAACATGATCTTAAGCCAAAAGTATTTAAAATACATAGGGTGTCTAAAAAAAGAAGTACTTTGTACACCACAAAACTATAATAACTTGAAAAACTAATAATTCGAAAATGTTATACACATGGTCATTTTAAAGCAATTTATGCTCTACAACCAGATTAAAACTTAAGGCTTAAAATATATAGGGTTTTTAAAAATAAAGAAGGAATCAGTACACAAACAATTCAATTACTCGAAAAACTAACAAATTCTAAATTTATAACATGGTCATTTTTAAGCTTTTTTTTAATGCTCTAACAACCAGATTGAAAATTAATATTAAAATTATCTAGGGTTTTTTTAAAAAAAGATGGAATTGTATACAAACACTTCAATTACTCGAAAACATACAAATTTTAAAATGTTTATAACAGTGTTATTTTAAAAGCTCTTTCAATGCCTAAAAACATGATCTGAAGCAAAAAGTATTTAAAATACATAGGGTGTCTAAAAAAAAGGAGAACTTTCTGAACATAAACTTTAATAACTCGAAAAATAACAAATTCTAAAATGTTATAACATGGTCATTTTAAAGTTCTTTTAATGCTCTAATATCCTATGCTGAACATAAGTATTTAAAGCTTATAGGTTTTTTAAAAAAAAAAGAATCCATCTGTACACATAATTTTGAATTTCTCAAAGACCAACTTATTTTAAAATTTTTTAAAATAGCTATCTTACAGCTCTTTCAATGCCTAAAAATATGATCTTAAGCAAAAGAACTTAAAATACATAGGGTGTCTAAAAAAACGACTACTTTGTATACAAAAACTTTAATAATTTGAAAATTAATAAATTCTAAAATATTATAGCATGGTCATTTGATAGCTCTATTAATGCTCTACAACCAGATTTAAAACCTGAATATTTAAAAAATATACGGTTTTTAAAGAAAAAGAAGGAGTCTCTACACAAAAACTTCAATTACTCAAAAAGAAGCATATTTTAAAATGTTATGAAATGTTAATTTTAAAGCTCTTTTAGCGCATAACAACATGATCTTGAGCAAAAGTTTTTATAATACATAGGGTGTCTAAAAAAAAAGAAGTACTTTGTACACATAAACTATAATAACTCGAAAACTAAAAAATTCGAAAATGTTATAACATGGTCATTTTAAAGCAATTTTAATTATATACAACCTGATTTAAAACTTAAGTATTTAAAATATATAGGGTTTTTAAAAAAAAAGAAGGAATATGTACACAAAAACTTCAATTACTCTAAAACAAGCATATTTTAAAATGTTTTAATATGTTCATTTTAAAGCTCTTTATATGCTCTAAAATCTGAGGCTACACTTTAGTATTTAAAACTTATAGGTTTTCTAAAAAAAAAAATGAACTAGCTGCACACATATACTTTAATTTCTCAAAGACCAACTTATTTTAAAATGTTTAAAAAAGCCATTTTAAAGCTCTTTTAATAGCCTACAACATGATCTTGAGCAAAAGTATTTAAAATACATAGCGTGTCTAAAAAAAAAGGAGTATTTTCTACACAAAAACTTTAATAACTCGAAATCTAACAAATTCAAAAAGTTATAACATGGTCATTCTAAAGCTCTTTTAATGCTCTAAAACCTGATTTAAAACTTAAGTATATAAATATATAGGGTTTTTAAAAAAAAAGTAGGAATATGTACACAAAAACTTCAATTACTCGAAAACAAGTATATTTTAAAATGTTTTAATATGTTCATTTTTAAGCTCTTTATATGCGCTAATATCTTATGCTAAACTTTAGTATTTGAAATTTATAGGTTTTCTAAAAGATAAAGAATGTAGCTGAACACATAAATAAGAATTTCTCAAAAACTAACATAATTTAAAATTTTTTAAAATAGCTATTTTAATGCTCTTTTCATAGCCTACAACATGATCTTAAGCAAAAGTATTTAAAATACATAGAGTGTCTAAAAAAGAAGAAGTTTGTACACAAGAACATTAATAACTCGAAAACTAACAAATTCTTAAATGTTTTAACATGGTCATTTTAAAGCTCTTTTAATGCTCTAATATCGTATGCTGAACATAAGTATTTAAAACTTATAGGTTTTTTTTAAAAAAAAGAAAACGTCTGTACACATAATTTTGAATTTCTAAAAGACCAACTATTTTTAAAATTTTTTAAAATATCTATCTTAAAGCTCTTTTAATGCCTAACAGCATGATCTTAAGCAAAAGAACTTAAAATACATAGGGTGTCTAAAAAAAACGACTACTTTGTACACAAAAACTTTAATAATTTGAAAACTAATAAATTCTAAAATATTATAGCATGGTCATTTCATAGCTCTATTAATGCTCCACAACAAGATTTAAAACCTAAATATTTAAAATATATAAGGTTTTTAAAAAAAAGAACGAGTCTGTACACAGAAACTTCAATTACTCAAAAACAAGCATATTTCAAAATGTTATAAAATGTTAATTTTGAAGCTCTTTTAATGCATAACAACATGATCTTAAGCAAAAGTATTTAAAATACATAGGGTGTCTAAAAAAAAAGAAGTACTTTGTACACAAAAACTATAATAACTCGAAAACTAACAAATTCGAAAATGTTATAACATGGTAATTTTAAAGCTCTTTTAATGCTTTAAAACCTGATTTAAAACTTAAGTATATAAATATATAGGGTTTTTAAAGAAAAAGAAGGAGTCTCTACACAAAAACTTCAATTACTCAAAAAGAAGCATATTTTAAAATGTTATGAAATGTTAATTTTAAAGCTCTTTTAGCGCATAACAACATGATCTTGAGCAAAAGTTTTTATAATACATAGGGTGTCTAAAAAAAAAGAAGTACTTTGTACACATAAACTATAATAACTCGAAAACGAAAAAATTCGAAAATGTTATAACATGGTCATTTTAAAGCAATTTTAATTATATACAACCTGATTTAAAACTTAAGTATTTAAAATATATAGGGTTTTTAAAAAAAAAGAAGGAATATGTACACAAAAACTTCAATTACTCTAAAACAAGCATATTTTAAAATTTTTTAATATGTTCATTTTAAAGCTCTTTATATGCTCTAAAATCTGAGGCTACACTTTAGTATTTAAAACTTATAGGTTTTCTAAAAAAAAAAATGAACTAGCTGTACACATAAACTTTAATTTCTCAAGGACCAACTTATTTTAAAATGTTTTAAAAAGCCATTTTAAAGCTCTTTTAATAGCCTACAACATGATCTTGAGCAAAAGTATTTAAAATACATAGGGTGTCTAAAAAAAAAGTAGTATTTTCTACACAAAAACTATAATAACTCGAAAACTAACAAATTCTAAAATTTTATAACATGGTCATTTTAAAGCTCTTTTAATGCTCTACAACCAGATTTAAAACTTAAATATTAAAATTCATAGGGTTTTTTATAAAAAAAAAAGGAATCTGTATACAAAAACTTCAATTACTCGAAAACTTACAAATTTTATAATGTTATAACAGTGTCATTTTAATGCTCTTTTAATGCATAACCACATAATGTTAAGCAAAAGTTTTTGAAATACATAGGATGTCTAAAAAAGGAAGAGTACTTTGTACACAAAAACATTAATAACTCGAAAACTAACAAATTCTAAAATGTTATAACATGGTCATTTTAAAGCTCTTTTCATGCTCTAAAACCTGATTTAAAATTTAAGTATATAAATATATAGGGTTTTTACAAAAAAAGAAGGAATATGTACACAAAAACTTTAATTACTCGAAAACAAGCATATTTTAAAATGTTTTAATATGTTCATTTTTACGCTCTTTATATGCGCTAAAATCTTATGCTAAACTTTAATATTTGAAACTTATAGGTTTTCTAAAAAAAAAAGAAAGTAGCTGAACACATAAAAAAGAATTTCTCAAAGACTAACATAATTTAAAATTTTTTAAAGTAGCCATTTTAATGCGCTTTTAATGGCCTATCACATGATCTTAAGCAAAAGTATTTAAAATACATAGGGTGTCTAAAAAAAAGGAGCACTTTCTAAACAAAAACTTTAATAACTCGAAAAATAACAAATTCTAAAATGTCATAACATGGTCATTTTAAAGGTCTTTTCATGCTCTAATATCGTATGCTGAACATAAGTATTTAAAACTTTCAGGTTTTTAAAAAAAAAAAAGAAACCATCTGTACACATAATTTTGAATTTCTCAAAGGCCAAATTATTTTAAAATTTTTTAAAATAGCTATCTTAAAGCTCTTTTAATGCCTAGAAACATGATCTTAAGCAAAAGAACTTAAAATACATAGGGTTTCTAAAAAAAACGAGTACTTTGTACACATAAACTTTAATAACTCAAAAACTAACAAATTCTAAAATATTATAGCATGGTCATTTTATAGCTCTATTAACGCTCTAAAACAAGATTTAAAACCTAAATATTTAAAAAATATAAGATTTTTGAAGAAAAAGGAGTCTCTACACAAAAACTTCAATTCCTCAAAAACAAGCATATTTTTAAATGTTATAAAATGTTAATTTTAAAGCTCTTTTAATGCATAAAAACATGATCTTGAGCAAAAGTATTTATAATACATAGGGTGTCTAAAAAAAAAGAAGTACTTTGTACACATAAACTATAATAACTCGAAAACTAAAAAAATCGAAAATGTTATAACATGGTCATTTTAAAGCAATTTTAATGATCTACAACCTGATTTAAAACTTAAGTATTTAAAATATATAGGGTTTTTTAAAAATAAAGTAGGAATCAGTACACAAAAACTTCAATTACTCGAAAACATACAAATTTTAAAATGTTATAACAGTGTTATTTTAAAGCTCTTTTAATGCCTAAAAACATGATCTGAAGCAAAAGTATTTAAAATACATAGGTTGTCTAAAAAAAAAGGAGAACATTCTGAACATAAACTTTAATAACTCGAAAAATAACAAATTCTAAAATGTTATAACATGGTCATTTTAAAGCTCTTTTAATGCTCTAATATCCTATGCTGAACATAAGTATTTAAAGCTTATAGGTTTTTTAAAAAAAAAAGAAACCATCTGTACACATAATTTTGAATTTCTCAAAGACCAACTTATTTTAAAATTTTTTAAAATAGCTATCTTAAAGCTCTTTTAATGCCTAAAAATATGATCTTAAGCAAAAGAACTTAAAATACATAGGGTGTCTAAAAAAAACGACTACTTTGTACACAAAAACTTTAATAACTCGAAAATTAGTAAATTCTAAAATATTATAGCATGGTCATTTGATAGCACTATTAATGCTCTACAACCAGATTTAAAACCTGAATATTTAAAAAATATAAGGTTTTTAAAGAAAAAGAAGGAATCTCTACACAAAAACTTCAATTACTCAAAAACAAGCATATTTTAAAATGTTATGAAATGTTAATTTTAAAGCTCTTTTAGTGCATAACAACATGATCTTGAGCAAAAGTTTTTATAATACATAGGGTGTCTAAAAAAAAAGAAGTACTTTGTACACATAAACTATAATAACTCGAAAACTAAAAAAATTAAAAATGTTAAAACATGATCATTTTAAAGCAATTTTAATTATATACAACCTGATTTAAAACTTAAGTATTTCAAATATATAGGGTTTTTAAAAAAAAAGAAGGAATATGTACACAAAAACTTCAATTACTCTAAAACAAGCATATTTTAAAATGTTTTAATATGTTCATTTTAAAGCTCTTTATATGCTCTAAAATCTGAGGCTACACTTTAGTATTTAAAACTTATAGGTTTTCAAAAAAAAAAATGAACAAGCTGTACACATAAACTTTAATCTCTCAAAGACCAACTTATTTTAAAATGTTTTAGAAAGCAATTTTAAAGCTCTTTTAATAGCCTACAACATGATCTTGAGCAAAAGTATTTAAAATACATAGGGTGTCTAAAAAAAAAGGAGTATTTTCTACACAAAAACTTTAATAACTCGAAAACTAATAAATTCTAAAATTTTATAACATGGTCATTTTAAAGCTCTTTTAATGCTCTACAACCAGATTTAAAACTTAAATAATAAAATTCATAGGGTTTTTTATAAAAAAAAAAAGGAATCTGTATACAAGAACTTCAATTACTCGAAAAATTACAAATTTTAAAATGTTAAAACAGTGTCATTTTAATGCTCTTTTAATGCATAACCACATAATGTTAAGCAAAAGTTTTTGAAATACATAGGATGTCTAAAAAAGGAATAGTACTTTGTACACAAAAACATTAATAACTCGAAAACTAACAAATTCTGAAATGTTATAACGTGGCCATTTTAAAGCTCTTTTAATGCTCTAAAACCTGATTTAAAATTTAAGTATATAAATATATAGGGTTTTTATAAAAAAAGAAGGGATATGTACACAAAAACTTCAATTACTCGAAAACAAGCATATTTTAAAATGTTTCAATATGTTCATTTTTACGCTCTTTATATTCGCTAAAATCTTATGCTAAACTTTAATATTTGAAACTTATAGGTTTTCTAAAAAAAAAAGAAAGTAGCTGAACACATAAAAAAGAATTTCTCAAAGACTAACATAATTTAAAATTTTTTAAAGTAGCCATTTTAATGCGCTTTTAATGGCCTACCACATGATCTTAAGCAAAAGTATTTAAAAAATATAAGATTTTTGAAGAAAAAGGAGTCTCTACACAAAAACTTCAATTCCTCAAAAACAAGCATATTTTTAAATGTTATAAAATGTTAATTTTAAAGCTCTTTTAATGCATAAAAACATGATCTTGAGCAAAAGTATTTATAATACATAGGGTGTCTAAAAAAAAAGAAGTACTTTGTACACATAAACTATAATAACTCGAAAACTAAAAAAATCGAAAATGTTATAACATGGTCATTTTAAAGCAATTTTAATGATCTACAACCTGATTTAAAACTTAAGTATTTAAAATATATAGGGTTTTTTAAAAATAAAGTAGGAATCAGTACACAAAAACTTCAATTACTCGAAAACATACAAATTTTAAAATGTTATAACAGTGTTATTTTAAAGCTCTTTTAATGCCTAAAAACATGATCTGAAGCAAAAGTATTTAAAATACATAGGTTGTCTAAAAAAAAAGGAGAACATTCTGAACATAAACTTTAATAACTCGAAAAATAACAAATTCTAAAATGTTATAACATGGTCATTTTAAAGCTCTTTTAATGCTCTAATATCCTATGCTGAACATAAGTATTTAAAGCTTATAGGTTTTTTAAAAAAAAAAGAAACCATCTGTACACATAATTTTGAATTTCTCAAAGACCAACTTATTTTAAAATTTTTTAAAATAGCTATCTTAAAGCTCTTTTAATGCCTAAAAATATGATCTTAAGCAAAAGAACTTAAAATACATAGGGTGTCTAAAAAAAACGACTACTTTGTACACAAAAACTTTAATAACTCGAAAATTAGTAAATTCTAAAATATTATAGCATGGTCATTTGATAGCACTATTAATGCTCTACAACCAGATTTAAAACCTGAATATTTAAAAAATATAAGGTTTTTAAAGAAAAAGAAGGAATCTCTACACAAAAACTTCAATTACTCAAAAACAAGCATATTTTAAAATGTTATGAAATGTTAATTTTAAAGCTCTTTTAGTGCATAACAACATGATCTTGAGCAAAAGTTTTTATAATACATAGGGTGTCTAAAAAAAAAGAAGTACTTTGTACACATAAACTATAATAACTCGAAAACTAAAAAAATTGAAAATGTTAAAACATGATCATTTTAAAGCAATTTTAATTATATACAACCTGATTTAAAACTTAAGTATTTCAAATATATAGGGTTTTTAAAAAAAAAGAAGGAATATGTACACAAAAACTTCAATTACTCTAAAACAAGCATATTTTAAAATGTTTTAATATGTTCATTTTAAAGCTCTTTATATGCTCTAAAATCTGAGGCTACACTTTAGTATTTAAAACTTATAGGTTTTCAAAAAAAAAAATGAACAAGCTGTACACATAAACTTTAATTTCTCAAAGACCAACTTATTTTAAAATGTTTTAGAAAGCAATTTTAAAGCTCTTTTAATAGCCTACAACATGATCTTGAGCAAAAGTATTTAAAATACATAGGGTGTCTAAAAAAAAAGGAGTATTTTCTACACAAAAACTTTAATAACTCGAAAACTAATAAATTCTAAAATTTTATAACATGGTCATTTTAAAGCTCTTTTAATGCTCTACAACCAGATTTAAAACTTAAATAATAAAATTCATAGGGTTTTTTATAAAAAAAAAAAGGAATCTGTATACAAGAACTTCAATTACTCGAAAAATTACAAATTTTAAAATGTTAAAACAGTGTCATTTTAATGCTCTTTTAATGCATAACCACATAATGTTAAGCAAAAGTTTTTGAAATACATAGGATGTCTAAAAAAGGAATAGTACTTTGTACACAAAAACATTAATAACTCGAAAACTAACAAATTCTGAAATGTTATAACGTGGTCATTTTAAAGCTCTTTTAATGCTCTAGAACCTGATTTAAAATTTAAGTATATAAATATATAGGGTTTTTATAAAAAAAGAAGGGATATGTACACAAAAACTTCAATTACTCGAAAACAAGCATATTTTAAAATGTTTCAATATGTTCATTTTTACGCTCTTTATATGCGCTAAAATCTTATGCTAAACTTTAATATTTGAAACTTATAGGTTTTCTAAAAAAAAAAGAAAGTAGCTGAACACATAAAAAAGAATTTCTCAAAGACTAACATAACTTAAAATTTTTTAAAGTAGCCATTTTAATGCGCTTTTAATGGCCTACCACATGATCTTAAGCAAAAGTATTTAAAATACATAGGGGGTCTAAAAAAAAAGGAGCACTTTCTAAACAAAAACTTTAATAACTCGAAAAATAACAAATTCTAAAATGTCATAACATGGTCATTTTAAAGCTCTTTTCATGCTCTAATATCGTATGCTGAACATAAGTATTTAAAACTTTCAGGTTTTTTAAAAAAAAAAAGAAACCATTTGTACACATAATTTTGAATTTCTCAAAGACCAAATTATTTTAAAATTTTTTAAAATAGCTATCTTAAAGCTCTTTTAATGCCTAGAAACATGATCTTAAGCAAAAGAACTTAAAATACATAGGGTGTCTAAAAAAAAAGAAGTACTTTGTACACATAAACTATAATAACTCGAAAACTAAAAAATTCGAAAATGTTATAACATGGTCATTTTAAAGCAATTTTAATGATATACAACCTGATTTAAAACTTAAGTATTTAAAATATATAGGGTTTTTAAAAAAAAAGAAGGAATATGTACACAAAAACTTCAATTACTCGAAAACAAGCATATTTTAAAATGTTTTAATATGTTCATTTTAAAGCTCTTTATATGCTTTAAAATCTGAGGCTACACTTTAGTATTTAAAACTTATAGGTTTTCTAAAAAAAAAAATAAACTAGCTGTACACATATACTTTAATTTCTCAAAGACCAACTTATTTTAAAATCTTTAAAAAAGGCATTTTAAAGCTCTTTTAATAGCCTACAACATTATATTAAGCAAAAGTATATAAAATACATAGGGTTTCTAAAAAAGAAGAAGAACTTTGTACACCAAAACATTAATAACTCGAGAACTAACAAATTATAAATGTTATAACATGGTCATTTTAAAGCTCTTTTAATGCTCTACAACTAGATTTAATACTTAAATTTTTCAAAAATATAGAGTCTTTATAAAAAAAAAGAAGGGATCTGTACACAAAAACTCCAATTCCTCAAAAACAAGCATATTTTTAAATGTTATAAAATGTTAATTTTAAAGCTCTTTTAATGCATAACAACATGATCTTGAGCAAAAGTATTTATAATACATAGGGTGTCTAAAAAAAAGAAGTACTTTGTACACATAAACTATAATAACTCGAAAACTAACAAATTCGAAAATGTTATAACATGGTCATTTTAAAGCATTTTAATGATCTACAACCTGATTTAAAACTTAAGTATTTAAAATATATAGAGTTTTTTAAAAATAAAGTAGGAATCAGTACACAAAAACTTCAATTACTCGAAAACTAAGAAATTTTAAAATGTTTAAACATGGTCATTTTAAAGCTTTTTTAATTCTCTAAAATCGTATGCTGAACATAAGTATTTAAAACGTATAGGTTTTCAAAAAAAAAAAATGAACAAGATGTACACATAAACTTTAATTTCTCAAAGACCAACTTATTTTAAAATGTTTAAAAAAGCCATTTTAAAGCTCTTTTAATAGCCTACAACATTATCTTAAGCAAAAGTATATAAAATACATAGGGTTTCTAAAAAAGAAGAAGAACTTTGTACACCAAAACAGTAATAACTCGAGAACTAACAAATTAAAAATGTTATAACATGGTCATTTTAAAGCTCTTTTAATGCATAACAACATAATCTTGAGCAAAAGTATTTATAATACATAGGGTGTCTAAAAAAAAAGAAGTACTTTGTACACATAAACTATAATAACTCGAAAACTAACAAATTCTAAAATGTTATAACATGGTCATTTTAAAGCTCTTTTCATGCTCTAAAACCTGATTTAAAACTTAAGTATATAAATGTGGGAAGGGAAATTATACAAAGGGGCTATGAATTAAGATATGAATATTCGAGAACGATCATTTCTAAATATATCCGTATTTCAAGGAAAAACAAAGTTGTTTGTCAGTTAGGAAGGGATAGAAAAAATTTAAGAAGAAACGTTAAGATAGGAATATTGGGGAACTATCGTTGCTAAATATATACGCCTTTAGAGTAAGAAAAAAGTTGTTGTTCAGTATGAATGTTCGAGAACGATCGTTACTAAATATTCGAATAAGTTAAAAGACATAAGAAATATCGCTCTTTATTGTTGTGATGGTGTGAGGGAAATGAGATAGTATGAGTGAGTACGTTGCTATGTAAGTTAGTCATCGTATAGCCTTTAAGAAGCAAACAGCTATTATTGTATCAGATTAATTTGTATTCACATTAAAACATTCTATTCATCTTTATATTGGAATCCTACATTTGGGGGCTCGTCCGGGATTAAAAGAGAATAGATTTCATGTGTGCAATAAAAAGTCGTATAAAGTCGTATAAAGTCGTATAAAGTCGTGTGAAGTTGCATAAAGTTGTATCAAGTCGAAAGTTGCGTTACAATTACCAGCAGTGTGAATCCGATTCTAAGTTGATTAAGAGTGTTGCGCGAGGGAAGTTGACCACGCGTGAATACTGAAGTAAAGTTGTGAAGTAATCGGTAGTGTTGGTGTAACGGTGATATAGGAGGACGATAAAGAAACATTATGATTAAGAAAAGTAGCTGTTTGAACGATGGCTCAATTGAAGGTAACATTCGAAACAAGTGCGGATGAGCAGGAAGTTGGACGTGAGGAATTGAACGAAAAGGCCGTTCAAAACACGTCACTAAGAAGACGAGTTGAAGAACGAAAGCGTCAAGGTAAAGCAGACGAGGAAGAAGCCGTCATTTACACCTATGAGCAGATTGACTCCATGAAATTAAGGGAGTTAAAAGAAGCGGCGAAGAAGTTAAGGTTAGCCACAGTCGGAAATAAGCAGGCGTTAAGAAATCGCTTGAAAGATGCGATGAAAGATGAAGAAAGCGAAGACGAAGAAAGTGAAGAAGAAGAAGAAGAAGAAGGAGACGAAGGCAAACGAGAAGAAGAATCACAGAGAGGTGGACAACGCGGGGAAGGAGGAGCGGTTAGCGTTGCTACGCAACAACTCGCTTCGTTTTCCATAAAGGATGTGGAAGAAAGCCTATCATATTTCAACGGAGAGGATAAGCTAATGATAGATCATTGGATCCACGATTTTGAAGATACCAGCGTATTGTTGGGATGGAACGATTTGCAGAAGTTTATCTACGGGAAACGTATGTTAAAAGGAGCGGCAAGACAATTTATATCGTTCGAAAGAAAAATTAAATCATGGGATAGCTTAAAGCGTAGTTTGATTAGGGAATTTCAGGTAAAGGTAAATTCAGCCACGATTCATAAGCAGTTGTCCAAGCGTAGGCAACAACCAGGCGAAAGTAGTCGTTTGTACATTTATAGTATGCAAGAAGGTAATCGAATCAAGGTAACATCGAAGAAGACGCCCTTATACAGTACATAGCGGATGGTTTGTTAGGTGAACGTCGCGATAAGGCAGTATTGTACGGATCCCGAACGCTCACAGAATTTAAAAATAATATTCAAATATTTGATAAGCTTAAAGAAAGTAACGTACAAGGAACGCGATTTAGAATAGATAATCAAGGAAACGTAGCGTCGACACGTATCGGTAGATCTCCGGCGATAAAGAAAGACCATTGTTACGGGTGCGTTTCGGAAGCACATAGTTATCGTTTCTGTCCAGACAAAGAAAAAGGTCTCAAATGTTTTAAATGTAATAATTTCGGTCACATAGCGAGTCATTGTAATAAATCACAGCAGCCGTCGGAAAATAAAGCAAGTATCAATTGTGTTCAATCTACTACGGATAGAGTTGCGATCAGGATTAATGGTTTGTTAGCATATGCGTTATTAGATACGGGCAGCGAAGTAAGCATTATAAATTTAGAGCTATATAATAAATTAGGGGGACCAAGATTATATGAAACCTCTCGACGATTAGCAGGGTTTGGTAATGCGATAACAAAGCCAATAGGGAGATGTGAAGTAAATATCGATATCGAAGACGGTAGATATAAAACGGATGTATTTGTAGTAAGTCAGTCAGATATGAGATACGAAGTTCTTTTAGGAAGAGAGTTGCTGAAAGAGTTAGATGTTCGTATAAATAAAGGGCGAGTAGAAATAAGACGACCAGACAAAAGACTCAGCGAGGAGATAAGCGAGGGATCGGTAAAATCGAGCGACTATGGTTATGTCGAGCGACGGACGGATACAGACGATATGAATGCAAATAAAGAAGTAGAAGATATAAAGGCGATAATGGAAATAAAATATGTAGATACGGATGAAATAGACGTAAAAGAACCGTACAAGGTGCGCATAAAAGAATTAATACAAAATTATAAGCCAAATACTAAACCAGACGCGCGAACAGAGACAAAAATAAAGTTGACGGATAATATTCCAGTTTGTTCTAAGCCGAGGAGATTAGCTCCGAAAGAGAAAAAAATAGTTACGCAACAATTAGACGAATGGTTAGACGAGGGAATAATTCAACCCAGTACAAGTGAATATAGTAGTCCGGTAGTAGTGGTACCTAAGAAGGACGGAACTTACAGAATTTGTATTGATTACCGTAAATTAAATGCAAAGGTGATAAGAGATCGATTTCCAATGCCATTGATCGAAGACTGTCTCGATGCGTTGACACAGGGAGTGGTATTTTCGACAATTGATCTTAAGAAAGGGTTTTTTCATGTCAAGATTGAGGAAGATAGCCGTAAATTCACTTCGTTTGTTACTCCAGACGGGCAATTTGAGTTTCTTAGAACCCCTTTTGGGTTATGTAGCAGTCCCGCCAGTTTTTTAAGATTTATTGATAAGGTTTTTGGCGATTTGGTAAGGAAGAAAATAGTGTTAACATACATCGACGATCTTATTATCCCAGGTATCGATTACGAAGATGCGTGTAAAAAGTTGGAAATAACGTTAACGGTAGCAGCTCAGAACGGGTTAATTATAAATTGGAAGAAATGCAAGTTCCTTCGGGAGGAAATTGAGTTCTTAGGACATGTGGTGTGGAATGGGAGTATTCGGCCATCACCCACGAAAGTAAAAGCGATACAACGGTTTCCGGAACCGAAGAATAGAAAACAAATTCAAAGTTTCTTAGGTCTGACAGGATATTTTCGTAAATTTATTAAGGATTACGCTAAGATAGCAAGACCATTATCAGATTTGTTAAAGGCAGGTAAGGCATTTGTCTTTGATACCGCTGAAAGAGAGTCGTATTCGCGATTAAAGTATTTTTTGTCTCAAGAGCCAGTGCTCCGTATTTATGACCCCGGAGCAATGACGGAATTGCATACTGATGCAAGTATAGACGGGTTTGGCGTAAAAATAAAGCAGCGAGAAGATTTAGCTATTTCAGAATTAATAGAGAAAGAGGCGATATTGCAATATTCTGACGAGCGCTTAAGACTGAGAGAAGCAACGAAGGAAAGTCTGTTAAAAATTCAAGAAGAGAATAGGCGTAATTATAACCGTAAATGTAAGAAAGCGAGTGTTTTCAACGAAGGCGATTTAGTAGCGATAAAGCGCACGCAGTTTGGTGCGGGGTTAAAGATACAAAATAAATTCTTAGGTCCGTATAAGATATCTAGATGTAAGAGAAATAACCGATATGAAGTGATTCGTGTTGGTGGGGATGAAGGACCAAAGATCACCACAACGGCGGCGGATTACATGAAACTGTTCAAAGATTTCCCTTCGGGGGCCGAAGGAGATGCAGATATGGCCGAGTGTGGGAAGGGAAATTTGACAAAGGGGCTATGAATTAAGATATTAATATTCGAGAACGATCATTGCTAAATATATCCGTATTTCAAGGAAAAACAAAGTTGTTTGTCAGTTAGGAAGGGATAGAAAAAATTTAAGAAGAAACGTTAAGATAGGAATATTGAGGAACTACCGTTGCTAAATATATACGCCTTTAGAGTAAAAAAAAAGTTGTTGTTCAGTATGAATGTTCGAGAACGATCGTTACTAAATATTCGAATAAGTGAAAAGACATAAGGAATATCGCTCTTTATTGTTGTGATGGTGTGAGGGAAATGAGAGAGTATAAGTGAGTACGTTGCTATGTAAGTTAGTCATCGTATAGCCTTTAGGAAGCAAACAGCTATTATTGTATCAGATTAATTTGTATTCACATTAAAACATTCTATTCATCTTTATATTGGAATCCTACATAAATATATAGGGTTTTTAAAAAAAAAGAAGGAATATGTACACAAAAACTTCAATTACTCGTAAACAAGCATATTTAAAAATGTTTTAATATGTTCATTTTTAAGCTCTTTATATGCGTTAAAATCTTATGCTAAACTTTAGTATTTGAAACTTATAGGTTTTCTAAAAAAAAAAGAAAGTAGCTGAACACATAAATAAGAATTTCTTAAAGACTAACATAATTTAAAATTTTTTAAAATAGCTATTTTAATGCTCTTTTAATGGCCTACCACATGATATTAAGCAAAAGTATTTAAAATACATAGGGTGTCTAAAAAAAAAGGAGAACTTTCTAAACAAAAACTTTAATAACTCGAAAAATAACAAATTCTAAAATGTTAAAACATGGTCATTTTAAAGCTATTTTCATACTCTAATATCGTTTGCTGAACATAAGTATTTAAAAATTTCAGGTTTTTTAAAAAAAAAAGAAACCATCTGTACACATAATTTTGAATTTCTCAAAGACCAAATTATTTTAAAATTTTTTAAAATAGCCAACTTAAAGCTCTTTTAATGCCTAACAACATGATCTTGAGCAAAAGAACTTAAAATACATAGGGTGTCTAAAAAAAACGAGTACTTTGTACACAAAAACTTTAATAACTCGAAAACTAACAAATTCTAAAATATTATAGCATGGTCATTTTATAGCTCTATTAACGCTCTAAAACCAGATTTAAAACCTAAATATTTAAAAAATATAAGGTTTTTGAAGAAAAAGAAGGAGTCTCTACACAAAAACTTCAATTACTCGAAAACTTACAAATTTTAAAATGTTATAACAGTGTCATTTTAATGCTCTTTTAATGCATAACCACATAATGTTAAGCAAAAGTTTTTGAAATACATAGGATGTCTAAAAAAGGAAGAGTACTTTGTACACAAAAACATTAATAACTCAAAAACTAACAAATTCTAAAATGTTATAACATGGTCATTTTAAAGCTCTTTTCATGCTCTAAAACCTGATTTAAAACTTAAGTATATAAATATATAGGGTTTTTAAAAAAAAAGAAGGAATATGTACACAAAAACTTCAATTACTCGAAAACAAGCATATTTTAAAATGTTATGAAATGGTCATTTTAAAGCTCTTTTAATGCATAACAACATGATGTTAAGCAAAAATTTTGAAATACATAGGGTGTCTAAAAAAAAAGAAGTACTTTGTACACAAAAACTATAATAACTTGAAATCTAACAAATTCGAAAATGTTATAACATGGTCATTTTAAAGCAATTTTAATGCTCTACAACCAGATTTAAAACTTAAGTATTTAAAATATATAGGGTTTTTTAAAAATAAAGAAGAAATTAGTACACAAAAAATTCAATTACTCGAAAACTAACAAATTTTAAAATGTTAAAACATGGTCATTTTAAAGCTTTTTTAATGCTCTAAAATCGTATGCTGAACATAAGTATTTAAAACGTATAGGTTTTCAAAAAAAAAAATGAACAAGCTGTACACATAAACTTTAATTTCTCAAAGTCCAACTTATTTTAAAATGTTTTAAAAAGCCATTTTAAAGCTCTTTTAATAGCCTACAACATGATCTTAAGCAAAAGTATTTAAAATACATAGGGTGTCTAAAAAAAAGTAGTATTTTCTACAAAAAAACTTTAATAACTTAAAAACTAAAAAATTCTAAAATTTTAAAACATGGTCATTTTAATGCTCTTTTAATGCTCTACAACCAGATTTTAAACTTAAATATTAAAATTCCTAGGGTTTTTTAAAAAAAAAGAAGGAATCTGTACACAAAACCTTCAATTACTCGAAAACTTACGAATTTTAATATGATTTAACATGTTCATTTTAAAGCTTTTTATATAATATATAAATCTTAGGCTAAACTTTAGTATTTAAAACTTATAGGTTTTTTTAAAAAAAAAAGAAATCATCTGTACAGATAATTTTGAATTTCTCAATGACTAACTTATTTTAAAATGTTTTAAAATACCTATTTCAAAGCTTTTTTAATTCCTAACAACATGATCTTAAGCAAAAGTATTTAAAATATATAGGATGTCTAAAAAAAAAGGTGTACTTTCTACACAAAGACTTTAATACCTCGAAAACTAACAAATTCAAAAATGTTAAAACATGGTAATTTTAAAGCTTTTTTAATGCTCTAATATCGTATGCTGAACATAAGTATTTAAAACTTATAGGTTTTTTAAAAAAAAAAGAAACCATCTGTACACATATTTTTGAATTTCTCAAAGACCAAATTATTTTCAAATTTTTTAAAATAGCTATCTTAAAGCTCTTTTAATGCCTAACAACATAATCTTAAGCAAAAGAACTTAAAATACATAAGGTGTCTAAAAAAAACGACTACCTTGTACAAAAAACTTTAATAACTCGAAAACTAATAAATTCTAAAATATTATAGTATGGTAATTTTATAGCTCAATTAATGCTGTACAACCAGATTTAAAACCTAAATATTAAAAAATATAAGGTTTTTAAAAAAAAAGAACGAGTCCGTACACTAAAACTTCAATTACTCAAAAACAAGCATATTTTAAAATGTTATAAAATGTTAATTTTAAAGCTCTTTTAATTCCTAACAACATGATCTTAAGCAAAAGTATTTAAAATATATAGGGTGTCTAAAAAAAAAGGTGTACTTTCTACACAAAGACTTTAATACCTCGAAAACTAACAAATTCAAAAATGTTAAAACATGGTAATTTTAAAGCTTTTTTAATGCTCTAATATCGTATGCTGAACATAAGTATTTAAAACTTATAGGTTTTTTTTAAAAAAAAGAAAACATCTGTACACATAATTTTGAATTTCTCAAAGACCAACAAATTTTAAAATTTTTTAAAATATCTATCTTAAAGCTCTTTTGATGCCTAACAGCATGATCTTAAGCAAAAGAACTTAAAATACATAGGGTGTCTAAAAAAACGTACTACTTTAATTATTAGTACATAAAAATATTATAGCATGGTCATTTTATAGCTCTATTAATGCTCCACAACCAGATTTAAAACCTAAATATTTAAAAAATATAAGGTTTTTAAAAAAAAAGAACGAGTCTGTACACAAAAACTTCAATTACTCAAAAACAAGCATATTTCAAAATGTTATAAAATGTTAATTTTGAAGCTCTTTTAATGCTCTAAAATCGTATGCTGAACATAAGTATTTAAAACTTATAGGTTTTCTAAAAAAAAAAGAAAGTAGCTGAACACATAAATAAGAATTTCTTAAAGACTAACATAATTTAAAATTTTTTAAAATAGCCATTTTAATGCTCTTTTAATGGCCTACCACATGATCTTAAGCAAAAGTATTTAAAATACATAGGGTGTCTAAAAAAAAAGTAGTATTTTCTACAAAAAAACTTTAATAACTTAAAAACTAAAAAATTCTAAAATTTTAAAACATGGTCATTTTAATGCTCTTTTAATGCTCTACAACCAGATTTTAAACTTAAATATTAAAATTCATAGGGTTTTTTAAGAAAAAAGAAGGAATCTGTACACAAAACCTTCAATTACTCGAAAACTTACAAATTTTAAAATGTTATACCAGTGTTATTTTAAAACTTTTTAATTCCTAAAAACATGATCTTAAGCAAAAGTATTTAAAATACATAGGGTGTCTAAAAAAAAAGGTGTACTTTCTACACAAAGACTTTAATACCTCGAAAACTAACAAATTCAAAAATGTTAAAACATGGTAATTTTAAAGCTTTTTTAATGCTCTAAAATCGTATGCTGAACATAAGTATTTAAAACTTATATGTTTTCTAAAAAAAAAATGAACTAGCTGTACACATATACTCTTATTACTCAATGACCAGCATATTTTAAAATGTTTAAAAAAGCCATTTTAAAGCTCTTTTATTAGCCTACAACATTATCTTAAGCAAAAGTATATAAAATACATAGGGTTTCTAAAAAAGAAGAAGAACTTTGTACACCAAAACATTAATAACTCGAAAACTAACAAATTATAAATGGTATAACATGGTCATTTTAAAGCTCTTTTAATGCTCTAAAACCAGATTTAAAACTTAAATTTTTCAAAAATACAGAGTCTTTATAAAAAAAAAGAAGGAATCTGTACACAAAAACTCCAATTCCTCAAAAACAAGAATATTTTAAAATGTAATAAAATGTTAATTTTAAAGCTCTTTTAATGCATAACAACATGATCTTAAGCAAAAGTATTTAAAATCCATAAGGTGTCTAAAAAAATGGAGTACATTCTACACAAAAACTTTAATAACTCGAAAACTAACAAATTCAAAAAGTTATAACATGGTTATTTTAAAGCTTTTTTAATGCTCTACAACCAGATTGAAACTTAAATATTTAAATTTATATTGTTTTTAAAAAAAAGAAGGAATCTGTACACACAAACTTCACTTACTCGAAAACAAGCATATTTTAAAATGTTATGAAATGGTCATTTTAAAGCTCTTTTAATGCATAACAACATGATCTTAAGCAAAAGAACCTAAAATACATAGGGTGTCTAAAAAAAACGACTACTTTGTACACAAAAACTTTAATACCTCGAAAACTAATAAATTCTAGAATATTATAGCATGGTAATTTTATAGCTCTATTAATGCTGTACAACCAGATTTGAAACCTAAATATTTAAAAAATATAAGGTTTTTAAAAAAAAAGAACGAGTCTGTACACAAAAACTTCAATTACTCAAAAACAAGCATATTTTAAAATGTTATAAAATGTTAATTTTAAAGCTTTTTTAATGCATAACAACATGATGTTAAGCAAAAATTTTGAAATACATAGGGTGTCTAAAAAAGAAGTAGAACTTTGTACACAAAAACATTAATAACTCGAAAACTAACAAATCCAAAAATGTTATAACATGGTCATTTTAAAGCTCTTTTAATGCTATACAACCTGATTTAAAACTTAAGTATATAAATATATAAGGTTTCTAAAGAAAAAGAATGAATATGTACACAGAAACTTCAATTACTCGAAAACAAGCATATTTTAAAATGTTTTAATATGTTCATTTTTAAGCTCTATATATGCGCTAAAATCTTGTGCTAAACTATAGTACTTGAAACTTATAGGTTTTCCAAAAATAAATGAAAGTAGCTAAACACATAAATAAGTATTTCTTAAAGACTAGCATAATTTAAAATTTTTTAAAATAGCCATTTTAATGCTCTTTTAATGGCCTACCATATGATCTTAAGCAAAAGTATTTAAAATACATAGGGTGTCTAAAAAAAAGGAGCACTTTCTAAAAAAACACTTTAATAACTCGAAAAATAACAAATTCTAAAATGTTATAACATAGTCATTTTAAAGTTCTTTTAATGCTATAATATCGTATGCTGAACATAAGTATTTAAAGCTTATAGGTTTTTTAAAAAAAAAAGAAACCATCTGTACACATAATTTTAATTTCTCAAAGACCAACTTATTTTAAAATTTTTTAAAATAGCTATCTTAAAGCTCTTTTAATGCCTAACAATATGATCTTAAGCAAAAGAACTTAAAATACATAGGGTGTCTAAAAAAAAACGACTACTTTGGACACAAAAACTTTAATAACTCGAAAATTAATAAATTCTAAAATATTATAGCATGGTCATTTTATAGCTCTGTTAACGCTCTAAAACCAGATTTAAAACCTAAATATTTAAAAAATATAAGATTTTTGAAGAAAAAGAAGGAGTCTCTACACAAAAACTTCAATTACTCAAAAACAAGCATATTTTAAAATATTATAAAACGTTAATTTTAAAGCTCTTTTAATGCATAACCACATAATGTTAAGCAAAAGTTTTTGAAATACATAGGATGTCTAAAAAAGGAAGAGTACTTTGTACACAAAAACATTAATAACTCGAAAACTAACAAATTCTAAAATGTTATAACATGGTCATTTTAAAGCTCTTTTCATGCTCTAAAACCTGATTTAAAACTTAAGTATTTAAAATATATAGGGTTTTTTAAAAATAAAGTAGGAATCAGTACACAAAAACTTCAATTACTCGAAAACTAACCAATTTTAAAATGTTAAAACATGGTCATTTTAAAGCTTTTTTAATGCTCTAAAATCGTATGCTGAACATAAGTATTTAAAACTTATAGGTTTTCTAAAAAAAAAAAATGAACTAGCTGTACACTTATACTTTAATTTCTCAAAGACCAACTTATTTTAAAATGTTATAAAATGTTAATTTTAAAGCTCTTTTAATGCATAACCACATAATCTTGAGCAAAAGTATTTATAATACATAGGGTGTCTAAAAAAAAGAAGTACTTTGTACACAAAAACTTTAATAACTCGAAAACTAACAAATTCGAATATGTTTTAACATGGTCATTTTAAAGCTCTTTTTCATGCTCTAATATGTATGCTGAACATAAGTATTTAAAATTATAGGTTTTTTAAAAAAAAAGAAACCATCTGTTACACATATTTGAATTTCTCAAAGACCAAATTTTTTCAAATTTTTTAAAATAGCTATCTTAAAGCTCTTTTAATGCCTAACAACATAATCTTAAGCAAAAGAACTTAAAATACATAGGGTGTCTAAAAAAAGACGACTACTTTGTACACAAAAACTTTAATAACTCGAAAACTTATAAATTCAAAATATTCTAGCATGGTAATTTTATAGCTCATAATTGCTGTACAACCAGATTTTAAAAACCTAAAATATTTAAAAAATATAGGTTTTTAAAAAAAAAGAACGAGTCTGTACACAAAAAACTTAATTACTCAAAAACAAGCATATTTCAAAATGTTATAAAATGTTAATTTTGAAGCTCTTTTATGCTCTAAAATCGTATGCTGAACATAAGTATTTAAAACTTATAGGTTTTCTAAAAAAAAAAGAAAGTAGCTGAACACATAAATAAGAATTTCTTAAAGACTAACATAATTTAAAATTTTTTAAAATAGCCATTTTAATGCTCTTTTAATGGCCTACCACATGATCTTAAGCAAAAGCATTTAAAATACATAGGGTGTCTAAAAAAAAGGAGCACTTTCTAAAAAAACACTTTAATAAATCGAAAAATAACAAATTCGAATATGTTTTAACATGGTAATTTTAAAGCTCTTTTCATGCTCTAATATCGTATGCTGAACATAAGTATTTAAAACTTATAGGTTTTTTAAAAAAAAAAGAAACCATCTGTACACATATTTTTGAATTTCTCAAAGACCAAATTATTTTCAAATTTTTTAAAATAGCTATCTTAAAGCTCTTTTAATGCCTAACAACATAATCTTAAGCAAAAGAACTTAAAATACATAGGGTGTCTAAAAAAGACGACTACTTTGTACACAAAAACTTTAATTACTCGAAAACTTATAAATTCAAAAATATTCTAGCATGGTAATTTTATAGCTCTATAATTGCTGTACAATCAGATATAAAACCTAAATATTTAAAAAATATAAGGTTTTTAAAAAAAAAGAACGAGTCTGTACACAAAAACTTCAATTACTCAAAAACAAGCTTATTTTAAAATGTTATAAAATGTTAATTTTAAAGCTCTTTTATTGCATAACAACATGATCTTAAGCAAAAGTATTTAAAATACGTAGGGTGTCTAAAAAAAAGAAGTACTTTGTACACAAAAACTTTAATAACTCGAAAATTAACAAATTCGAAAATGTTTTAACATGGTCATTTTAAAGCTCTTTTAATGCTCTAATATCGTATGCTGAACATAAGTATTTAAAACTTATAGGTTTTTTTTAAAAAAAAGAAAACATCTGTACACATAATTTTGAATTTCTCAAAGACCAACAAATTTTAAAATTTTTTAAAATATCTATCTTAAAGCTCTTTTGATGCCTAACAGCATGATCTTAAGCAAAAGAACTTAAAATACATAGGGTGTCTAAAAAAAACGACTACTTTGTACATAAAAATTTTAATTATTAGAAAACTAATAAATTCTAAAATATTATAGCATGGTCATTTCATAGCTCTACTAATGCTCCACAACCAGATTTAAAACCTAAATATTTAAAAAATATAAGGTTTTTAAAAAAAGGAACGAGTCTGTACACAAAAACTTCAATTACTCAAAAACAAGCATAATTCAAAATGTTATAAAATGTTAATTTTGAAGCTCTTTTAATTCTCTAAAATCGTATGCTGAACATAAGTATTTAAAACTTATAGGTTTTCTAAAAAAAAAAGAAAGTACCTGAACACATAAATAAGAATTTCTTAAAGACTAACATAATTTAAAATTTTTTAAAATAGCCATTTTAATGCTCTTTTAATGGCCTACCACATGATCTTAAGCAAAAGTATTTAAAATACATAGGGTGTCTAAAAAAAAGGAGCACTTTCCAAAAAACACTTTAATAACTCGAAAAATAACAAATTCTAAAATGTTATAACATAGTCATTTTAAAGTTCTTTTAATGCTCTAATATCGTATGCTAAACATAAGTATTTAAAGCTTATAGGTTTTTTAAAAAAAAAAGAAACCATCTGTACACATAATTTTGAATTTCTCAAAGACCAACCTATTTTAAAATTTTTTAAAATAGCTATCTTAAAGCTCTTTTAATGCCTAACAATATGATCTTAAGCAAAAGAACTTAATATACATAGGGTGTCTAAAAAAAAACGACTACTTTGGACACAAAAACTTTAATAACTCGAAAATTAATAAATTCTAAAATATTATAGCATGGTCATTTTATAGCTCTGTTAACGCTCTAAAACCAGATTTAAAACCTAAATATTTAAAAAATATAAGATTTTTGAAGAAAAAGAAGGAGTCTACACAAAAACTTCAATTACTCAAAAACAAGCTTATTTTAAAATGTTATAAAATGTTAATTTTAAAGCTCTTTTAATGCATAACAACATAATCTTTAGCAAAAGTATTTGTAATACTTAGGGTGTCTAAAAAAAAGAAGTACTTTGTACACAAAAACTTTAATAACTCGAAAACTAACAAATTCGAATATGTTTTAACATGGTCATTTTAAAGCTCTTTTCATGCTCTAATATCGTATGCTGAACATAAGTATTTAAAACTTATAGGTTTTTTAAAAAAAAAGAAACCATCTGTACACATATTTTTGAATTTCTCAAAGACCAAATTATTTTCAAATTTTTTAAAATAGCTATCTTAAAGCTCTTTTAATGCCTAACAACATAATCTTAAGCGAAAGAACTTAAAATACATAGGGTGTCTAAAAAAGACGACTACTTTGTACACAAAAACTTTAATAACTCGAAAACTTATAAATTCAAAAATATTCTAGCATGGTAATTTTATAGCTCCATAATTGCTGTACAACCAGATTAAAAACCTAAATATTTAAAAAATATAAGGTTTTTAAAAAAAAAGAACGAGTCTGTACACAAAAACTTCAATTACTCAAAAACAAGCATATTTTAAAATGTTATAAAATGTTAATTTTAAAGCTCTTTTAATGCATAACAACATGATCTTAAGCAAAAGTATTTAAAATACATAGGGAGTCTAAAAAAAAGAAGTACTTTGTACACATAAACTTTAATAACTTGAAAACTAACAAATTATAAATGTTATAACATGGTCATTTTAAAGCTCTTTTAATGCTCTACAACCAGATTTAAAACTTAAATTTTTCAAAAATATAGAGTCTTTATAAAAAAAAAGAAGGAATCTGTACACAAAAACTCCAATTCCTCAAAAACAAGCATATTTTAAAATGTTATAAAATGTTAATTTTAAAGCTCTTTTAATGCATAACAACATGATCTTAAGCAAAAGTATTAGAAATCCATAAGGTGTCTAAAAAAATGGAGTACTTTCTACACAAAAACTTTATTAACTCGAAAACTAACAAATTCAAAAAGTTATAACATAGTTATTTTAAAGCTCTTTTAATGCTCTACAAACAGATTGAAACTTAAATATTTAAATTTATAGGGTTTTTAAAAAAAAAGAAGGAATCTGTACACAAATACTTCAATTACTCGAAAACAAGCATATTTTAAAATGTTATGAAATGGTCATTTTAAAGCTCTTTTAATGCATAACAACATGATGTTAAGCAAAACTTTTGAAATACATAGAGCGTCTGAAAAAGAAGTAGAACTTTGTACACAAAAACATTAATAACTCGAAAACTAACAAATTCTAAAATTTTATAACATGGTCATTTTAAAGCTCTTTTAATGCTATACAACCTGATTTAAAACTTAAGTATATAAATATATAGGGTTTCTAAAAAAAAAGAATGAATATGTACACAGAAACTTCAATTACTCGAAAACAAGCATATTTTAAAATGTTTTATTATGTTCATTTTTAAGCTCTTTATATGCGCAAAAATCTTATGCTAAACTTTAGTACTTGAAACTTATAGGTTTTCAAAAAAAAAGAAAGTAGCTAGCACATAAATAAGTATTTCTTAAAGACTAACATAATTTAAAATTTTTTAAAATAGCTATTTTAATGCTCTTTTAATGGCCTACCACATGATCTTAAGCAAAAGTATTTAAAATACATAGGGTGTCTAAAAAAAAGGAGCACTTTCTAAACAAAAACTTTAATAACTCGAAAAATAACAAATTCTAAAATGTTATAACATGGTTATTTTAAAGCTGTTTTCATGCTCTAATATCGTATGCTGAACATAAGTATTTATAACTTTATAGGTTTCTTAAAAAAAAAGAAACCATCTGTACACATAATTTTGAATTTCTCAAAGACTAACTTTTTAAAAAATTTTTTAAAATAGCGATTTTAAAGCTTTTTTAATTCCTTATAACATGATGTTAAGCAAAAGTATTTAAAATATATTGGGTGTTTAAAAAAAAAGAAGTACTTTGTACACAAAAACTCTAATAACTCGAAAACTGACAAATTCTAAAATATTATAGCTTGGTCATTTTATAGCTCTATTAATGCTCTACAACCAGCTTTAAAACCTAAATATTTAAAAAATATAAGGTTTTTAAAGAAAAAGAAGGAGTCTCTACACAAAAACTTCAATTACTCAAAAACAAGCATATTTTAAAATGTTATAAAATGTTAATTTTAAAAACTCTTTTAATGCATAACAACATGATCTTAAGCAAAAGTATATAAAATACATAGGGTGTCTAAAAAAAAGGAGTACTTTTCGCACAAAAACTTTAATAACTCGAAAACAAACAAATTAAAAAGTTATAACATGGACATTTTAAAGATTTTTTAATGCTCTACAACGAGATTGAATCTTAAATATTTAAATTTATAGGGTTTTAAAAAAAAAGAAGGAATCTGTACACAAATACTTCAATTACTCGAAAACAAGCATATTTTAAAATGTTATGAAGTGGTCATTTTAAAGCTCTTTTAATGCATAACAACATGATGTTAAGCAAAACTTTTGAAATACATAGGGTGTCTAAAAAAGAAGTAGAACTTTGTACACAAAAACATTAATAACTCGAAAACTAACAAATTCTAAAATGTTATAACATGATTATTTTAAAGCTCTTTTAATGTTCGAAAACCTGATTTAAAACTTAAGTACATAAATATATAGGGTTTTTAAAAAAAAAGAAGGAATATGTACACAAAAACTTCAATTACTCGAAAACAAGCATATTTTAAAATGTTATAGAATTTTAATTTTAAAGCTCTTTTAATGCATAACAACATTATCTTAAGCAAAAGTATTTAAAATATATAGGGTGTCTAAAAAAAAAGAAGTACTTTGTACACGAAAACTATAATAACTTGAAAACTAACAAATTCAAAAATGTTATAACATGGTCATTTTAAAGCAATTTTAATGCTCTACAACCAGATTTAAAACCTAAATATTTAAAAAATATAAGGTTTTTAAAAAAAAAGAACGAGTCTGTACACAAAAACTTCAATTACTCAAAAACAAGCATATTTTAAAATGTTATAAAATGTTAATTTTAAAGCTCTTTTAATGCATAACAACATGATCTTAAGCAAAAGTATTTAAAATACATATGGTTTCTAAAAAAAACGACTACTATGTACACAAAAACTTTAATAACTCGAAAACTAATAAATTCTAAGATATTATAGCATGGTAATTTTATAGCTCTATTAATGCTGTACAACCAGTTTTAAAACCTAAATATTTAAAAAATATAAGGTTTTTAAAAAAAAAGAACGAGTCTGTACACAAAAACTTTAATTACTCGAAAATAAGCAGATTTTAAAATGTTATAAAATGTTAATTTTAAAGCTCTTTTAATGCATAACAACATGATCTTAAGCAAAAGTATTTAAAATACATAGGGTGTCTCAAAAAAGGAGAACTTTCTACACAAAAACTTTAATAACTCGAAAACTAACAAATTATAGATGTTATAACATGGTCATTTTAAAACTCTTTTAATGCTCTACAACCAGATTTAAAACTTAAATTTTTCAAAAATATAGAGTCTTTATAAAAAAAAAAGGAATCTGTACACAAAAACTCCAATTCCTCAAAAACAAGCATATTTTAAAATGTTATAAAATGTTAATTTTAAAGCTCTTTTAATGCATAACAACATGATCTTAAGCAAAAGTATTTAAAATCCATAAGGTGTCTAAAAAAATGGAGTACTTTCTACACAAAAACTTTAATAACTCGAAAACAAACAAATTGAAAAAGGTATAACATGGTTATTTTAAAGCTCTTTTAATGCTCTACAACCAGATTGAAACTTAAATATTTCAATTTATAGGGTTTTTAAAAAAAAGAAGGAATCTGTACACACAAACTTCAATTACTCGAAAACAAGCATATTTAAAATTGTATGAAATGGTCATTTTAAAGCTTTTTTAATGCATAACAACATGATCTTAAGCAAAAGAACTTAAAATATATAGTGTGTCTAAAAAAAACAACTACTTTGTACACAAAAACTTTAATAACTCGAAAACTAATAAATTCTAAAATATTATAGCATGGTAATTTTATAGCTCCATTAATGCTGTACAACCAGATTTAAAACCTAAATATTTAAAAAAATATAAGGTTTTTAAAAAAAAAGAACGATTCTGTACACAAAAACTTCAATTACTCAAAAACAAGCATATTTTAAAATGTTATAAAATGTTAATTTTAAAACTCTTTTAATGCATAACAACATGATCTTAAGCAAAAGTATTTAAAATACATAGGGTGTCTAAAAAAAAGGAGTACTTTTCGCACAAAAACTTTAATAACTCGAAAACTAACAAATTAAAAAGTTATAACATGGACATTTTAAAGCTTTTTTAATGCTCTACAACGAGATTGAATCTTAAATATTTAAATTTATAGGGTTTTTAAAAAAAAAGTAGGAATCTGTACAAAAATACTTCAATTACTCGAAAACAAGCATTTTTTAAAATGTTATGAAATGGTCATTTTAAAGCTCTTTTAATGCATAACAACATGATGTTAAGCAAAACTTTTGAAATACATAGAGTGTCTTAAAAAGAAGTAGAACTTTGTACACAAAAACATTAATAACTCGAAAACTAACAAATTCTAAAATGTTATAACATGATTATTTTAAAGCTCTTTTAATGCTCTAAAACCTGATTTAAAACTTAAGTATATAAATGTAGGATTCGTGAAAAAATTGGGCCGTTGGACTGACTGGACCGGGACTCGAACCCGGATCTTCCGCTTTCCGGGCGACTGCTCTTAACCATTGAGCTATCCAGGGCCCACCGTCCAATCTCCTCACGAATGCCTATTTAAGTGTTTGGCTTGGAGGTGCTCGCATCCCACATTCTACCCCCCCGCAACCACATTCGACCCCGAATGTCCGTCATTGGAAAACCCCTTCCTTGAACCATCTACCTTCTTTCGTCGTAGACCTCTTACTACACGTCTTAACGTCTCTAGTCCTGAACGCATTGCTGTCTAAAGGCCGTCTTGCCTAGTTCCCCAGCCAATCGTTCACGTCGCCACTATACGTCTTACGTCGGCCTAACCTCTCTTTGATAGATGTTCAACTTTAATTATTTTTCCTTAATTATTGCCCGGCCGTAGAAGTGTGACACGAAGCAAACCTCCATCCCGGCTGAGCCCCCAAATGTAGGATTCGTGAAAAAATTGGGCCGTTGGACTGACTGGACCGGGACTCGAACCCGGATCTTCCGCTTTCCGGGCGACTGCTCTTAACCATTGAGCTATCCAGGGCCCACCGTCCAATCTCCTCACGAATGCCTATTTAAGTGTTTGGCTTGGAGGTGCTCGCATCCCACATAAATATATAGGGTTTTTTAAAAAAAAGAAGGAATA
Organism: Polistes metricus; assembly: GCA_010416925.1. Lineage (NCBI taxonomy): Eukaryota > Metazoa > Arthropoda > Insecta > Hymenoptera > Vespidae > Polistes > Polistes metricus. Next base: position 20,631 of record QUOH01000126.1, on the reverse strand, counting down.
TGTACACAAAAACTCCAATTCCTCAAAAACAAGCATATTTTAAAATGTTATAAAATGTTAATTTTAAAGCTTTTTTAATGCATAACAACATGATTTTGAGCAAAAGTATTTATAATACATAGGGTGTCTAAAAAAAAAGAAGTACTTTGTACACATAAACGATAATAACTCGAAAACTAACAAATTCGAAAATGTTATAACATGGTCATTTTAAAGCAATTTTAATGATCTACAACCTGATTTAAAACTTAAGTATTTAAAATATATAGGGTTTTTTAAAAATAAAGTAGGAATCAGTACACAAAAACTTCAATTACTCGAAAACTAACAAATTTTAAAATGTTAAAACATGGTCATTTTAAAGCTTTTTTAATGCTCTAAAATCGTATGCTGAACATAAGTATTTAAAACTTATAGGTTTTCTAAAAAAAAAATGAACTAGCTGTACACATATACTCTAATTTCTCAACGACCAGCTTATTTTAAAATGTTTAAAAAAGCCATTTTAAAGCTCTTTTATTAGCTCACAACATTATCTTAAGCAAAAGTATATAAAATACATAGGGTTTCTAAAAAAGAAGAAGAACTTTGTACACGAAAACTATAATAACTCGAAAACTAACAAATTCAAAAATGTTATAACATGGTCATTTTAAAGCAATTTTAATGCTCTACAACCAGATTTAAAACCTAAATATTTAAAAAATATAAGGTTTTTAAAAAAAAAGAACGAGTCTGTACACAAAAACTTCAATTACTCAAAAACAAGCATATTTTAAAATGTTATAAAATGTTAATTTTAAAGCTCTTTTAATGCATAACAACATGATTTTAAGCAAAAGTATTTAAAATACATAGGGTTTCTAAAAAAAACGACTACTATGTACACAAAAACTTTAATAACTCGAAAACTAATAAATTCTAAGATATTATAGCATGGTAATTTTATAGCTCTATTAATGCTGTACAACCAGTTTTAAAACCTAAATATTTAAAAATATAAGGTTTTTAAAAAAAAAGAACGAGTCTGTACACAAAAACTTTAATTACTCGAAAACAAGCATTTTTTAAAATGTTATGAAATGGTCATTTTAAAGCTCTTTTAATGCATAACAACATGATGTTAAGCAAAACTTTTGAAATACATAGAGTGTCTGAAAAAGAAGTAGAACTTTGTACACAAAAACATTAATAACTCAAAAACTAACAAATTCTAAAATGTTATAACATGTTTATTTTAAAGCTCTTTTAATGCTCTAAAACCTGATTTAAAACCTAAGTATATAAATGTAGGATTCGTGAAAAAATTGGGCCGTTGGACTGACTGGACCGGGACTCGAACCCGGATCTTCCGCTTTCCGGGCGACTGCTCTTAACCATTGAGCTATCCAGGGCCCACCGTCCAATCTCCTCACGAATGCCTATTTAAGTGTTTGGCTTGGAGGTGCTCGCATCCCACATTCTACCCCCCCCGCAACTACATTCGACCCCGAATGTCCGTCATTGGAAACCCCTTCCTTGAACCATCTACCTTCTTTCGTCGTAGACCTCTTACTACACGTCTTAACGTCTCTAGTCCTGAACGCATTGCTGTCTAAAGGCCGTCTTGCCTAGTTCCCCAGCCAATCGTTCACGTCGCCACTATACGTCTTACGTCGGCCTAACCTCTCTTTGATAGATGTTCAACTTTAATTATTTTTCCTTAATTATTGCCCGGCCGAAGAAGTGTGACACGAAGCAAACCTCCATCCCGGCTGAGCCCCCAAATGTAGGATTCGTGAAAAAATTGGGCCGTTGGACTGACTGGACCGGGACTCGAACCCGGATCTTCCGCTTTCCGGGCGACTGCTCTTAACCATTGAGCTATCCAGGCCCACCGTCCAATCTCCTCACGAATGCCTATTTAAGTGTTTGGCTTGGAGGTGCTCGCATCCCACATAAATATATAGGGTTTTTTAAAAAAAGAAGGAATATGTACACAAAAACTCCAATTCCTCAAAAACAAGCATATTTTAAAATGTATAAAATGTTAATTTTAAAGCTTTTTTAATGCATAACAACATGATTTTGAGCAAAAGTATTTATAATACATAGGGTGTCTAAAAAAAAAGAAGTACTTTGTACACATAAACTATAATAACTCGAAAACTAACACATTCGAAAATGTTATAACATGGTCATTTTAAAGCAATTTTAATGATCTACAACCTGATTTAAAACTTAAGTATTTAAATATATAGGGTTTTTAAAAAAAAGTAGGAATCAGTACACAAAAACTTCAATTACTCGAAACTAACCAATTTTAAAATGTTTTAAACATGGTCATTTTAAGCTTTTTATATGCTCTAAAATCTGAGCTGACACTTAAGTATTTAAAACTTATATGTTTTGTAAAAAAAAAAGAAA
>QUOH01000126.1:0-17912 GCA_010416925.1 Polistes metricus | reverse complement strand
TTTTTTAAAAAAAAAAGAAAACTATCTGTACACATAATTTTTAATTTCTTAAAGACCAATTATTTAGAATGTTTTAAAATAGCTATTTTAAAGCTTTTTAATTGCCTCAAAAACCTGACTCTTAAGCAAAAGAACTTAAAATACATTAGGGCGTCTAAAAAAAAACGAGTACTTTGTACACAAAAACTTTAATAACTCGCAAAACTAACAAATTCTAAAATATTATAGCATGGTCATTTTTAGCTCTATTAATGCTCTACAACCAGATTTAAAAACATAAATATTTAAAAAAATATAAGGTTTTAAAAACAAAAGAAAGAGTCTGTACACCAAAAACTTCAATTACTCAAAAACAAGCATATTTTAAAATGTTGTAAAATGTTATTTTAAAGCTTTTTAATGCTTCATAAACACATGATCTTAAGCAAAAGTATTTAAAATACATAGGGTGTAAAAAAAAAAAGAAGTTATTTGTACACAAAAAACTATAATAACTCAAAAACTAACAAATTCGAAAATGTTATATCATGGTCATTTTAAAGCTCTTTTAATGCTCTACAACCAGATTTACAACTTAAATATTAAAATTATAGAGTTTTTAAAAAAAAAAGAAGGAATCTGTACACAAAAAACTTCAATTACTCGAAAACTTACGCATTTTAAATATTTTAACATGTTCATTTTAAAGCATTTTATATGCTCTATAAATCTTAGGCTAAACTTTAGTATTTGAAACTTATAGGTTTAGTAAAAAAAAAAAAAAGTAGCTAAACACATTATAAGAATTTCTCAAAGACTAAATTATTTTAAAATCTTTCAAAATAGCCTTTTAAATGCTCTTTTAATGATCTACTACATGATCTTAAGCAAAAGTATATAAAATACATAGGGTGTAAAAAAAAAAAGAAGTACTTTGTACACAAAAACTATAAAAACTCGAAAAAACTAACAATTTGAAAATGTTATAAACATGGTCATTTTAAAGCTCTTTTAATGCTCTACAACCAGATTTAAAACTTAAATATTAAAGTTCATAGGGTTTTTAAAAAAACGAAGAAATCTGTACACCAAAAACTTCAATTACTCGAAAACTTACAATTTTAAAATGTTTTAACATGTTCATTTTAAAGCACTTTATATGCGCTAAAATCCTATGCTAAACTTTAGTATTTGAAACTTATAGGTTTTCTAAAAAAAAAAGAAAGTAGCTGAACACATAAATAAGAATTTCTTAAAGGCTACCATAATTTAAAATTTTTTAAAATAGCAATTATAATGCTCTTTTAATTGGCTACTACATGATCTTAAGCAAAAGTATTTAAAATACAAAGGGTGTCTAAAAAAGAAGAAGAAGTTTCTACACAAAAACTTTAATAACTCGAAAAATAACGAATTCTAAAATGTAATAACATGATCATTTTAAAGCTCATTTAATGCTTTAATATCGTATGCTGAACATAAGTAATAAAACTTATAGGTTTTTTAAAAAAGAAAAGAAATCATCTGTACACATAATTTTGAATTTATCAATGACTAACTTATTTTAAAATGTTTTAAAATAAAAATTTTAAAGCTCTTTTAATGCCTAACAACATGATGTTAATCAAAAGCTTTTAAAATACATAGGGTTTCTAAAAAAAAGAGAAATTTGTACACAAAAACATTAATAACACGAAAACCAACAAATTCTAAAATGTTATAACATTGTCATTTTAAAGCTCTTTTAATGTTCTATAACCTGTTTTAAAACTTAAGTACATAAATATATAGGGTTTTTTAAAAAAAAAGAAGTAATCTGTACACAAAAACTTCAATTACTCGAAAACTTACGAATTTTAAAATATTTTAACATGTTCATTTTAAAGCTTTTTATATGCTCTATAAATCTTAGGCTAAACTTTAGTATTTGAAACTTATAGTTTAGTAAAAAAAAAAGAAAGTAGCTAAAACACATTAATAAGAATTTCTCAAAGACTAAATTATTTTAAAATTTTCAAAAATAGCCTTTTAAATGCTCTTTTAATGATCTACTACATGATCTTAAGCAAAAGTATTTAAAATACATAGGGTTTGTCAAAAAAAAAAAAGAAATACTTTGTACACAAAAAACAATAAAAACTCGAAAACTAACAAATTCGAAAATGTTATAACATGGTCATTTTAAAGCTCTTTTAATGCTCTACAACCAGATTAAAACTTAAATATTAAAGTTCATAGGGTTTTTTAAAAACAAAGAGAAATCTGTCACAAAAACTTCAATTACTCGAAAACTTACAATTTTAAAATGTTTAACATGTTCATTTTAAAGCTCTTTATATGCGCTAAAATTCCTATGCTAAACTTTAGTATTTGAAACTTATAGGTTTTCTAAAAAAAAAAGAAAGTAGCTGAACACATTAAATAAGAATTTTCTTAAAAACTACCATAATTTAAATTTTTTAAAATAGCAATTATAATGCTCTTTTAATTGGCTACTACATGATCTTAGCAAAGTATTTTTAAATACAAAGGGTGTCTAAAAAGAAGAAGAAGTTTCTACACAAAACTTTAATAACTCGAAAACTAACGAATTCTAAACATGTAATACACATCATTTTTAAAGCTCATTTAATGCTCTAATATCGTATGCTGAAAACATAGTATAAAACTTTTATAGGTTTTTTAAAAAAGAAAGAAATCATCTGTACACATAATTTTGACTTTATCCAATGACTAACTTATTTTAAAATGTTTTAAAATAAAAATTTTAAAGCTCTTTTAATGCCTAACAACATGATGTTAATCAAAAGCTTTTAAATACAAGGGTTTCTAAAAAAAAAGAGAAATTTGTACACAAAAACATTAAAACACGAAAACCAACAAATTCTAAAATGTTATAACATTGTCATTTTAAAGCTCTTTAAATGTTCTATAACCTGTTTTAAAACCTTAAGTATATAAATATCTAGGGTTTTTAAAAAAAAAAGATGGAATATTGTACTCAAAAACTTCAATTACTCAAAAACAAGCATATTTTAAAATGTTTTAATATGTTCATTTTAAGCTCTTTATATGCGCTAAAATCTTATGCTAAACTTTAGTATTTGAACTTTATAGGTTTTCTAAAAAAAAAAGAAAGTAGCGGAACACATAAATAGATTTTCTTAAAGACTACCATAATTTAAAATTTTTTAAAAGGCCATTTTAATGCTTTTTCTTTTAATTGCCTACTACATGATCTTAAGCAAAAGTATTTAAAATACAAAGGGTTGTCTAAAAAAGAAGAAAGAAGAGTTTGTACACAAAAACATTATTAACTCGAAAACTAACAAATTCTAAATGTTTATAACATTGTTATTTAAGAGCTCTTTTAATGCTCTAATATCGTATGCTTACCATAAGTATTTACATCTTATAGGTTTTTTAAAAAAAAAAGAGACCATCTGTTCATATAATTTTTAATTTCTCAAAGACCAACTTATTTTAGAATGTTTTAAAATAGCTATTTTAAAGCTCTTTTAATGCCTAAAAAACATGATTTTAAGCAAAGTATTATAAAATACATAGGGTGGCTAAAAAAAAGGAGTACTTTCTACACAAAGACTTTAATATTCGGGAAAACTAACAAATTCAAAGATTTTATAACATGGTCACTTTAAAGCTCTTTTAATGCTTTACAACGAGATTAAAACTTCAATATTTAATTTATAGTGGATTTAAAAAAAAAGAAGGAATCTGTACACAAAAAACATTAATAACTCGAAAACTTACAAATTTAAAATGTAATAACCAGTGTCTTTTTAATGCTCTTTTAATGCATAACAACATAATGTTAAGCAAAATGTTTATGAAATACATAGGATGTCTAAAAAAGGAGGAGAGTACTTTGTACACAAAAACATTAATACTCTAAAACTAACAAATTCTAAAATATTATAATATGGTCATTTAAAGCTCTTTTAAATCTCTAATTTTGTATGCTGAAACATAAGTTTTTTTTAATACTTATAGGTTTTTTAAAAAAAAAAGAACCCATCTGTACACATAATTTTGCATTTTTTAAAGACCAACATATTTTAAAATGTTTTAAAATAGCTATTTTAAAGCTCTTTTATGCCTAAAAACATGATCTTAAGCAAAAGAACCTAAAATTCATAGGGTGCCCTAAAAAAAACGAGTACTTTGTACACAAAAACTTTAATAACTCGAAAACTAACAAATTCTAAAAATTATAGCATGGTCATTTTGTAGCTCTATTCAATGCTCTACAACCAGATTTAAAACATAAATATTTAAAAAATATAAGGTTTTAAAAAAAAAAGAAAGAGTCTGTACACAAAAACTTCAATTACTCAAAAACAAGCATATTTTAAAATGTTATAAAATGTTATTTATTTTAAAGCTTTTTAATGCATAAACACATGAACCTAAGCAAAAGTATTTAAAATACATAGGGTGTAAAAAAAAAAAGAAGTACTTTGTACACAAAAAACTATAAAAAACTCGAAAACTAACAAATTCGAAATGTTATAACATGGTCATTTTTAAAGCTCTTTATTCTGCTCTACAACCAGATTTAAAACTTAAATATTAAAGTTCATAGGGTTTTTTAAAAAAAAAGAAGAAATCTGTACACAAAAACTTCAATTACTCGAAAACTTACAATTTTAAATTGTTTTAACATGTTCATTTTAAAGCTCTTTATATGCGCTAAAATCCTATGCTAAACTTTAGTATTTGAAACTATAGGTTTACTAAAAAAAAAGAAAGTAGCTGAAACACAATAAATAAGAATTTCTTAAAGACTACCATAATTTAAAATTTTTTAAAATAGCAATTATAATGCTCTTTTAATTAGCTACTACATGATCTTAAGCAAAGTATTTAAAATACAAAGGGTGGTTAAAAAAGAAGAAGAAGTTTGTACACAAAAATATTATTACTCGAAACTAACAAATTCTAAAATGTTATAACATGGTCATTTTAGAGTTCTTTTAATGCTCCAATATCGTATGCTTAACATAAGTATTTAAATCTTATAGGTTTTGTAAAAAAAAAAGAAAGAGCTAAACACATTAATAAGAATTTCTCAAAGACTAAATTATTTAAAATTTTTCAAAATAGCCATTTAAATGCTCTTTAATGATCTACTACATGATCTTAAGCAAAAGTATTTAAATACATAGGGTGTAAAAAAAAAAAGAAGTACTTTGTACACAAAAACTATAAAAACTCGAAAACTAACAAATTCGAAAATGTTATAACATGGTCATTTTAAAGCTCTTTTAATGCTCTACAACCAGATTTAAAACTTAAATATTAAAGTTCATAGGGTTTTTTAAAAAAAAAGAAGAAATCTGTACACAAAACTTCAATTACTCGAAAACTTACAATTTTAAATGTTTTAACATGTTCATTTTAAAGCTCTTTATATGCGCTAAAATCCTATGCTAAACTTTAGTATTTGAAACTTATAGGTTACTAAAAAAAAAGAAAGTAGCTTACTGAAACATAATAAATTTCTTAAAGACTACCATAATTTAAAATTTTTTAAAATAGCAATTATAATGCTCTTTTAATTAGCTACTACATGATCTTAAGCAAAAGTATTTAAAATACAAAGGGTGTTTAAAAAAGAAGAGAAGTTTGTACACAAAAATATTATTAACTCGAAAACTAACAATTCTAAAATGTTATAACATGGTTCATTTTAGAGTTCTTTTAATGCTCCAATATCGTATGCTTAACATAAGTATTTAATCTTATAGGTTTTGTAAAAAAAGAAAGTAGCTAAACACATTAATAAGAATTTCTCAAAGACTAAATTATTTTAAAATTTTTCAAAATAGCCATTTAAATGCTCTTTTAATGATCTACTACATGATCTTAAGCAAAGTATTTAAAATACATAGGGTGTAAAAAAAAAAGAAGTACTTTGTACACAAAAACTATAAACAACGAAAACTAAACAACAAATTCGAAAATGTTATAACATGGTCATTTTAAAGCTCTTTTAATGCTCTACAACCAGATTTAAAACTTAACTATTAAAGTTCATAGGGTTTTTTAAAAAAAAGAAGAAATCTGTACACAAAAACTTCAATTACTCGAAAACTTACAATTTTAAATTGTTTTAACATGTTCATTTTAAAGCTCTTTATATGCGCTAAAAATCCTATGCTAAACTTTAGTATTTGAAACTTATAGGTTTACTAAAAAAAAAAGAAAGTAGCTAACCCATAAATAAGAATTTCTTAAAGACTACCATAATTTAAAATTTTTAAAAATAGCAATTATAATGGCTCTTTTAATTAGCTACTACATGATCTTAAGCAAAAGTATTTAAAATACAAAGGGTGTTTAAAAAAGAAGAAGAAGTTTGTACACAAAATATTATTAACTCGAAAACTAACAAATTCTAAAATGTTATAACCTGGTCATTTTAGAGTTCTTTTAATGCTCCAATATCGTATGCTTAACATAAGTATTTAAATCTTATAGGTTTTGTAAAAAAAAAAGAAAGTAGCTAAACACATTAATAAGAATTTCTCAAAGACTAAATTATTTTAAAATTTTCAAAATAGCCATTTAAATGCTCTTTTAATGATCTACTACATGATCTTAAGCAAAAGTATTTAAAATACATAGGGTGTAAAAAAAAAAAGAAGTACTTTGTACACAAAAACTATAAAAACTCGAAAACTAACAAATTCGAAATGTTTAAACATGGTCATTTTAAAGCTCTTTTAATGCTCTACAACCAGATTTAAAACTTAAATATTAAGTTCATAGGGTTTTTTAAAAAAAAAGAAGAAATCTGTACACAAAAAACTTCAAATACTCGAAAACTTACAATTTTAAAATTGTTTTAAAATGTTCATTTTAAAGCTCTTTATATGCGCTAAAATCCTATGCTAAACTTAGTATTTGAAACTTATAGGTTTACTAAAAAAAAAAGAACGTAGCTGAACACATAAATAAGAATTTCTTAAAGACTACCATAATTAAAATTTTTTTAAAATAGCAATTATAATGCTCTTTTAATTAGCTACTACATGATCTTAAGCAAAAGTATTTAAATACAAAGGGTGTGTTTAAAAAAGAAGAAGAAGTTTGTACACAAAAACTTTAATAACTCGAAAACTAACAAAATTCTAAAAATATTATAGCATGGTCATATTTATAGCTCTATTAATGCTCTACAACCAGATTTACAAATAAATTTTAAAAAATATAAGGTTTTAAAAAAAAAAAGAGTCTGTACACAAAAACTTCAATTACTCAAAAACAGCATATTTTAAAAGGTTATAAAAGGTTATTTTAAAGCTTTTTTAATGCATAAACACATGATCTTAAGCAAAAGTATTTAAAATACATAGGGTGTAAAAATAAAGAGAAGTACTTTGTACAAAAAAACTATAATAACTCGAAAACTAACATTCAAAAATGTTATACATGGTCATTTAAAGTTCTTTTAATGCTCTACAACCTTTTTTAAAACCAGTTTTAAAACCTAAATATTAAAATTCAAGGGTTTTTTAAAAAAAAAGAAGGAATCTGTACACAAAAACTTCAATTACTAGAAAACTTACAAATTTTAAAATGTTTTAAAATGTTCATTTTAAAGCTCTTTATAAGCTCTATAAATTTTAGGCTAAACTTTAGTATTTAAAACTTATAGGTTTTGTAAAAAAAAAAGAAAGTAGCTAAACACTTAAATAAGAATTTCTAAAAGACTAACTTATTTTAAAATTTTTCAAAATAGCCATTTGAATGCTCTTTTAATGACCTACTACATGATCTTAAGCAAAAGTATTTAAATTCATAGGGTGTCTAAAAAAAAGAAGTACTTTCTACACAAAAACTTTAATAACTCGAAAACTAACGAATTCTAAAATGTAATAACATGATCATTTAAAGCTCATTTAATGCTCTAATATCGTATGCTGAACATAAGTAATAAAACTTATAGGTTTTTTAAAAAGAAATTAATCACCTGTACACATAATTTTGAATTTATCAATGACTAACTTATTTTAAAATGTTTTAAAATAAAAATTTAAAAGCTCTTTTATGCCTAACAACATGATGTTAATCAAAGAACTTAAAATACATAGGGTTTCTAAAAAAAAGAGAAATTTGTACACAAAAACATTAATAACACGAAAACCAACAAATTCTAAAATGTTATAACATGGTCATTTTAAAGCTCTTTTAATGTTCTATAACCTGTTTTAAAACTTAAGTATATAAATATATAGGGTTTTTAAAAAAAAAGAAGGAATATGTACTCAAAAACTTCAATTACTCGAAAACAAGCATATTTTAAAATGTTTTAATATGTTCATTTTTAAGCTCTTTATATGCGCTAAAATCTTATGCTAAACTTTAGTATTTGAAACTTATAGGTTTTCTAAAAAAAAAAGAAAGTAGCTGAACACATAAATAAGATTTTCTTAAAGACTAACATAATTTAAAATTTTTTAAATAGCCATTTTAATGCTCTTTTAATTGCCTACTACATGATCTTAAGCAAAAGTATTTAAAATACATAGGGTGTAAAAAAAAAGAAGTACTTTGTACACAAAAACTTTAATAACTCGAAAACTAACAAATTCTAAAATGTTATAACATGGTCATTTTAAAGCTCTTTTAATGCTCTACAACCAGATTTAAAACTTAAATATTAAAATTTATAGGGTTTTTTAAAAAAAAAGAACAAATCTGTACACAAAAACTTCAATTACTCGAAAACTTACAATTTTAAATTTTTTTAACATGGTCATTTTAAAGCTCTTTTAATGCTCTACAACCAGATTTAAAACTTAAATATTAAAATTCATAGGGTTTTTTAAAAAAAAAGAAGGAATCTGTACACAAAAACTTCAATTACTCGAAAACTTACGAATTTTAAAATATTTTAACATGTTCATTTTAAAGCTTTTTATGTGCGCTATAAATCTTAGGCTAAACTTTAGTATTTGAAACTTATAGGTTTTGTAAAAAAAAAAGAAAGTAGCTAAACACATTAATAAGAATTTCTTAAAGACTAACTTATTTTAAAATTTTTCAAAATAGCCATTTGAATGCTCTTTTAATGACCTACTACATGATCTTAAGCAAAAGTATTTAAAATACATAGGGTGTAAAAAAAAAAAAAAGTACTTTGTACACAAAAACTATAATAACTCAAATACTAACAAATTCGAAAATGTTATAACATGGTCATTTTAAAGCTCTTTTAATGCTCTACAACCAGATTTAAAACTTAAATATTAAAATTCATAGGGTTTTTTAAAAAAAAAGAAGGAATCTGTACACAAAAACTTCAATTACTAGAAAACTTACAAATTTTAAAATGTTTTAAAATGTTCATTTTAAAGCTTTTTATATGCTCTATAAATCTTAGGCTAAACTTTAGTATTTGAAACTTATAGGTTTTGTAAAAAAAAAAGAAAGTAGCTAAACACATTAATAAGAATTTCTCAAAGACTAATTAATTTTAAAATTTTTCAAAATAGCCATTTAAATGCTCTTTTAATGATCTACTACATGATCTTAAGCAAAAGTATTTATAATACATAGGGTGTAAAAAAAAAAAGAAGTACTTTGTACACAAAAACTATAAAAACTCGAAAACTAACAAATTCGAAAATGTTATAACATGATCATTTTAAAGCTCTTTTAATGCTCTACAACCAGATTTAAAACTTAAATATTAAAGTTCATAGGGTTTTTTAAAAAAAAAGAAGAAATCTGTACACAAAAACTTCAATTACTCGAAAACTTACAATTTTAAAATGTTTTAACATGTTCATTTTAAAGCTCTTTATATGCGCTAAAATCCTATGCTAAACTTTAGTATTTGAAACTTATAGGTTTTCTAAAAAAAAAAGAAAGTAGCTGAACACATAAATAAGAATTTCTTAAAGACTACCATAATTTAAAATTTTTTAAAATAGCAATTATAATGCTCTTTTAATTAGCTACTACATGATCTTAAGCAAAAGTATTTAAAATACAAAGGGTGTTTAAAAAAGAAGAAGAAGTTGTACACAAAAATATTATTAACTCAAAAACAATTCTAAAATGTTATAACAAATGGTCATTTTAGAGTTCTTTTAATGCTCCAATATCGTATGCTTAACATAAGTATTTAAATCTTATAGGTTTTTTAAAAAAAAAGAAACCATCTGTACACATAATTTTTAATTTCTCAAAGACCAACTTATTTTAGAATGTTTTAAAATAGCTATTTTAAAGCTCTTTTAATGCCTAAAAACATGATCTTAAGCAAAAGAATTTAAAATACATAGGGCGTCTAAAAAAAACGAGTACTTTGTACACAAAAACTTTAATAACTCGAAAACTAACAAATTCTAAAATATTATAGCATGGTCATTTTATAGCTCTATTAATGCTCTACAACCAGATTTAAAACATAAATATTTAAAAAATATAAGGTTTTAAAAAAAAAGAAAGAGTCTGTACACAAAAACTTCAATTACTCAAAAACAAGCATATTTTAAAATGTTATAAAATGTTATTTTAAAGCTTTTTAATGCATAAACACATGATCTTAAGCAAAAGTATTTAAAATACATAGGGTGTAAAAAAAAAGAGAAGTACTTTGTACACAAAAACTATAATAACTCGAAAACTAACAAATTCAAAAATGTTATAACATGGTCATTTAAAATTCTTTTAATGCCCTACAACCAGTTTTAAAACCTAAATATTAAAATTCATAGGGTTTTTTAAAAAAAAAGAAGGAATCTGTACACAAAAACTTCAATTACTAGAAAACTTACAAATTTTAAAATGTTTTAAAATGTTCATTTTAAAGCTCTTTATAAGCTCTATAAATTTTAGGCTAAACTTTAGTATTTAAAACTTATAGGTTTTGTAAAAAAAAAAGAAAGTAGCTAAACACTTAAATAAGAATTTCTAAAAGACTAACTTATTTTAAAATTTTTCAAAATAGCCATTTGAATGCTCTTTTAATGACCTACTACATGATCTTAAGCAAAAGTATTTAAAATTCATAGGGTGTCTAAAAAAAAGAAGTACTTTCTACACAAAAACTTTAATAACTCGAAAACTAACGAATTCTAAAATGTAATAACATGATCATTTTAAAGCTCATTTAATGCTCTAATATCGTATGCTGAACATAAGTAATAAAACTTATAGGTTTTTAAAAAAGAAAAGAAATCATCTGTACACATAATTTTGAATTTATCAATGACTAACTTATTTTAAAATGTTTTAAAATAAAAATTTTAAAGCTCTTTTAATGCCTAACAACATGATGTTAATCAAAAGAACTTAAAATACATAGGGTTTCTAAAAAAAAGAGAAATTTGTACACAAAAACATTAATAACACGAAAACCAACAAATTCTAAAATGTTATAACATGGTCATTTTAAAGCTCTTTTAATGTTCTATAACCTGTTTTAAAACTTAAGTATATAAATATATAGGGTTTTTAAAAAAAAAGAAGGAATATGTACTCAAAAACTTCAATTACTCGAAAACAAGCATATTTTAAAATGTTTTAATATGTTCATTTTTAAGCTCTTTATATGCGCTAAAATCTTATGCTAAACTTTAGTATTTGAAACTTATAGGTTTTCTAAAAAAAAAAGAAAGTAGCTGAACACATAAATAAGATTTTCTTAAAGACTACCATAATTTAAAATTTTTTAAAATAGCCATTTTAATGCTCTTTTAATTGCCTACTACATGATCTTAAGCAAAAGTATTTAAAATACAAAGGGTGTCTAAAAAAGAAGAAGAAGTTTGTACACAAAAACATTATTAACTCGAAAACTAACAAATTCTAAAATGTTATAACATTGTTATTTAAGAGCTCTTTTAATGCTCTAATATCGTATGTTTACCATAAGTATTTAAATCTTATAGGTTTTTTAAAAAAAAGAGACCATCTGTTCATATAATTTTGAATTTCTCAAAGACCAACTTATTTTAGAATGTTTTAAAATAGCTATTTTAAAGCTCTTTTAATGCCTAAAAACATGATTTTAAGCAAAAGTATTTAAAATACATAGGGTGGCTAAAAAAAAGGAGTACTTTCTACACAAAGACTTTAATAACTCGAAAACTAACAAATTCAAAGATTTATAACATGGTCACTTTAAAGCTCCTTTAATGCTTTACAACGAGATTAAAACTTCAATATTTAAATTTATAGGATTTAAAAAAAAAAGAAGGAATCTGTACACAAAAACATTAATAACTCGAAAACTTACAAATTTTAAAATGTAATAACAGTGTCTTTTTAATGCTCTTTTAATGCATAACAACATAATGTTAAGCAAATGTTTATGAAATACATAGGATGTCTAAAAAAGGAGGAGTACTTTGTACACAAAAACATTAATAACTCCAAAACTAACAAATTCTAAAATATTTTAATATGGTCATTTTAAAGCTCTTTTAAACCTCTAATTTTGTATGCTGAACATAAGTATTTAATACTTATAGGTTTTTTAAAAAAAAAAGAAACCATCTGTACACATAATTTTGAATTTCTCAAAGACCAACATATTTTAAAATGTTTTAAAATAGCTATTTTAAAGCTCTTTTAATGCCTAAAAACATGATCTTAAGAAAAAGAACCTAAAACTCATAGGGTGCCTAAAAAAAACGAGTACTTTGTACACAAAAACTTTAATAACTCGAAAACTAACAAATTCTAAAATATTATAGCATGGTCATTTTATAGCTCTATTAATGCTCTACAACCAGATTTAAAACATAAATATTTAAAAATATAAGGTTTTAAAAAAAAAAGAAAGAGTCTGTACACAAAAACTTCAATTACTCAAAAACAAGCATATTTTAAAATGTTATAAAATGTTATTTTAAAGCTTTTTAATGCATAAACACATGAACTTAAGCAAAAGTATTTAAAATACATAGGGTGTAAAAAAAAAAAGAAGTACTTTGTACACAAAAACTATAATAACTCAAAAACTAACAAATTCGAAAATGTTATAACATGGTCATTTTAAAGCTCTTTTAATGCTCTACAACCAGATTTAAAACTTAAATATTAAAATTCATAGGGTTTTTTAAAAAAAAAGAAGGAATCTGTACACAAAAACTTTAATTACTCGAAAACTTACGAATTTTAAAATATTTTAACATGTTCATTTTAAAGCTTTTTATGTGCTCTATAAATCTTAGGCTAAACTTTAGTATTTGAAACTTATAGGTTTTGTAAAAAAAAAAGAAAGTAGCTAAACACATTAATAAGAATTTCTCAAAGACTAAATTATTATAAAATTTTTCAAAATAGCCATTTAAATGCTCTTTTAATGACCTACTACATGATCTTAAGCAAAAGTATTTAAAATACATAAGGTGTAAAAAAAAAAAGAAGTACTTTGTACACAAAAACTATAATAACTCGAAAACTAACAAATTCGAAAATGTTATAACATGGTCATTTTAAAGCTCTTTTAATGCTCTACAACCAGATTTAAAACTTAAATATTAAAGTTCATAGGGTTTTTTAAAAAAAAAGACGAAATCTGTACACAAAAACTTCAATTACTCGAAAACTTAAAATTTTAAAATGTTTTAACATGTTCATTTTATAGCTCTTTATATGCGCTAAAATCTTATGCTAAACTTTAGTATTTGAAACTTATAGGTTGTCTAAAAAAAAAAGAAAGTAGCTGAACACATAAATAAGAATTTCTTAAAGACTACCATAATTTAAAATTTTTTAAAATAGCAATTATAATGCTCTTTTAATTGGCTACTACATGATCTTAAGCAAAAGTATTTAAAATACAAAGGGTGTCTAAAAAAGAAGAAGAAGTTTGTACACAAAAATATTATTAACTCGAAAACTAACAAATTCTAAATTATTATAACATGGTCATTTTAAAGCTCTTTAATGCTCTACAACAAGATTTAAAACTTAAATATTAAAATTCATAGGGTTTTTTTAAAAAAAAGAAGAAATCTGTACACAAAAACTTTAATTACTCGAAAAATACCAAATTTAAAATGTTTTAAACATGTTCATTTAAACCACTTTATATGCTCTATAAATCTAGGCTAAAATTTTAGTATTTGAAACTTATAGGTTTTCTAAAAAAAAAGAAAGTAGCTGAACACATAAATAAGATTTCTTAAAGACTACCATAATTTAAATTTTTAAAATAGCCATTTTAATGCTCTTTTAATTCCTACTACATGATCTTAAGCAAAAGTATTTAAAATAAAAGGGTGTTAAAAAAGAAGAAGAAGTTGTTCTACACAAAAACATTATTAACTCGAAAACTAACAAATTCTAAAATGTTATAACATTGTCATTTAAGAGCTCTTTTAATGCTCTAATATCGCAAGCTGAACATAAGTATTTAATACTTATAGGTTTTTTTAAAAAAAAAAGAAACCATCTGTACACATAATTTTGAATTTCTCAAAGACTAATATATTTTAAAATGTTTTTAAAATAGCTTTTTAAAGCTCTTTTAATGCCTAAAAACATGATCTTAAGCAAAAAACCTAAATTAATAGGGTGCCTAAAAAAACGAGTACTTTGTACACAAAAACTTAATAACTCGAAAACTACCAAATTTTAAATTATTATAACATGGTCATTTTAAAGCTCTTTTAATGCTCTACAACCAGATTTAAAACTTAAATATTAAAAGTCATAGGGTTTTTTTAAAAAAAAGAAGGAATCTGTACACAAAAACTTTAATTACTCGAAAACTTACAAATTTTAAAATGTTTTAACATGTTCATTTTAAACCACTTTATATGCTCTATAAATCTTAGGCTAAATTTTTGTATTTGTAACTTATAGGTTTTCTAAAAAAAAAAGAAAGTAGCTGAACACATAAATAAGATTTTCTTAAAGACTACCATAATTTAAAATTTTTTAAAATAGCCATTTTAATGCTCTTTTAATTGCCTACTACATGATCTTAAGCAAAAGTATTTAAAACACAAAGGGTGTCCTAAAAAGAAGAAGAAGTTTGTACACACAAACATTATTAACTCGAAAACTAACAAATTCTAAAATGTTATAACATGTTATTTAAGAGCTCTTTTAATGCTCTAATATCGTATGCTTAACATAAGTATTTAAATCTTATAGGTTTTTTAAAAAAAAAAGAGACCATCTGTCACATAATTTTGAATTTCTCTAAGACCAACTTATTTTAGAATGTTTTAAAATAGCTATTTTAAAGCTCTTTTAATGCCTAAAAACATGATCTTAAGCAAAAGTATTTAAAATACTAGGGTGCTAAAAAAAGGAGTACTTTCTACACAAAAGACTTAATAACTCGAAAACTAACAAATTCAAAGATTTATAACATGGTCACTTTAAAAGCTCTTTTAATGCTTTACAACGAGATTAAACTTCAATATTAAATTTATAGGGTTTTAAAAAAAAAGAGGGAATCTGTACACAAAAACTTAATAACTCGAAACTTACAAATTAAAAGTAATACAGTGTCTTTAATGCTCTTTTAATGCCTAACAACATAAGTTAAGCCAAATGTTTATTTAAAATACATAGGATGTCTAAAAAAGAGGGGTACTTTGTACACAAAAAACAAAAACTCGAAAACTAACAAATTTAAAATTTATAACATGGTCATTTAAAGCTCTTTTAATCTCTACATTTTGATGCTGAACATAAGTATTTAATACTCATAGGTTTTTTTAAAAAAAAAGAAACCATCGTACACATACTTTGAATCTCTCAAGGAACCAATTATTTTAGAATGTTTTAAAAAAGCTATTTTAAAGCTCTTTTAATGCCTAACAACATTGATGTAAGCAAACAACCTAAAAAACATAAGGTGTCTAAAAAAGAGTACTTTGTACACAAAAACATTAATAACTCGAAAACTAACAAATTCTAAAATGTATAACATTTTCATCTTAAGGTTCTTTTAATGCTCTACAACCAGATTAAAAACATAAATATTAAAAAAATATAGGGTTTTTAAAATAAAAGAAGAAATCTGTACACATAAACTTCAATTATCAAACAACAAGCATATTTTAAATGTTATAAAATGTATTTTTAAAGTCTTTTTTGCATATCAACATGATCTTAAGCAATAGTATTTAAAATACACAGGCGTCTAAAAAAAAACGAGTTTGTAAACACAAAACTTTAATAACTCGAAAACTAACGAATTCTACAATGTATAACATGATCATTTTAAAGCTTATTAATCTCTAATATCGTCTGCTGAACATAAGTAATAAAAAACTTAAGGTTTTTTTTAAAAAACAAAGAAATCATCTGTACACTAAATTTTGAATTTCTCAATGACTAACTATATTAAAAGTTTTAAAAACCAATTTTAAAGCTCTTTTAATGCCCAACAACATGATGTTAAGCAAAAGAAATTAAAATACATAGGGTGTCTTAAAAAAAGAGTATTTGTACACAAAAAACATAATAACACCAAACCTCACAAATTCCAAAATGTTATAACATGGTCATTTTAAAGCTCTTTAATGTTCTATAACCTTTTTAAAACTTAAGTATATAAATATCTAGGGTTTTTTAAAAAAAAGAAGGAATGTAATCAAAAAACTTCAATTACTCGAAAAACAAGCATTATTTTAAAATGTTTCATTATGTTCATTTTAAGCTCTTTATATGCGCTAAAATCTTATGATAAAATTTAGTATTTGAAACTTATAGGTTTTCTAAAAAAAAAAAGAAAGTAGCTGAACACATAAATAAGATTTTCTTAAAGACTACCATATTTATAAATTTTTAAATAGCCATTTTAATGCTCTTTTAATTGCCTACTACATTGATCTTAAGCAAAAGTATTTAAAATACAAAGGGTGTCTAAAAAAGAAGAAGAAGTTTGTACACAAAAACATTATTAACTCGAAAAACTAACAAATTCTAAAATGTTTAAAACATTGTCATTTAAGAGCTCTTTTAATGCTCTAATATCGCATGCTGAACATAAGTATTTAATACTTATAGGTTTTTTAAAAAAAAAAGAAACCAATCTGTACACATAATTTGAATTTCTCAAAGACAATATATTTAAAATGTTTTAAAATAGCTATTTTTAAGCTCTTTTAATTGCCTAAAAACATGATCTTAAGCAAAAAAAACCTAAAAATTCATAGGGTGCCTAAAAAAAACGAGTACTTTGTACACAAAACTCTAATAACTCGAAAATAACAAATTTTAAATTATTATAACATGGTCATTTTAAAGCTCTTTTAATGCTCTACAACCAGATTTAAAACTTAAATATTAAATTTCATAGGGTTTTTTTAAAAAAAAGAAGGAATCTGTACACAAAAACTTTAATTACTCGAAAAACTTTACAAATTTTAAAATTTTAACATGTTCATTTAAGCTCTTTATATGCTCTATAAATCTTAGGCTCACATTTTGTATTGTAACTTATAGGTTTTCTAAAAAAAAGAAAATAGCTGAACACATAAATAAGATTTTCTTAAAGACTACCATAATTTAAAATTTTTTAAAATAGCCATTTTAATGCTCTTTTAATTGCCTACTACATGATCTAAGCAAAAGTATTTAAAAATACAAAGGGTGTCTAAAAAAGAAGAAGAAGTTTGTACACAAAAACATTATTAACTCGAAAATAACAAATTCTAAAATGTTATAACATTGTCATTTAAGAGCTTTTTTAATGCTCTAATATCGTATGCTTAACATAAGTATTTAAATCTATAGGTTTTTTAAAAAAAAAAGAAACCAACTGTACACATAATTTTGAATTTCTCAAAGACCAAACTTATTTATAATGTTTAAAAATAGCTATTTTAAAGCTCTTAATGCCTAAAAACATGATCTTATGCAAAAGAACTTAAAATACATAGGGCGTCTAAAAAAAAACGAGTACTTTGTACACAAAAACTTTA
>QUOH01000125.1:0-80646 GCA_010416925.1 Polistes metricus | reverse complement strand
GGTTCTTGGTCTTTATTATTAAATTACTTGATGTTCCAGGTAGCCAGACGCATTATGTGTTCTTTTTTCTAGTTCTTTGTCCTTTTTCTTGCTTTGTTCGTCATCTGTGAATCCGTCTTATTCCGAGACAATATTTCGCTTCTTTGAGCAAACTTTTATTTTTTACGTTGGGTATGGAGCTAGCCTGATCCAACAACCTTCCTCCTTTTCCCGGGCTTAGGACCGGCAACATGATCGCTGATCTCGATCATGCAGGCGGAGTTTTTAAATCCTTTTGTAACACTAAATTGTAGAATGTTAGGATAGAATGTAAAAAACTTATTTGTTTAAAAGGAAATCTAATTTCCTCGTCTTTATTTTCATTTTTCTACTGGAATCTAACGAAACTTTATTACTGTTTCATTTCTATTCTGATAGTAATTATATTATTAAAAAGGTAGAATAATAGCATATTTAAGAAAGGCATGTTTGCAAATCAAATAGTGTAGGTTAAGCAAAGAGTCCGTGTTTGAAATTGGAAAATCAATGTTCTATTTTGCTTAAGTAAACGTATGAAGGAGTTCGATCAGTTCGATTTTAGAGTAGTTTGCTTAACCTTTACACTATACAATCTATTTTTACTTACTTTTATCCTCTGGTTTCTATTTTAATTGCCTAATTACCTAATTAATATATTTAAAAGCACTATAATTATCTGTATGATTGAATAATCGGTAGCTTTGAAATATGTATACATATAAAAGTTAAACAAAAATATTATCTCGAATTTATTCAATCAATTAGAGTCTTTAGGTAGGTAATTACGTAAATTTAAAAGTAACATGATGCAATTGTACAGAGAAAAGAAACTAGGCATCGTGTCATTTAGTGATTAATCATTCACTAATCGAATGTCGAGAACTCACTGTCACTGTCACTGTGTTGTCAGCTTCGCAACAACTTGGTTACATTAATGTATTTTCTTAGAATTTCATAGAATTTTTAAAGCAAATTATTTACCTGTCCCATTTACTACGATCGGTCAATCAGACCAATCAATAAATATATGAAGACATTTATCTTTTTGAATTTAAACTCTAAATACAAAAAATTGGATTATCTAAATGTGCTCTCTGAAGAACAAACTGAAAGCAGTATGAGTCTTTTTATTACATTGTCTGAGTGTGTTTTTCATTACAAATGTGTAAGCTGACTGTAAAGTAAAGGTGGGTGTTACGGTACAAATTTATAATTGTAGGAAAGAGAATAATCATAGTACAAAAGTTCAAAAGAGTTTTCCTTATTGAATATTAAGTTGTCAGTACTAATTTGAAGAAAAAAAAAGTAAGCTAACCATATTTCGATGTAAATTTTTTTATTTCTTTTTCAGTGTATTATTTTCTAGTGAATATTTGAGCCGTTTATTTCGAAAGAAGCCTAAATTCATTTTAATATATTTTTTTTGTTTATCGTAATAATATTTACAACTGGAAGTCAAATGTCATTAAAAATAATTCGCGGTAAAAAAAAGTCTTAGGTCATTATTAAAATAAACGGCTCATTTATTCGAAAAATGTCACAACATTCTAAAAATAAGACATCAATGAAAGAAATAAATAGCATATAGGGGCAATATTGGGATTTCGAAAAACAATAAATTTTGGAAACTGAATATAATATTGATAAAATAATGACATTTGACACATCCAATGAGCTAGAATTTTCTGACAACGATGATGACGAGGAGAATAATTTAATTAAAATAGCAGAAAGCAATAGATATTTGTCATAAATTTTTTACTACTTATATTTGCAACTGGTAGTTCAGCTAATTGTGAACGTGTTAATTTATTACTGCAGTATTTTATTATATTTATATTAAATTAAATTGTATTATATTATATATATAATATTATTAATATAATACCTATTACATTATATCAACCTATCTATTATCTACGATAATTATCGAAAATATAACTTTTTTCTAACAATCAATTTGACACAATCCTAGTAGAATTAGGTATATATAAAGTTTTGCAAGGTGTAATGTCCATTGACGTAAATTTTCAATTTAATAAAAAATTAACTATTATCTAAGTATAACTGTAAAAATTCTTTTTGTTCAAAAAAATGGTATATATTCTTAAAAATATTTAGGATTACTGGATAAGTAAAAAATGAAGTAATTAAGTAACCTTACTTTGTATTTAGTAATTATTATAATGAAACACATGATAATGGGCAGAAATTTATTTTTTTCTAAGAAAAAGATTTTATTTATTTTAAATAATGTAATATACGCTGTATTTAGAAAAAGAAAGACTTTGTTAAAAGTAGTGTTAAATTGCAAAAATGGAATAATTAATCGAGGCTCTGAACTAATACGGAATTTACATGTTTATTTCAAAAGTTGTTATAATTGAAGAAAGGTCAGAAGTTAAAACGCACTGCTATTAAAAAGATTTAAGCTGTGTTTTACAGCAAATTGTTTAATTTCGGGTAGAATTTGATGGTTCGATCTTCTAATAATGCCATAAAATCTACCGAGTCGATTTAAATTATAGCTAACGGCGATAAATATATCTTAAAAAAATATTATGATAAGTTAAACATACACGAATCTGTAGATTTCCAAAATTCGAACACAAGTTCGGTTTTGTGATTACAAAATTACGAAGAAAAAATAGTAGCCAAGCAAATACTTACAATCGAAATAACAACTGGAAAGGAGTTAAAGCAAGTAAAAATCGGAAAGTAATCTCGCATTCAAACGATTTCGAGACGCAACCCTGGCTACAACAAATATCACTGTCAAATTCGTTATCTCTTGGAAGAAGAGGTAGAGATAAACATAATTAAAGAACTTTACAAAAACAGCTCATTTTATTAAATCACAATCAATATACGTTGTAGCTTAAATAGTAAAACCTTTTATTGAGTTGCTTAATTATACAGCACAGAGACAAAAAACTATATTTAAAAACAAATAAAAACTGCATCAGTTTAAAATACAAACTAAACACTCCTGAAATATTTCGTAAAAGTAAAAAAGTTCTAAAGTCAAAAAACGCAGTCATCACACATACCAACTGAAGACGGAAGAAGCTACCTAAAAACATTCATCAGAAACTTACGTCCGAAAATAACCCAATACAACAATCAAGAAGAATTTTAAGCTAGACATGATAAGAGCAGTCGTAAATTGCCTGACGAAATTTAATATGAAAAGAGTATTGCCGTTGTTTATGGGGAACCTCTTGTCTGGAAGCAATACCAAGGATAATTTTAGTATAAACAAAAATGCTAAACACTATAATAAACGTGAGAACCACCACAACAAAAGAAAGATTTCAGCAATACAACATACAAAAAATTATATAGCAATAGAACCACCTACGTACGTAAGATGAGCACAAATCAACCTGTCAACTAACTTCCTCATTTTAAAAAAGATTAGACTCAATAAAATGCTAAAATTGCAAAGGAACAACTACCAATTAGTTACAAAGGCTGTGAGATAAGAAAGTAGCATGAAAAAAACTATTCTCAACTCTTCCAAGCAGAGTACATCCGCAGTAAAATATACAACAAAAAAGAGGTAACTTAAGAGATAATACGTAAGTACTCGGTTCCAAGCACAATTTGAGGAAAATGTTAATTTTACTTACTTAAGAAGTTGTGCACAGACGACTTCCACAAAAGAATTAATAAACGAAACGAAAACAAATGACGCTACAGAAATCAAGAAACTTTTCATACAATCAATTAGAAATACAGAATACTAACCAAAAATTATAGTAAACTAAAACGCAATACTAAAATAACAAACAATAACTGAGCTACAAATGCTCACAAACGTGCTAACTAAGAAATAAAATAGAGCTATCCTGAAAATAGCTTTGTGGAACGCTAAAAGACTTAAAGAAAGGGTCGTAGAGAGACAAAAATATTCTTTTACAATAACAATATTGATATACTCCTCATTAGAAAACCACACCACACTTCATTTATAAAAGCTACATAAAAATCTAATATTTCAATATATACGACACAAAACATGAATCGGAGAAGGCACACGAAGGTACTGCATTTATATTAAAAAATAACATTAAAGACTATCTACATAGTCAAATTATTCACGAACACATTTAAGCAACTACAGTTAAAGTATAATGTAACACTAATAAATTTCAAATTTCGGCCATTACGCAACTTCAGGACAAAAAATTACCTCACAGAAATGGCAGGATTACTTTCAATCGATTGGTAACAAATCCATCTAAGCAGAAGTTCGTAATGCCAAAATTACTATTATATGTGTAGATTTTACAAATCATTTCAGCTAGATTGACATTGGAAAAGCATTCTAAGCATTTTAGCATGCAGGGTTCGTAGATACAACTAAAACACTCTTGCCAATTCAAATGCACAACAATCTACTTGCACCATATATAAGGGGCAGGACTTTTGTTATAAAAATCAATGATGTGTATTTGAAATTAGAGAAATCAAAGCTGGCGTATCGCAAAGTAAAGTGTCCTTTGACCCATAGTGATACACTTGACCCTTACACACTCTATACAGCTGATATTCCAACTAATGATTAAAGTCAAATAATAACGTTTGCTAGGAAAACTGCTATATACAACCTATCATTCTGACCCAGCAGTAGCGATGACCTTTTTACAAGAAAACGTAAGAAAAATAGAAAAATAGTTAAAAGAAAAAAGGATAAAAGCAAATATAAGCAAATACATCCACTTCGCTTTCATACTGTATAAAAAAGACTCTTTGGATATTGAGCTAAATAACATAGTTATTATTCGACAAACTAGGCAAAAATCCAAACTCAGCCTAGAAAGTGAATTAACAGCTTATAAAATCACTATAAAACCAATAATGGACCTTTGGGATATCACTATAGAAAACGGCAATAATGAATTATATAATAAAGTTAAAATAAATGCAATAGAAAATACTAAGATTGATAGTCGACGCATCATGTAATTCATACGGATTGAAATATGCGAAGGGACCTTGTACATGGACAATGATGGAAGAAATAGAAAATTTGACAACAAAATATAAAAAAAGATGAACCCCGCAGTACACTGCCACCAACTAGCCGCAGAAACGTTATCTACTCACATTAGAAAAAGACTAAAAAGGAAACATCCGGTGAACTTAAATACATAAAAATTGTAAAAGAAAACGATAACCCTAAAAGATAGTTCATAACCATCCACATGTTATTTTAAATTAATCAAAAAAAAAAAAGAATTATATTTAATGTCTACGAATAAATTGTAAACAATGAATATAATTTAACCCTTTCGCTCCGGTGCGTTTGCGTCAAAATGTGATCGCTGTGAACGGAGTGCATTACTGAGTATTTGACACTGAAGTCTGATACTAAAGTACGGAAATCACGAAGTAATAAGATGTAGTTTTTTGTTCTCCAAATTATTTATTATTATTATTTTAATGATTTTGTTTTATTATAATAGTATTCAAGTAAAGTATGAAGTAAAAATATATATGGTATGAACGTATATGTACGCTCTTCATACATAAATAGCCATTCTTCCAGGGCGTATATACGCCCGTCGGAACGAAAGGGTTAAAAGGGAAAACAAAAAATTCGAAAAAAAAATTTAAAAAAAAGAAAAACGAAAAAAGAAAAAATAGATAAATAAAGATAAAAAAAAAGATAAAAAAAGATAAAAAAAAAGATAAAAAAAGATAAAAAACCGATAAAAAAGATAAAAAATGATAAAAAAAGATAAAAAAAAAGAAAAAAAAGAAAAGAAGGAAAAATAGGAAAAAAAAGAAAAAAAAAGCAAAAATCTACTTATTTTTATATCTGTAATTTTAAATAAAAAATAGATTTTAAGCCCATATCTTTGACGGTTTAACCTATTTTAACAGCTGCTAATAATAAATGCTTCAACCTTTCTAGATGTAGGATTCTTCAATCCTATGCAGTCTTTGAAACCTAAAACTTTGCTCTATGCGATTATATTCATATAATGAATTTAAAAAAATAGATATTTGATAACGTTTTTGTAATATTACAAACATCTAATGAATTAATTGTTTAAAATGACAGAGGACATTCCTATAAGATTCTTCGTATCATTAAGACAAAAGTTCCACTTTAATTACAATTAGTTTGTATTTTGAATTTTGTAAATGTATATACCATCAGTGACTGAAAATAAAAACAAAAATAAAATTTATATATAGCAAAAATTCGAACAAGAATAATTTGTAAATGTATACCATATTTTCGGACAGAGGGAGTACATTTATGTATATATTATGTTTTAAATGTAATACCTAAAATCTTCCTTAGACGGATCTAGCTTATCGTGTAATAAGCTTAAATTAATTTCATAGAATTTTTTTACGCTGGCATAATAATAATAGCTTCTTCATATATGAATGACATAAGACATTGAAAAATTTCTATTAAATTATATTGAAAAGCGAGATCCGATTAGTATAAAATCCAAGAAATATACCTAAATATGTTTTTATGAACGGAGCTAGTTCATCTGAATTTTTTATATCTCCAGAGATGTTAACTGTTCATATAAGTGTATTGAGAGTGATAGAAGTAGAATTTTGACAACCCGTAGTGATCCCAAATCTCCTAAACGTGATCAAAATCTTAAGAAGAAAATTTAATATTTTTAATTTTAAACTGTTGAGTTAGATATACTGACAATAAAGCATTCAATATCGGAGAAGTAAGCGTTTTTCATTTATTTCTATTTGAATTTTTAAATTTATGCAATAGTGATGTTTTCTTACTGGATTGATCCGTTTACCTCCGTGTGAAGAACAAAATGATTGTTTTAAGCGTTATTAACTTTGTTAAAAGAAAGTCTGTTTTTATCTGTTATTAAAAATATTTATATAAAAATGTATAATATAATATATATTTCATATAAAATAATAATTAATATAAATTATATTATATAGATAATTTATTTCTTGAAGAAAATCTTAAAGATAATAAATGTAATGTAAAAGCTTAGTAAAAAATTCTTCGATTAAAATACAATACAAGAACTCATTGTAGATTTTGAAAACAGAGGAATAAGTTTATGCAGGTTGCAGGTGGTCGCAAAAATATCCATTCAGGCCTTATTTAACTAATACTTTAATTAATCAGAATAAACTAGAATTAAGTGCTTACAGAATCATCTGATTTTGTTATGAAAGTTGGTATGTTGATAAACTATAATTATGAGCAATCGGGCTAATATAATAAGCTCAATCTTACAATTGTTATACGATGGCTTGATTACAAAAATGATACGTCAAATATTTTGTTTAAAAATATACAATTTTTTCAATTTATATATATATCCACTATATTGAATCTATTTTACATTTTTACTTTTAATTCGTTACTAGTAACTTCAAAACATAAGTATACCAGATCTCAATCAAATTTTATCTTTTTTAAACATATGTGTTTGCAGTGGTAGGTAAATTCTTTTCTTTTTGTGTTATCTTTAATTTTAATTTATAATCAGCGGTCTCGATAATCTAATTATACTAAATTTGAACCTTGGCTGAAAGAATTTGTTTGGTTCTTTCTTAAGTGACTTCTTAGGTTAGACATTTCTTGCTTGCAAAGAGATAAAAATTGACCATGGAAATAAAAAATAAATGTACATCAAGTCTGATTAAGCATAATGAAGTTAATATTTTAGATCGCAAAAAGAAAAGATCGATTATAAATTTTATAAAATATTTTAGTTTTTTAATTTAAATCTCTTATCTTTCAAAAGTAGAAAACTATTTTTCTCATATCTACTCAAATTCGGATAGGATAATTATTTTCATAAATAAAAGAAAATAATAACGGAAAAAATTATTTCGATATAGTTCCTTCTTTTTATGATGTTTTACTTTTATAAATTTAGTTTTAGTAAGTTCTATCAAAAGACAGATTCTCTAAAGAAACCATTTATATAATATGTGTTTACAAATACTATTTCATAAGAAGTATTACGATAAAAGTTAAATTTAATTTGATTGCAATCAATCTCAAGATAGTTGCTTCTAAAAGAAATAGCATAAAAATTGTTGAAGAGATGATCAAAATCTAAATAATTTTTAAGATTGATACATCTTGTTACAGAAATCAATTTTCTTATAAAACTTCTAATTCGAGCTCTACACTGAACAACAGTATAATGTTCAAACGTTGAATGTCATAGCCACCACTGGCAACTGATACTAGTTGTAAGTTAGCTTAAAGCGCTACAGGGGTCACATCGATGACTGGCGAAACAATGATTATCAGGAACATATTTAAATATTAAATAAGGGTGAGGATAGTGAGCTACCATCGGTTAAAACAGTAAACCGTTCCCGGAAATAGCAATAAAAGCTATAACAGGACAAATTCCTAATAAAAAAGAAGAAGAAGAAGATAATTTAAATAAATCTCCATATATTTGAACTATTCAATATTATTATCATTACTGCATTGGTGCGAACAAATTAATGTCATAAAAACATAAAGTGTAGTTTTATTTAAATAAATAATTATAACTTATATACTTAAATATTATGCACGCATATTGCAATGTGCCGTACTGAAATGTTTCAAATAAAAGAAAGGTGAACCAGTACAGTCTCGAATTTTTTAGTAACGGTTTTTGTGTTTGTCCTAGATAGATTAAAAAAATTTTTTTGGTAAGATTGTATAAGATCGTCCTGTTTTGGATCATTCTGGCACTTTTTTATTGAGCTGGTTTTTTAAGTAAGTTTACAAGGGATAAAAGGCTATCTTCAATTGCACTATCTCTGGATTTTATTATACGAGTGAATACAAATAAATCCATTTCAGCGCTTTGAGGGTTACCTATAATCCTTCCATAAGATAAATACATTTCATATAGCTATATAGAACTTATCTTTTCAAAATAATGTTTTAATATAATACGTAATGCATAATAATAACAAATTCGTGTTAGCGCTATGGCATATTATGTAATAAAATTACTGTGACAATTAACATGTTAATGCAAACATAAACGTAATTTTTAATATCGCTAAAGTTAATGAACTGTAAATATATTCAGTTTTAATAAAAATTCGGTTACAGAACTGTTACAATTAAAAGAAATTATGTAATTTGAGTAAGTTTATTGAAATTGCAAATTAACTACTTACGTATGAAGAAATAACTACTAGATTCAATCCCCTTGCGTACACGTTGATTGCTTCTTAAGAGTAATTAATGACTAAGACAGCATTCATTTTTAATTTCTATCATTTAAAATTTATCCCTACTGGGTCGGAAGATTGTCCCACTGATTGTATTGATTTCTCAAGAATAGATACGTTCTTATATTCACTTCCTTAACTATTTGAAAGTTTACCTCTTACCCTTGTTTTGACATAATTGAAATATAAAATAAAACTTAACGAAAGAGAAGTGTGTCGATTAAATTTTTCGGAATTAATAATTTTTAGATACTTAATTATTATAACATGTCGCAAAAACGAATACGTTGTTTGCTTATGAAAACGAACATAAATTTTTTGATATCTATTTATTTTTTAAACCTAATAGATTTTATTTAATTAATTCGACTTATTTGTAAAGATTTACTAGTATGAGAGTTTATAGGTAGGACTTGTGTACAATTCTACAGGAATTTACGGTGTGTGTAGATAGGACAGAGTATAATAAGCATTTGCCTGAAATCAATGTTTTAAAATCATGTTTTTGCTACAATAGATTATTTAAAAAATTTCATTAAACGAACAATAAAGAAATATTTGGTGGGCAAATATGACATAGTAAAATTTTCGATATACTATATGTTTGTAGAATATAAGACTGGAAGCAATTCGATATTAATGTCGTGAGTTCGGGTAATTCGACGCATGAATGAGTGAGATAGGGAAGGATAGATAAATCAATCAACACAATTTTACGCGGTATGAAACACTTGCTTCGGCATAAAAACTCTCACGAAGTTAAGAGAAAAGCCGGGGCAAGCTATGACTTTATTTAAGCAAATAATACAGTAAATAGTATTCTGTGGAAAAGCTACACAGGACACGTGTGCCCTTATTTCAATGCAAAGTACTACCTTATTTCTTCTTAGACTGGAGAACTCTCTTACCTTTGTCTCCACTACAAATATGTAAAATATCGCCGTCTGTTTAGGCGCGTTATTCTCGCTGCCAACAACTTTCACTTGGGGTAGCCTTAGCCACTACAAATTTATCTCTGCTGGTCGACCGGAAAACAAAGTAAATAGGAAACCGTGACTCTCGGTGCCAAGCATAGTTGTGCCTTTGCACAACCCCTCCAAGCTAGGTAAAGAGCGCGGTCGTGTTCTTGCAAGACCCCATCGAACTTAATGACAAGAGCGGTTGAGTCTATGCAAAACCCCTTCAACTTGGCCAACTGCGCGGTTGGGTCTACGCACAACCCCCTCAAACTTAGTAAAAAACTCGGTTGCGGCTATGCCCAACCCCTTCAATCTTACCAGTCGACAACTCGAAAGCACATCACTAAGAAACAGCTCTCTCTTCAATAAGGCCAATATGGCGTCACTTTACCTTACCAGAAAATGTACATTCTTTTTCGATATCCAAAAACAGTCTGTCGCATGCGCTCTCGAGCCAGGGCCTACGCACCCATCTCCCCCCTCACATACCTCATGACGCACTCGCATGTACCTGGCATGCTAAGGCGGTCCTACATGTATCTCTAATGCCCCCTCGCGCCCTCATAACTCTACTAAGGCAATCGTAACCGATCCTATTTAGAGTGTAATTCTAACCAATTTAATATCACAACGCCGTCGCTATCTAACCTATTCGGCGCGCAATACAAATCGGTCAAATGCCCTAATTTCACCGAACATCCCGCCCGCCTTCGTCAAACTGACGAACCGAAACTAGATGTTCTTCATTGAATATCTTACGTGGGAGTATCTCTGTTACTCTGCATAAAGTCTATTTTGAGGGGGGTATCGGTCGTAGCGCACTAACATAAGCTGACCTACTGTGGAGTTCTCGTGAGGATCCCTCCATTTTTCTCGACATTGCAAGTGCACCAAACACTTGCTTGACCAACGTTTCCAGAAATTGTTTCTAATGCGTTGAAGAAGTTCAAATCTACATAACCGTTTCTCAGGTACTTTTGGTAAATGGGCATCCTGAATCAAAGTAGAAACTCCCTCATGAGAAAACGAGAAGAAGTGAGCGCCCGCAGATCGCCGATATCTGAGCTTAGCGGCCCTAGGGGACAAGAATTGAGACAAGCTTCAATTTCCACGAGAGCTGTGGATAACTCCTCAAAGGTGAGCGTATGCTCCCCTATGACTCTCTTTAAATGGTGCTTTACTGATTTTACTCCAGCTTCCAACAACCCACCATAATGTGGAGCACTGGGTGTGATAAACTTCCAGTTCGTTTCATCGTTGGCAAGAAGAAATGCCACTTTCTGATAAAACTCCGAAACACGGTTGAACATAATCCTAAGCTCTTTATCAGCTCCTTGGAAATTAGTAGCATTGTCGCTATAAAGAATCTGACAAATACCTCGTCTATCTACAAATCGACGATACGCGGCTATGACGAAATCAGAGGTTAAGTCGCTAACAAGCTCGAATAGCTGATTTAACTAGCCGGTTTCTGCTTAATATCCAAACTTGGGACATCAGATAACTCGAGATCAAAGTTTGACCTCCATGGAGACACTGGTGGTGTGCATGTCGCACAAACAATTGACTAATGTATGAATTCTCGGGCAAAATTAGGGGGTAGTTCCAATCGAAAGCTAAGTAAGAACTGGCCAAACGACCTCCTACTCGTAATAGACCGTCATCCTCATTCAAGTAGGGATTTAACTTAGTAAGGCGGTTGCCTTTCGGCAATCTCTTTCCTGCCGTCAGGATTCCTATCTCTGTCACGAACGCTGTTGCCTGAACTAGACGAATGTCCATCACTCGAGTGTCAGATATCTAGACACTGGTAATAAATGAGGTGAAGGACTTGTATCTATTGGTTGAAAATTTCGTACCCGGAGAATTGGGCGCCTGCAGTACGCAACAGTTCTTAGAAGTTTAGTTAAGGAAGAGAATCGGGTCAGGATCTCGGGCTCATTTGAGCTATGACGGACATGGTGCACTCGAACCGCTTCTCTCGAGTGCGGCCACTGGACAGAGGACATGAAAAGCCATGCCAGGCCCTGCCTCCAAAGAGCGCTCTTAGCTATCTCTTCCGGTGGAACTCCTCGCGATGCCAAATCGGCAGGATTTTCCTTAGTCAGAACATGGGACTACGTTGCTGAAGGCAGTTGAGTCTGAATGAGCAAAACGCGATTGGCGACAAGGGTTTTCCAATGGCACGGCTGCTTATGAAGCCAATTAAGCACGATCTGACTATCTGACCAGGCAAAATTGGACATCTCTAAAGAAAGTCCAGGCTAGTTAGATGAAGTATAAACTTAACAAGAAGAGCCGCTCTGCAAAGTTCTAAATTAGTAATACTCAGTCTAAACAGGGGCCAACTTTGATTTAGAAGTTAACAACGACACGCGAAACTTCCCATGACCCTCGTCAATACGCAAATATACCGCTGCAGCGTACGCACGCGAAGTGGCATCCGCAAAACCGTGTATCTGGCAAGATGATTCCGCGGTACTCCCTAGCCACCTCCTTACTGGTAAACCCGATAATGTAACTAACGCTTGACAATACCTATACCAACTTTCACGGATTTCCGACGGTAATGGAGCGTCCCAATCACATTTCAACAACCACATGTCCTGCATCAATATCTTGGCGACAACGGTAACAGGTGAAAACTATCCTAAGGGGTCGAACAACCGCGCGATATTTGATAAAACCGATCTGCTAGTATGGGCGGCAGCCATGTCAGCCATACTAGCAGGATCGAACCCAAATTCGTCCTGTTCCGGAACCCAGCGCACGAATAGTATTTTAAACGTTCGATCATTCTCGATCGAACTCCGCGACCTGTCTTACTGAATCTGGAAGTACTTCTGGATAATTCACAGCATACTTATCAAGCTGGATACCAGCAGAAACTAATAGCTCAACAAATTCAATCTTTTTTCTAATCACCGTCGGTATGTCGTCTGCACCCGCAAAAATATCGTCGACCTACATCTCTGATTGCAAGCAACGGGCTCCGAGCGGGAACCGGAAACCTTCATTCCTAACCAGCTGTGAGAGGGTGCGAATGGCCAGGTAGGGAGCGCAAGCTGTGTCATAAGTGACCGTATTTAGCCGGAATTCCACCGGTTCCAATGAAACGTCGGGCGATCATATAATCCTTTGGTAATCCTGTTGCTCCGGCACTACCCGAATCTTTCCAATCTCTCAACAATATGCGCAATGAAAGCAATACGAGTACCTACGTCAATTGAGTAAAATTAGTAAGAGATCATTTTGCAACGAGAACTTGTTACTATAAAAGAAATTAAAGAATGACTGTCTCTCGTACGCCGAGACGCGTCAGATACCACCCTTAAGTTCCCCTTGAATTATTCTGCCGCACTACTGCATGATGAGGTAAATACTAGGCCTCCTGACGTGGGATCTCTGACTTCGAACCTCGCAACCTAGGATTCAACTCCTCGTACGGCTCCATGAATTCACCATACGCCTGAGCCAATTTCGAGTCCCGTGCGAGCCTACAAAGTAGCTACAAGAGAAAAGAAGAGCGGTTCGCTTCGTCTCTGCTGCGACTGAACGGAGATCCTGCTTCAGCGATAGCTGTTCCACTTATCGACCTATCTGGTTCCTCTGATGCGTCTCCTGGAAGGTTCTCTCGAATCTCTCATCTTCGGACATTACCCGCCTAGGTGCGGCTGAAACATCTCCTAACTCCAAAAATCGCTGCAACGTTCATTCACCTCCTTCTGAGGAGAGCCGGGCAGCACCAACAATAGAGAATTAGTCCCACTCCACTCCGCCTGTTGTGCAGCTCCTGCATCCACTAATACAGAGATGAATCGTTTAAACGCCGTGTCTTTAGCGTCAAGCTGCGATGACGAAAAGTTCCTCAAACCTGGTTGAAGTAATCGGCCGTAGACATCGTCTATAAATTAAATCGATCCGCTTCTAGATGGCGAACTCTAAATTGGCTACTCAAAAGTACGTAAATAATTCTCCTGCTGAATTAAAGCGAAATTCTTTGCTCGAATAACTCAGCCTTTCATCTGTAACGCCTTAAATACCGTAGCTAACGCGTCAATTCCCGGCTGGATCATGTCAACATCAAGGGAAATCAAACTCACTTAAAGCGCGCGAAGGCATGGTGTATAACGTCAAAGGAAGAAACCAAAGTCTCAATTTACCACAGTCACTGATCGGAGGCGAGATAGAGAGAGAAACTCGCGAGTTATGTGATTCGGTCTCTAGGCATCTGGTTGCCGAGCGGCCAACGTCCTTATCATCATACGTATACTAAGCATCCTCGATACCCGAGTAAGGCGGCTTGAGATAAAGGGCCGTGCAATTGGAATGCGATAGGGGGGCAGAAGGAAGTGCTTACAATCACTTCTCTCGTACCAGCGACGAATTACACTCTGTCGGGCATTCAATCTGTATCGACGTATTAATGAGTAAAAGCATTTTAACCAACTTCTTTTAGTTTGATTATTTACTCACTTACCTGAACAAAATAAATCATTCGTTATTACTTACGTGCGTGAATTCATACCTCGTACACTGTAAAATAACTCGCGTGCAAGAAAGACAAGTTGTTTTCGAGCGTAACCAGGGGACCGCAACGCTGCGACATCCCCTCTACGCCCCAACTTTTCAGTTATCCCCACTACTACTCGTCAGGGCCCCACTTAACATACAACCGCCACAACCGAAGTCCCAAACCGGGTGGGGAGAACGATGCGGACGGAAGTGAAGTGCTAACGCGTATCATGTGCTTAAATTCGAAGCATGTCACGCGTTTCCGGTATGCAACGGAAAATGACGCGATATTCACACAAAGCCACACGCCCGGCGTGACAAAGATCAAAGAGAACAAAGGCGCAATCGTTTTCCGAATATATTGATTTATCAATACAACCTATCACTCATTCCTCACCCGCCGCACCAAAATGTTTGTAGAATATAAGACTGGAAGCAATTCGATATTAATGTCGTGAGTTCGGTTATTTCGACGCATGAATGAGTGAGATAGGGAAGGATAGATAAATCAATAAACACAATTTTACGCGGTATGAAACACTTGCTTCGGCATAAAAACTCTCACGAAGTTGAGAGAAAAGCCGGGGCAAGCTATGACTTTATTTAAGCAAATAATACAGTAAATAGTATTCTGTGGAAAAGCTACACAGGGCACGTGTGCCCTTATTTCATTGCAAAGTATTACCTTATTTCTTCTTAGACTGGAGAGCTCTCTTACCTTTGTCTCCACTACAAATACGTAAAATATCGCCGTCTGCTTAGGCGCGTTATCGGGTCTTCAGTGCGTGTTATTCTTGCTGGCAACATCTTTCACTTGGGGTAGCCTGAGCCACTACAAATTTATCTCTGCTGGTCGACCGGTAAACACAGTAAATAGGAAACCGTTACTCTCGGTGCCAAGCATAGTTGTGCCTTTGCACAACCCCTCCAAGCTAGGTAAGGAGCGCGGTCGTGTTCTTGCACGACCCCATCGAACTTAATGACAAGAGAGGTTGAGTCTAGGCAAAACCCCTTCAACTTGGCCAACTGCGCGGTTGGGTCTACGCACAACCCCCTCAAACTTAGTAAAAAACTCGGTTGCGGCTATGCCCAACCCCTTCAATCTTACCAGTCGACAACTCGAAAGCACATCACTAAAAAACAGCTCTCTCTTCAATAAGGCCAATATGGCGTCACTTTACCTTACCAGAAAATGAACATTCTTTTTCGATATCCAAAAACAGTCTGTCGCTTGCGCTCTCGAGCCAGGGCCTACAAACCCATCTCCCCCCTCACATACCTCATGACGCACTCGCATGTACCTGGCATGCTAAGGCGGTCCTACATGTATCTCTAATACCCCCTCGCGCCCTCATAACTCAACTAAGGCATTCGTAACCGATCCTATTTAGAGTGTAATTCTAACAAATTTAATATCTCAACGCCGTCGCTATCTAACCTATTCGGCGCGCAATACAAATCGGTCAAATGCCCTAATTTCACCGAACATCCCGCCCGCCTTCGTCAAACTGACGAACCGAAACTAGATGTTCTTCATTGAATATCTTACGTGGGAGTATCTCTGTTACTCTGCATAAAGTCTATTTTGAGGGGGGTATCGGTCGTAGCGCACTAACATAAGCTGACCTACTGTGGAGTTCTCGTGAGGATCCCTCCATTTTTCTCGACATTGCAAGTGCACCAAACACTTGCTTGACCAACGTTTCCAGAAATTGTTTCTAATGCGTTGAAGAAGTTCAAATCTACATAACCGTTTCTCAGGTACTTTTGGTAAATGGGCATCCTGAATCAAAGTAGAAACTCCCTCATTGAGAAAACGAGAAGAAGTGAGCGCCCGCAGATCGCCGATATCTGAGCTTAGCGGCCCTAGGGGACAAGAATTGAGACAAGCTTCAATTTCCACGAGAGCTGTGGATAACTCCTCAAAGGTGAGCGTATGCTCCCCTATGACTCTCTTTAAATGGTGCTTTACTGATTTTACTCCAGCTTCCAACAACCCACCATAATGTGGAGCACTGGGTGTGATAAACTTCCAGTTCGTTTCATCGTTGGCAAGAAGAAATGCCACTTTCTGATAAAACTCCGAAACACGGTTGAACATAATCCTAAGCTCTTTATCAGCTCCTTGGAAATTAGTAGCATTGTCGCTATAAAGAATCTGACAAATACCTCGTCTATCTACAAATCGACGATACGCGGCTATGACGAAATCAGAGGTTAAGTCGCTAACAAGCTCGAATAGCTGATTTAACTAGCCGGTTTCTGCTTAATATCCAAACTTGGGACATCAGATAACTCGAGATCAAAGTTTGACCTCCATGGAGACACTGGTGGTGTGCATGTCGCACAAACAATTGACTAATGTATGAATTCTCGGGCAAAATTAGGGGGTAGTTCCAATCGAAAGCTAAGTAAGAACTGGCCAAACGACCTCCTACTCGTAATAGACCGTCATCCTCATTCAAGTAGGGATTTAACTTAGTAAGGCGGTTGCCTTTCGGCAATCTCTTTCCTGCCGTCAGGATTCCTATCTCTGTCACGAACGCTGTTGCCTGAACTAGACGAATGTCCATCACTCGAGTGTCAGATATCTAGACACTGGTAATAAATGAGGTGAAGGACTTGTATCTATTGGTTGAAAATTTCGTACCCGGAGAATTGGGCGCCTGCAGTACGCAACAGTTCTTAGAAGTTTAGTTAAGGAAGAGAATCGGGTCAGGATCTCGGGCTCATTTGAGCTATGACGGACATGGTGCACTCGAACCGCTTCTCTCGAGTGCGGCCACTGGACAGAGGACATGAAAAGCCATGCCAGGCCCTGCCTCCAAAGAGCGCTCTTAGCTATCTCTTCCGGTGGAACTCCTCGCGATGCCAAATCGGCAGGATTTTCCTTAGTCAGAACATGGGACTACGTTGCTGAAGGCAGTTGAGTCTGAATGAGCAAAACGCGATTGGCGACAAGGGTTTTCCAATGGCACGGCTGCTTATGAAGCCAATTAAGCACGATCTGACTATCTGACCAGGCAAAATTGGACATCTCTAAAGAAAGTCCAGGCTAGTTAGATGAAGTATAAACTTAACAAGAAGAGCCGCTCTGCAAAGTTCTAAATTAGTAATACTCAGTCTAAACAGGGGCCAACTTTGATTTAGAAGTTAACAACGACACGCGAAACTTCCCATGACCCTCGTCAATACGCAAATATACCGCTGCAGCGTACGCACGCGAAGTGGCATCCGCAAAACCGTGTATCTGGCAAGATGATTCCGCGGTACTCCCTAGCCACCTCCTTACTGGTAAACCCGATAATGTAACTAACGCTTGACAATACCTATACCAACTTTCACGGATTTCCGACGGTAATGGAGCGTCCCAATCACATTTCAACAACCACATGTCCTGCATCAATATCTTGGCGACAACGGTAACAGGTGAAAACTATCCTAAGGGGTCGAACAACCGCGCGATATTTGATAAAACCGATCTGCTAGTATGGGCGGCAGCCATGTCAGCCATACTAGCAGGATCGAACCCAAATTCGTCCTGTTCCGGAACCCAGCGCACGAATAGTATTTTAAACGTTCGATCATTCTCGATCGAACTCCGCGACCTGTCTTACTGAATCTGGAAGTACTTCTGGATAATTCACAGCATACTTATCAAGCTGGATACCAGCAGAAACTAATAGCTCAACAAATTCAATCTTTTTTCTAATCACCGTCGGTATGTCGTCTGCACCCGCAAAAATATCGTCGACCTACATCTCTGATTGCAAGCAACGGGCTCCGAGCGGGAACCGGAAACCTTCATTCCTAACCAGCTGTGAGAGGGTGCGAATGGCCAGGTAGGGAGCGCAAGCTGTGTCATAAGTGACCGTATTTAGCCGGAATTCCACCGGTTCCAATGAAACGTCGGGCGATCATATAATCCTTTGGTAATCCTGTTGCTCCGGCACTACCCGAATCTTTCCAATCTCTCAACAATATGCGCAATGAAAGCAATACGAGTACCTACGTCAATTGAGTAAAATTAGTAAGAGATCATTTTGCAACGAGAACTTGTTACTATAAAAGAAATTAAAGAATGACTGTCTCTCGTACGCCGAGACGCGTCAGATACCACCCTTAAGTTCCCCTTGAATTATTCTGCCGCACTACTGCATGATGAGGTAAATACTAGGCCTCCTGACGTGGGATCTCTGACTTCGAACCTCGCAACCTAGGATTCAACTCCTCGTACGGCTCCATGAATTCACCATACGCCTGAGCCAATTTCGAGTCCCGTGCGAGCCTACAAAGTAGCTACAAGAGAAAAGAAGAGCGGTTCGCTTCGTCTCTGCTGCGACTGAACGGAGATCCTGCTTCAGCGATAGCTGTTCCACTTATCGACCTATCTGGTTCCTCTGATGCGTCTCCTGGAAGGTTCTCTCGAATCTCTCATCTTCGGACATTACCCGCCTAGGTGCGGCTGAAACATCTCCTAACTCCAAAAATCGCTGCAACGTTCATTCACCTCCTTCTGAGGAGAGCCGGGCAGCACCAACAATAGAGAATTAGTCCCACTCCACTCCGCCTGTTGTGCAGCTCCTGCATCCACTAATACAGAGATGAATCGTTTAAACGCCGTGTCTTTAGCGTCAAGCTGCGATGACGAAAAGTTCCTCAAACCTGGTTGAAGTAATCGGCCGTAGACATCGTCTATAAATTAAATCGATCCGCTTCTAGATGGCGAACTCTAAATTGGCTACTCAAAAGTACGTAAATAATTCTCCTGCTGAATTAAAGCGAAATTCTTTGCTCGAATAACTCAGCCTTTCATCTGTAACGCCTTAAATACCGTAGCTAACGCGTCAATTCCCGGCTGGATCATGTCAACATCAAGGGAAATCAAACTCACTTAAAGCGCGCGAAGGCATGGTGTATAACGTCAAAGGAAGAAACCAAAGTCTCAATTTACCACAGTCACTGATCGGAGGCGAGATAGAGAGAGAAACTCGCGAGTTATGTGATTCGGTCTCTAGGCATCTGGTTGCCGAGCGGCCAACGTCCTTATCATCATACGTATACTAAGCATCCTCGATACCCGAGTAAGGCGGCTTGAGATAAAGGGCCGTGCAATTGGAATGCGATAGGGGGGCAGAAGGAAGTGCTTACAATCACTTCTCTCGTACCAGCGACGAATTACACTCTGTCGGGCATTCAATCTGTATCGACGTATTAATGAGTAAAAGCATTTTAACCAACTTCTTTTAGTTTGATTATTTACTCACTTACCTGAACAAAATAAATCATTCGTTATTACTTACGTGCGTGAATTCATACCTCGTACACTGTAAAATAACTCGCGTGCAAGAAAGACAAGTTGTTTTCGAGCGTAACCAGGGGACCGCAACGCTGCGACATCCCCTCTACGCCCCAACTTTTCAGTTATCCCCACTACTACTCGTCAGGGCCCCACTTAACATACAACCGCCACAACCGAAGTCCCAAACCGGGTGGGGAGAACGATGCGGACGGAAGTGAAGTGCTAACGCGTATCATGTGCTTAAATTCGAAGCATGTCACGCGTTTCCGGTATGCAACGGAAAATGACGCGATATTCACACAAAGCCACACGCCCGGCGTGACAAAGATCAAAGAGAACAAAGGCGCAATCGTTTTCCGAATATATTGATTTATCAATACAACCTATCACTCATTCCTCACCCGCCGCACCAAAATGTTTGTAGAATATAAGACTGGAAGCAATTCGATATTAATGTCGTGAGTTCGGTTATTTCGACGCATGAATGAGTGAGATAGGGAAGGATAGATAAATCAATAAACACAATTTTACGCGGTATGAAACACTTGCTTCGGCATAAAAACTCTCACGAAGTTGAGAGAAAAGCCGGGGCAAGCTATGACTTTATTTAAGCAAATAATACAGTAAATAGTATTCTGTGGAAAAGCTACACAGGGCACGTGTGCCCTTATTTCATTGCAAAGTATTACCTTATTTCTTCTTAGACTGGAGAGCTCTCTTACCTTTGTCTCCACTACAAATACGTAAAATATCGCCGTCTGCTTAGGCGCGTTATCGGGTCTTCAGTGCGTGTTATTCTTGCTGGCAACATCTTTCACTTGGGGTAGCCTGAGCCACTACAAATTTATCTCTGCTGGTCGACCGGTAAACACAGTAAATAGGAAACCGTTACTCTCGGTGCCAAGCATAGTTGTGCCTTTGCACAACCCCTCCAAGCTAGGTAAAGAGCGCGGTCGTGTTCTTGCACGACCCCATCGAACTTAATGACAAGAGAGGTTGAGTCTAGGCAAAACCCCTTCAACTTGGCCAACTGCGCGGTTGGGTCTACGCACAACCCCCTCAAACTTAGTAAAAAACTCGGTTGCGGCTATGCCCAACCCCTTCAATCTTACCAGTCGACAACTCGAAAGCACATCACTAAAAAACAGCTCTCTCTTCAATAAGGCCAATATGGCGTCACTTTACCTTACCAGAAAATGAACATTCTTTTTCGATATCCAAAAACAGTCTGTCGCTTGCGCTCTCGAGCCAGGGCCTACAAACCCATCTCCCCCCTCACATACCTCATGACGCACTCGCATGTACCTGGCATGCTAAGGCGGTCCTACATGTATCTCTAATACCCCCTCGCGCCCTCATAACTCAACTAAGGCATTCGTAACCGATCCTATTTAGAGTGTAATTCTAACAAATTTAATATCTCAACGCCGTCGCTATCTAACCTATTCGGCGCGCAATACAAATCGGTCAAATGCCCTAATTTCACCGAACATCCCGCCCGCCTTCGTCAAACTGACGAACCGAAACTAGATGTTCTTCATTGAATATCTTACGTGGGAGTATCTCTGTTACTCTGCATAAAGTCTATTTTGAGGGGGGTATCGGTCGTAGCGCACTAACATAAGCTGACCTACTGTGGAGTTCTCGTGAGGATCCCTCCATTTTTCTCGACATTGCAAGTGCACCAAACACTTGCTTGACCAACGTTTCCAGAAATTGTTTCTAATGCGTTGAAGAAGTTCAAATCTACATAACCGTTTCTCAGGTACTTTTGGTAAATGGGCATCCTGAATCAAAGTAGAAACTCCCTCATTGAGAAAACGAGAAGAAGTGAGCGCCCGCAGATCGCCGATATCTGAGCTTAGCGGCCCTAGGGGACAAGAATTGAGACAAGCTTCAATTTCCACGAGAGCTGTGGATAACTCCTCAAAGGTGAGCGTATGCTCCCCTATGACTCTCTTTAAATGGTGCTTTACTGATTTTACTCCAGCTTCCAACAACCCACCATAATGTGGAGCACTGGGTGTGATAAACTTCCAGTTCGTTTCATCGTTGGCAAGAAGAAATGCCACTTTCTGATAAAACTCCGAAACACGGTTGAACATAATCCTAAGCTCTTTATCAGCTCCTTGGAAATTAGTAGCATTGTCGCTATAAAGAATCTGACAAATACCTCGTCTATCTACAAATCGACGATACGCGGCTATGACGAAATCAGAGGTTAAGTCGCTAACAAGCTCGAATAGCTGATTTAACTAGCCGGTTTCTGCTTAATATCCAAACTTGGGACATCAGATAACTCGAGATCAAAGTTTGACCTCCATGGAGACACTGGTGGTGTGCATGTCGCACAAACAATTGACTAATGTATGAATTCTCGGGCAAAATTAGGGGGTAGTTCCAATCGAAAGCTAAGTAAGAACTGGCCAAACGACCTCCTACTCGTAATAGACCGTCATCCTCATTCAAGTAGGGATTTAACTTAGTAAGGCGGTTGCCTTTCGGCAATCTCTTTCCTGCCGTCAGGATTCCTATCTCTGTCACGAACGCTGTTGCCTGAACTAGACGAATGTCCATCACTCGAGTGTCAGATATCTAGACACTGGTAATAAATGAGGTGAAGGACTTGTATCTATTGGTTGAAAATTTCGTACCCGGAGAATTGGGCGCCTGCAGTACGCAACAGTTCTTAGAAGTTTAGTTAAGGAAGAGAATCGGGTCAGGATCTCGGGCTCATTTGAGCTATGACGGACATGGTGCACTCGAACCGCTTCTCTCGAGTGCGGCCACTGGACAGAGGACATGAAAAGCCATGCCAGGCCCTGCCTCCAAAGAGCGCTCTTAGCTATCTCTTCCGGTGGAACTCCTCGCGATGCCAAATCGGCAGGATTTTCCTTAGTCAGAACATGGGACTACGTTGCTGAAGGCAGTTGAGTCTGAATGAGCAAAACGCGATTGGCGACAAGGGTTTTCCAATGGCACGGCTGCTTATGAAGCCAATTAAGCACGATCTGACTATCTGACCAGGCAAAATTGGACATCTCTAAAGAAAGTCCAGGCTAGTTAGATGAAGTATAAACTTAACAAGAAGAGCCGCTCTGCAAAGTTCTAAATTAGTAATACTCAGTCTAAACAGGGGCCAACTTTGATTTAGAAGTTAACAACGACACGCGAAACTTCCCATGACCCTCGTCAATACGCAAATATACCGCTGCAGCGTACGCACGCGAAGTGGCATCCGCAAAACCGTGTATCTGGCAAGATGATTCCGCGGTACTCCCTAGCCACCTCCTTACTGGTAAACCCGATAATGTAACTAACGCTTGACAATACCTATACCAACTTTCACGGATTTCCGACGGTAATGGAGCGTCCCAATCACATTTCAACAACCACATGTCCTGCATCAATATCTTGGCGACAACGGTAACAGGTGAAAACTATCCTAAGGGGTCGAACAACCGCGCGATATTTGATAAAACCGATCTGCTAGTATGGGCGGCAGCCATGTCAGCCATACTAGCAGGATCGAACCCAAATTCGTCCTGTTCCGGAACCCAGCGCACGAATAGTATTTTAAACGTTCGATCATTCTCGATCGAACTCCGCGACCTGTCTTACTGAATCTGGAAGTACTTCTGGATAATTCACAGCATACTTATCAAGCTGGATACCAGCAGAAACTAATAGCTCAACAAATTCAATCTTTTTTCTAATCACCGTCGGTATGTCGTCTGCACCCGCAAAAATATCGTCGACCTACATCTCTGATTGCAAGCAACGGGCTCCGAGCGGGAACCGGAAACCTTCATTCCTAACCAGCTGTGAGAGGGTGCGAATGGCCAGGTAGGGAGCGCAAGCTGTGTCATAAGTGACCGTATTTAGCCGGAATTCCACCGGTTCCAATGAAACGTCGGGCGATCATATAATCCTTTGGTAATCCTGTTGCTCCGGCACTACCCGAATCTTTCCAATCTCTCAACAATATGCGCAATGAAAGCAATACGAGTACCTACGTCAATTGAGTAAAATTAGTAAGAGATCATTTTGCAACGAGAACTTGTTACTATAAAAGAAATTAAAGAATGACTGTCTCTCGTACGCCGAGACGCGTCAGATACCACCCTTAAGTTCCCCTTGAATTATTCTGCCGCACTACTGCATGATGAGGTAAATACTAGGCCTCCTGACGTGGGATCTCTGA
Organism: Polistes metricus; assembly: GCA_010416925.1. NCBI lineage: Eukaryota > Metazoa > Arthropoda > Insecta > Hymenoptera > Vespidae > Polistes > Polistes metricus. The sequence continues at coordinate 56,432 of QUOH01000125.1, read as the reverse complement.
CTTCGAACCTCGCAACCTAGGATTCAACTCCTCGTACGGCTCCATGAATTCACCATACGCCTGAGCCAATTTCGAGTCCCGTGCGAGCCTACAAAGTAGCTACAAGAGAAAAGAAGAGCGGTTCGCTTCGTCTCTGCTGCGACTGAACGGAGATCCTGCTTCAGCGATAGCTGTTCCACTTATCGACCTATCTGGTTCCTCTGATGCGTCTCCTGGAAGGTTCTCTCGAATCTCTCATCTTCGGACATTACCCGCCTAGGTGCGGCTGAAACATCTCCTAACTCCAAAAATCGCTGCAACGTTCATTCACCTCCTTCTGAGGAGAGCCGGGCAGCACCAACAATAGAGAATTAGTCCCACTCCACTCCGCCTGTTGTGCAGCTCCTGCATCCACTAATACAGAGATGAATCGTTTAAACGCCGTGTCTTTAGCGTCAAGCTGCGATGACGAAAAGTTCCTCAAACCTGGTTGAAGTAATCGGCCGTAGACATCGTCTATAAATTAAATCGATCCGCTTCTAGATGGCGAACTCTAAATTGGCTACTCAAAAGTACGTAAATAATTCTCCTGCTGAATTAAAGCGAAATTCTTTGCTCGAATAACTCAGCCTTTCATCTGTAACGCCTTAAATACCGTAGCTAACGCGTCAATTCCCGGCTGGATCATGTCAACATCAAGGGAAATCAAACTCACTTAAAGCGCGCGAAGGCATGGTGTATAACGTCAAAGGAAGAAACCAAAGTCTCAATTTACCACAGTCACTGATCGGAGGCGAGATAGAGAGAGAAACTCGCGAGTTATGTGATTCGGTCTCTAGGCATCTGGTTGCCGAGCGGCCAACGTCCTTATCATCATACGTATACTAAGCATCCTCGATACCCGAGTAAGGCGGCTTGAGATAAAGGGCCGTGCAATTGGAATGCGATAGGGGGGCAGAAGGAAGTGCTTACAATCACTTCTCTCGTACCAGCGACGAATTACACTCTGTCGGGCATTCAATCTGTATCGACGTATTAATGAGTAAAAGCATTTTAACCAACTTCTTTTAGTTTGATTATTTACTCACTTACCTGAACAAAATAAATCATTCGTTATTACTTACGTGCGTGAATTCATACCTCGTACACTGTAAAATAACTCGCGTGCAAGAAAGACAAGTTGTTTTCGAGCGTAACCAGGGGACCGCAACGCTGCGACATCCCCTCTACGCCCCAACTTTTCAGTTATCCCCACTACTACTCGTCAGGGCCCCACTTAACATACAACCGCCACAACCGAAGTCCCAAACCGGGTGGGGAGAACGATGCGGACGGAAGTGAAGTGCTAACGCGTATCATGTGCTTAAATTCGAAGCATGTCACGCGTTTCCGGTATGCAACGGAAAATGACGCGATATTCACACAAAGCCACACGCCCGGCGTGACAAAGATCAAAGAGAACAAAGGCGCAATCGTTTTCCGAATATATTGATTTATCAATACAACCTATCACTCATTCCTCACCCGCCGCACCAAAATGTTTGTAGAATATAAGACTGGAAGCAATTCGATATTAATGTCGTGAGTTCGGTTATTTCGACGCATGAATGAGTGAGATAGGGAAGGATAGATAAATCAATAAACACAATTTTACGCGGTATGAAACACTTGCTTCGGCATAAAAACTCTCACGAAGTTGAGAGAAAAGCCGGGGCAAGCTATGACTTTATTTAAGCAAATAATACAGTAAATAGTATTCTGTGGAAAAGCTACACAGGGCACGTGTGCCCTTATTTCATTGCAAAGTATTACCTTATTTCTTCTTAGACTGGAGAGCTCTCTTACCTTTGTCTCCACTACAAATACGTAAAATATCGCCGTCTGCTTAGGCGCGTTATCGGGTCTTCAGTGCGTGTTATTCTTGCTGGCAACATCTTTCACTTGGGGTAGCCTGAGCCACTACAAATTTATCTCTGCTGGTCGACCGGTAAACACAGTAAATAGGAAACCGTTACTCTCGGTGCCAAGCATAGTTGTGCCTTTGCACAACCCCTCCAAGCTAGGTAAAGAGCGCGGTCGTGTTCTTGCACGACCCCATCGAACTTAATGACAAGAGAGGTTGAGTCTAGGCAAAACCCCTTCAACTTGGCCAACTGCGCGGTTGGGTCTACGCACAACCCCCTCAAACTTAGTAAAAAACTCGGTTGCGGCTATGCCCAACCCCTTCAATCTTACCAGTCGACAACTCGAAAGCACATCACTAAAAAACAGCTCTCTCTTCAATAAGGCCAATATGGCGTCACTTTACCTTACCAGAAAATGAACATTCTTTTTCGATATCCAAAAACAGTCTGTCGCTTGCGCTCTCGAGCCAGGGCCTACAAACCCATCTCCCCCCTCACATACCTCATGACGCACTCGCATGTACCTGGCATGCTAAGGCGGTCCTACATGTATCTCTAATACCCCCTCGCGCCCTCATAACTCAACTAAGGCATTCGTAACCGATCCTATTTAGAGTGTAATTCTAACAAATTTAATATCTCAACGCCGTCGCTATCTAACCTATTCGGCGCGCAATACAAATCGGTCAAATGCCCTTATTTCACCGAACACTATAAGATAATTGCATCTAATATAGTATGTAATTAAATAATTATTACTTTTCTAAATTATGATAGTTATGTTCGTAAAATATTCAATATCGTAAAGCTATTGTAAGAAAAGTAAAAAAACATCAATAGTAACAGATTAAAAATGTAGCAATTATATTAACAAAGTATATTTTGTTTAATTATTTAAATAACAATAGATTTTTAAAACAAAACAATTTTCGTTTATGAAGACACAACAAAGAATAATTTTTTACAATACTTTGATCCTAAATATTAATTACCTTATAAACCCGCTTTTAATAATATTTTCGAACAAAATGAAACTAGTATATATAAATCCCGATAGTTTGCCTTCCAATAATGATAATACATATAATTTGTAGTACTATCCGTCCGGTTGTGCTGTTTGTCTGTTTGTCGAACTAAAAATGTCCATTCATATATATCCAGGATCCGCTCAGGCTCCTCATGGTAAATGAAATGTAATTTTCTCCAAGAAAAGATGTTCTGGGAATCGAGAAAACTTCCCATTAATCTCTAGCGTCCTTTTTCGACCTGCCGATTAAGCCAGCTCCTAAAACGTTCTTTCGGATTCTCTTCGATCTATGTGTTTCTGTAAATATGATATTAACGCAAGCCTTGCTAATCCCTAAAATAAACACTCGAGTCATTTATATCCCTAAGACCCATCGATACTGATACGAAACAACTCTAATCATATTCCGGTTACAAAAGAGAACCTTTTTTCTAAAGAAAAAATGTAGGTCTGGAAATTTAAATAAACCCCCTAACATATATATAAAACGAAATTAAATGAATCCGAAAAATACTATTTAATCTGGCCAAACTGAACAATTATGTTGATGCTTAAAGAACAGAACAGTTCCTTTTTAAATTTGCGTTTCTATATAACATTTAATCAAGTTGGTATATAATGTTAATGTTTAATGATTAAATTAGTGAAATAAATAATAAATTAAATAACCCCGTGACATACAAATAAAATGCGCGTCGACGCGTCCGTAGAATACCATTTAATTTGGGTTAATTGAGAACACTCATGTACAAGCTCAAAAACAAGGCGTTTTATTTTGAAAGTTACACTGCTTTATAACATTTAATAAAGTTGATAATTAATTTAGTAATACCAGAAATAATTATTTAACCCTTTGCGGACCGATCGCTCATCACCATTTCATTCCAGCAGGTCCGTGCTGGATTCGCAAGTGCGTACTAGCTGATCCGCACATATTTCACTAGTCGCTTATCCACTTGGTAGCGTTTACTTTAGAAAACATTTATGACTTTACTAACGTAACGTACTAATGATAAGATGTAAGATTGAGACATAGTCGGGTGAAACTTGATACAGAACACAAAGCGATGTCGAGCCCCACTTAACATAGGACAGTTTTACCATAAAATAATAATTTAATAATTTTACCATAAAATATAATCAAAGGTTTACCATAAATTAATAATTTAATAGTTTTGTAACGTGTGGTACTTCTAACAGCATTTACATATGTTGTGGAACGAGGCATGTATTACACTTCCAAATCGTTTCACTTTTATATTGTTTTTCATACACACATGACATCTTTTTGCAGAATGTTGCTTTTTTATTTGTCGCAAGTATATATTCGGGACAATGGGCCCAATGTTTTGCCTATTTACTTTGGGTTGGTCTGCCGTGTGTCGAATAGTTCGGAAGTGACAAATTACAGACCATATCTTCTGCAAGATTCAATCGAAAATTTACAATCGATTGCTTTTGTGAAGTATACAACTTAGAATATAACACATAAGTATTATAGATAGCAATATCAAACATATAAAAAGATATTTTCTTGTATCCTTTTACAAACTTTCACATGAGAGGTAAACATGCAAGACGTTAGTTTTGCTTGTCGATGCCTCCCATTCCACGGTTATATTCCACAACTTAGGTCGGTTTTTAAACAGTTCCTTCTTCACTTCCCTTGTTTTTCTTATTTTCCCCGTATCAACCAACCATTTCTGCTCTTGAGTATTTCGTGCTTATTACTTAAACATCCTTCTTGTCATGCCAGCGTAAGGATAGGATACTTCTACAAGACAGTGTTCTTACTTATCCTTTTTTTTGCTTGTACGATGCCAGCTTCTTTATCATATTTTTCTGATTTTTTTCTCACCGTTCCAACATTTGTATTCTTCACTTGCAAAATTTCGTATAAATTAGGAGACGAATACCAATTGTCTAGGAACAAGGTTTATCCTTTCCCTAAAATGGGTTTGACTAGTTGAATGGCAACACTCTCCGATACAGGTTCATTATTTTCTTGAAGTACTTCTTGTTCTGTGTATAATTTAACCCTTTCGCTACGGGCGAGTTCTCCGACGTGGTACTTCCGCTGAACTGAGTGCTGCGTCATCACCGCACGCTACGCGACGCCGACCGTCGCTTGAGTACCGCGGCGGAGAATCCATGCTGATTGAATGTTTCCAAACGAAAAAATTTTTCTGCAAAGGGTATTTGTAAATAAAGGGTTATTCCAGGGTATGTATAACGTCTTAGCATGATGTGCTCTTTAATTTACATTTGCATTGTCATTAATACAGTGCAATTTACAGTGGCATCTTCTGAAGGGCCACTATAGTGGCCCGTAGTAGCGAAAGGGTTAAATCGATAGTAATACCCAGAATTCATTTTCGAATCCTTTTCCATTCTCGTTTGTGTTGCATATCTATTCGTTTCTATAACTATTATTTCAAAAAAATCATCACATAATACTTCTTTGAAAACACAGAGAGATGTTCCATTTATACTCAATTTTCGTAGATTTGAACAATTGATACCTGAAGTTACTGTAAATTGTTTTATATTAACAATAATTTCCTCTTTTCAATTCCCCATTCATCCTCTGCTTTAGTATCTTCACTGCTCGAAATACGTTATACACGTTTACGCATTCTTTGTTAAAAACTTCACTTGAATCTAAAGCATCACTTGAGATTACCCAATAGTATGAACATTTTCATGACCATTTTCAACTTCATAATTACAAGTAGAGCAGCCTTATCGACTTTCATGGTCACTTTCATATAATGCAATCGATTCAAACATGTTGAGATAACTATTTCTGATTTGAATTATTTAATATAAAAATATACCTCTCTTCGTATCTTAATCGAAGAATGCACGATGGGTCTCCTACCCTTAGGATGATGATGACAATGCACAAATACTGATTCTACAACTACATTCTTTGCAATCAATTCAATTAAAAAAGAATTTTAAAATAAATTTTAATAATAAACCTTTAATGCATTTTAACAAATACTACGTTTACCTTACACTATTTAACACTTATTTGAAACAGAAAAAGAAAAAGAACAATTAATATAATCGTCTTAACACGTTCGTCGCCACGTCACCCAGATCTGGGTGACGCTCTTCTTATTCAAGTTAATACGACTTTCAGGTGGATTTTTAAAACGAATTTAATGGAATCAGTATTGAAATATAAATATAGGATATATAACATAAAAATACTACAAATATACATATTATACTATACATTTTACTAATTTATATAAGATAACATATTGCATGATACTATCTCGTATGGTGTGCGTTGAAACATTGTAAACATATTTGTGGTGAATTCGGACACTTGGAACAATAGGTCGTAGTTTTTTTTATTAAATATTAGGTCTACCGGAAAGTTCTGTCCGTTTTTAGAAGGAACCAAAAGGAAAAAAATTTTTTAGAATGCAACAAAAGGTAGATAAGGCTGATAACAAAGTATCAAAAGGAAAATTATCGAAGTATCGAATGAATATCAAAGTATCGAATGGAATATTATGAATGTTATGAATGGAAAACGATACTCGAGTGCCTAAACGAGTTACATCCCTGCTATTTCCCGCTTATCACTCTGTTTATGTTTCGGCGCTCCGACAGTCGAATTTGGGCCTCGGGAGAAACTCATTGCAATCGCTTTGCGACGAACGTGTTAAATAAGTCGCAATTTTTTTAGGCATTGCTCCTATAGTATGACATCCAATAGGTGATCGGGTGCATGTACCCTCTGAATAGTGAATAAAAAATCTATCGGAAAATTCATCAGGTGGTCATAATGCAATGTACTTTTTAACTATAAGGTAAAAAAGATTCCTAATAAGGAATTGTCCGGGATAATCATTCTTGTTATCATTGATTGTTACTAAATATCTTCCATCCAAATCTTCTATGTCTTTAATTTTCATCTCCTTTAGTTCTTTACATCGCAAACAGCCACATATTCCAAATATCAATACAACTTGTAAAAATTGTGATTAAATATGATGCGTACAATTAAATCGTGAGAATGAAGACATTAAATTAGAAAAGCGAATATGTGAATATTCTTTTATTACCTTCATTGCTAAATGTTGATTGTCAGGAGCTTCATTCATAAATGTTTTAATTTGTTCCCATGTTTAAATAAAAGATTTTTTAGGCTTATGTCCTTTAGTATTTGTTTTAATAATGATTTTTATTATTAAGAAATTATCTATCTGAATGTCATCATTTGAATTTATATACTTTTAAACATGCTCCATACACTCCATAGAGTAAATGGTCTCAACTTTTTTTTTAAGCCTTCAAAATAAACAATTAAGTTGTTCTCTTCTGAAGCCGAGAGACGATTTTTATTTTTTTCTTTCCAGTTTTTATCTTCTTCTTCTTCTTCTTTCTTTAGTTTAGGCAAATTGCTTGTTTCGTAACGACGTTTTTCTGCCTATTGCACTGTTAAATTGTCGCACCATCGTTTTCGTGGGCGTCCCGTGCTTCTGCGGTTTACCGGTGACTTATCCCGTGCAATTCTGACAATTCTTCCGTTGTCCATTCTGTTAATATGTTCGTTCCATTCTTTTTTTCTTTTTAGTATCCATTCGTTGATGTTTTCCACTTTGCATGTTCTTCTTATATCTTCACTTCTCTCTCGATCCAGTAGTGTTTTTCCAGCTATTCTGCGAAGAACTCTCATTTCGGTTGTCTCTAGTAACTGTTTCGTTTTCGCCGTGTCTGGTCGAGTTTCTGCGGTATGTGACATAATAGGTCTTACCATTGCCTTGTAGATTCTTGCTTTGGTCTCTATGTCAATGTTTTTGTTTCGCCATATTGTGTCATTCAAACAACCCGCTATTCTGGATGCCTTCATTGTCTGTTCTCTTACCTCTGCTTCAACATCACCATATCCTAAGATTTCTATTCCTAGGTACTTAAATCTCATTTCCTGCTGAATAACCTTCCCTTCAATTTCCAGTTTGCATCTTAACGGCGTCTTTGATGTTGTCATGCATTTAGTTTTCTGGGCCGATATTTTCATGTTGAATGATTTGGCTATGCAGTTAAATCGGTGTAATAGATATTGTAGATCATTCTCATTATCGGCCACTAATACAGCGTCATCAGCATAGCATAGGATGGTTATTTCTTCACTGCCCATTTTATATCCTTTTAGCAGTCTTACGTTTCTTATTATTTCGTCCGTAATGATGTTAAAAAGCAGAGGACTTAGGGAATCTTCTTGTCGGATACCACGACCTGCATCAATCGGTTCAGTCAAGGCGCCATTTATCTTTGCTTGGATCTTATTGTTTCTATAGATGTCCTCTATGGTCTTGATAAGATTGTTCGGAATTTGCCGGTTATAGAGGAGGTGTATAACATCCTTTAACTGCACTCGGTCGAATGCCTTTTCCAAATCAATGAAACACATATATGCTGGTCTGTTGTATTCAATTGATTTTTCTGTTATCTGTCTTATGATGAAAACCGCGTCTGTGCACGATCTGCCTGATCTGAATCCCTGCTGCTCGTCTTCTAGATTCGTTAAGCTGTTAATCTTATTCGTTATAATCTTTGTCGTTAGTTTTAATGAAGTGTTTAAATGATTGATTCCCCTGTAGTTTGTAGGCAACTTTTTGTCTCCTTTTTTAAACATAACTATAGTTGTACTAGTTCGCCATTCGTCAGGTATTTTGTGTTGGCATAGTATTTTTTGGATTAGGAATGTTAGTTGTTGTGTGAGACGTTGGCCACCATATTTTATTAACTCGTTTTGGATGCCATCTTGCCCTGAGCTCTTCCTATTCTTTAGTCTTCGAATAGCTGTTTCTACATCACTGGACTCAATTTGTATGTCGCTTCTGGTTATTATTTCTGGCGTATTTAGTTCCGTTTGAGGTTCTTCTGATTTATAGAGCTCTGTTAGATAGTTAATCCAATTTTCTTTTGTGATCTGATTTGTTTCGATCATTTCGTTGACCTCCTTTCTTTGATTTCTAATAAATCGCCAGATTTGTTTTTGGAGTCCATAGAAGTCACTCTCCATTCTTTTCGAAAAAATCTTCCAATAATGTTGCTTTGTTTTCCTTACTAATGTCGCTGTTTGATTCCGGATTCGTCTATACGTTTCGTATGACTCAGGTGTTCTTAATGTCCTATAGTTAAGGTATGCTATTTTCTTTTTTTTGCATATTTCCTTAATCTCTGGGCGGAACCAAGGAGTTTTGATCATTCTAGCCCGGTTTTTTACAGTTCGTGTTCCCAGGGCTTCATATGCAGCTTCTAAAATGTTGGTTCTTAGTTTCTTCCAGGCTATGTTTATGTTATCTTCTTCTTTTATTGGCCTTTTTTCGATTTTTTCTTTCAACCTGTTCTCGTATAGTTGTTTGGTTGATAAGTTCCATAGTGACTCGATGTTTATTTTCAATTCTTGAGTTACTCGTGCAAGATTTCTTTGGGGTTTAAACTTCATTCTTATCTTTGCTAATAGTAGGCTATGATCGCTTCCTACATCCGCGGAATTTAACGTCCTGATATCTAATATTTGGTTTGGTTGGACGTATCTGTTGGTAACAATGTAATCAATTGTAGACCTGAAGCCTCTGGTGTTGCTGTATGTAAATTTATATTGTTCCTTATGATTGTAAAATGTATTATTAATCCTTAGCTCGTTAAATGTGCATAGCTGTGTCATTAGTTCTCCATTGTCATTTAACACGTTTTCGTTGAACCTTTGTTTTATTCCAGGTATTATTTCGTTTCCGATGCGGGCGTTAAAATCTCCAAGGATTATCATTTGTTGGTTACTTGGTAATGATCCGACTAAATTTTGTAGTTGGTCGTAGAAGGCTTCTCTTTCTTCCTTCGATTTATTATCTTCGGGTGCATAAATTGACACTATATTTAACTTTTGGTCTTCCGCTTTCATTTTTACAACCAAGATTCGTGAAGATACGTATCTACATTCTTGTATGTTATTTTGATACTTCTTAGACACTGCGATGGCTACCCCTTCTTTTGCCCTGATTTGTTGTTCTACACCACTATAGATCACTAAGTAGTCTTCGTACTGTATTTGTCCTTTGCCTTTCTTTTTGGTCTCTTGTAAGGCGCAAATATCGATGTTATTATCTTTCAGTTCTTTCAGGGTTTCTTGATCTTTATTATTGAATGACTTGATGTTCCATGTAGCCAGACGCATTATATGTTCTTTCTTCCATTTCGTTGTCCATTTCCTTGCATGTGTCGTCATCTGTATATCCGTCCTTCTCCGAGGCAAAGTGTCAGTTCTATGAGCCGTAGTCTTTTTTTTACGTTGGGTAGGGAGCTAACCTGATCCAACAACCTTTCTCCTTTTCCCTTCCTTCCTTTTCCAGTTTTTATAGGCATTGTAATTCAACAGGTACCGATTAGCCGATTTTTTTGGTAATGTTCAACTATGGATGATATCTCTTGATTCTTTGTCAAATAATTTAAATAATTCTTCCTCGTCAGTAGAATCTTCAGACGAAGAGTCATTCATTTTTGCTGTGATTACTTTCTTTTATTCAAGTTAAGTTTTATTAATAAATACTTGAAGTACTTATTTTATATATATTGTTATATTTTATGTATATTTTATATTTTATATCTATTTTATAAGGTATATTTTATTTACTGTTATGCAGATATATTAATTATTATGAGAATAAATATATTTTGAGCTTGTGTTTTTGTACACAAACCTCGGCATGACACTGAATATTGCTATACTATAGTATAGAGATTGCTTTACTACCGGCCCGAAAATTACGTAGCCCGACAGAGCGCGCTGTAATTCGAGCAGGCCATAAAACGTCGTTCTCTTTGGCGTTAAATGCGGCCAGAAAGACCGTACATTCGGCGGATATAGCAAGAAAAATAATCAATTTTTCGTCACAAAATCACTAATGTTTTTATCTATCATTGAAGTTATTGCACTATAGGCCACTGTGTAACGTTTACTAGCTTTTTCAACTATTGATTTGTTATTAATTTTCTCTACAATTTTTAATTTTTCTTCTCGTGAAACTGTTTTATCGTAAAGAGCCAATCCAACAAGATGATCATGTAAATACCATAAATGCCTGCATAATTTATCCAATGCTTCATTTACTACATCAGGATGAATGTCTCTATATTGTATGAGATTTTTCACTAATTCCAAATCTGATTTGGGTGCTTTCATCGCATTTGGAGCCGTAAACCATATTTTAACATAGAATAATACGATAAAAACACATACCTTACGTAAAACACTCACTTCTTTGATTGAAATTTTGAACTGTCTGCGAAACATATAAATTTTTGAACAATATAGAGCTTTTGAAAGCCATTTTGTATGATGACAAGCACCAGCTGTAAATTTAACTTCATGACATTCTCTGCAAGCCAAAAATATACAACTCAGTTTTAAAAACTCTTTGTAGTCATCTCGTGAATGATGATTCTAATTAGATAAAAGAATAAATAATTTAAAATTAATACAAAATAATTAAATTGATCATTTTAAAAACCGTAAAATTATCCCTGTTTTAAGGATGGTATTGAATTAAAGGAATCGAAAGTATGAAAGTAAACAATTACTTATAAACAAACCTTTAACTGATGTTCAATAAAATCCAGTATATCTTGTATTTTATCGTTCAAAATATCTGCTATAGGTTCGTCATTGATACCACATTCATACGCTGATGTATCAATCTTTGTCCAATGATCTCGAAATCTTTTGAAAATTGGTACAGATAGACCATTCGTAACTGGCCAAGCTACTTCTGCCACATTTCTCAACAATTATAGACACTTGTACGGTAACTTCAGTTTTTATCAAAGTATTATTTTTGTACATTTACAAAAAGCACTTGGAAAATTGACGATAGTGAAAATAAGAAAATTTCCAACAAAAGAAATAATACGCTCGGGCAAACAAAGTGTAAAAGAGAATAAGATTAAAAACAAAAAAACATCAAAGTTATTACGATAGTTCAAAGGTATCAAATTATTCGTTAATTATAAAACATATTTTCCAAGTTTGAAAAGTTTTGATTATTGGGAAAAATTTATTATAAAGAAAATAAAATATATATATAATGTCGTGGGAACGAGTGAGAATCAATAGATTTGTTTATTTAAATCTTAATTTTTCAAAAAAAAATTATTATAAATAAAACTAATGACGACTCATCTCTTATGTATTAGTCGAACGATAAGAAATTTTATCTACAACGATTGCATGTGAACGTTTTATCCCTTAACCTACGATTTACGTTCCGAAAGTTTCGAGTTACGTTTTCAAAAGTACTTAAATAATATGTACGAATGAAATAAAAAGGCCAATATCAAAGAGATAAAAAAGAAACCTATCCTTATTGTACTACGGGCTATGCCCGTGATATTTGCGTTTAGCCCAATCATCGTACTATGAGATATGGCCTTTGCCGAGATATGGTCCTTTGCTTGATTATGCGATAAAGAAAGAGAAACTTTTATTAGAAGCAGGAAGATCGATGGACGATGGAACGTTAATTGATTTAATTGCAACTGGCCTGCCAAATTTTGTAGCTGATAGGATTGATAGAGAAAAATTAAGAGAGATAGAAGATTTATATAATGAAATAACGAAATTAGAATATCTAGTTCTCAAGAGCAACCCTGGTATAAAAAGGAATAAGAATTACGATAACAAAGAAAAGACAGAAAAAACACCATGCGAAACTTGTAAAAAGAAAGGCAAAAGCGTACGCTTCCACCCTGCAGCCGAATGCTGGTTTAAAGATAAGAAATACGAAACGAAGCATACCAATAATTCAATATTAGAAGTAGAACTAAGTGATGAAGATCTAAAAAAACTATTAACTCCACCATTAATCGAACTTAAAATAACACTGAACAACACGTTCGATGTAACCGCTATTTATGATTCAGGCTCAAACATCTCACTAATAAATGCAAGACTAGTACACTTGAAACATAGGAGAACTAATTTGAGACAAAAAGTTAATTTAAGAACGATTAATGGTGTGTATAAATTAGAAGAATTAATAAGAATCAAAGCAAAGATATTGAATATAGAAGAAGATATAGACGTATTCATAATTAATAATGAAAATTTCAAATATGACTTTCTAATAGGATTAGATTGCATAAAAAAATTTAAACTAACACAGAATGAAAAATTAGAGATAGAACAAGAAAAATCCAATTTAATGGAGAAACAAGAATACCAAATGAACTTCAATGAACATGTAGATTTAGACAGTTTCCAAGTCCTAACAAATCACTTAGATCATTATGAAGAAAAAAAAATAATAGAGAATCTTATAGACAAATATAAAAATATATTCGCTAGAGATAAATATGATATAGGCGTAGTAAAAGACTATAAAGCCAAAATAGTTCTCATAGTAGATAAATACTGTAGTAAGAGGCCTTACCGATGCACAATTTAAGACAAAAAAGAAATAGAAGAACAGATCTCAGAATTACTTAAAAGAAATCCAATAGAAGAATCATATAGTCCTTTTGCTGCACCAGTTACATTTGCATACAAAAGAGATGAGAATAAAAAATCAAGACTATGCATAGATTTTAGAGACTTGAATAAAATAGTCCCAATCACTACCATTCCCATTAATTAAAGATTAAATAGTAAAAACAAGGGACTGCAAATATTTTTCAAAATTAGACATAAACTCAGCATTTTGGTCTATTCCTCTTCGAATTGAAGATAGAAGAAAAACAGGATTTGTTACCCAAGAAAATCAATTTCAATGGACGTGCCTTCCGTTCGGACTGAAGACGTCGCAAGCCATTTTTCAGAGAATATTAAGCAACATAATAAGAAAACATAGGCTGTCAGACTTCACGGTAAACTACATCGATGATATACTGATTTTTTCAAAATCTTTTAAAGAACATGTAGATCATCTGTCACTATTATTAGGAGCAATAATGAAAGAAGGGTTCAGATTAAAACTCCCTAAATGCACATTTGCATTAGATTCCTTACAGTACCTAGGTCACATCATAAAACACAACTCAATTTCGCCAATAAAAGATAATCTAATTTCAATAAAAAAGTTTCCAATACCGAAAAATCAGAAGAATATCAGACAGTTCTTAGAAAAGATTAATTTCTACAACCAATACGTTCTGAAAATTTCACTAATTCTAGAACCCTTACATAACTTACTAAAAAAGGGACAAAAATTCATTTGGTCCAAAAAATGCAAAGAAGCCTTTGAATATATGAAAGATTTTCTCTGCACTCAACCAACATTAGCCATTTTCGATCCCGGTCTACCGATACATATATATACGGATGCAAGTTTACAAGGTATAGGAGCTGTGTTAAAATAACCACAACTACACGATGATCAAAAGATGGAAAAACCAGTGGCATATTTTTCAAAAAAACTCAATGAAGCAAAAAAAAGAAAAAAGTTATTTACTTGGAATGCTTAGCAATAAAAGAATCAACGAAATATTTGCAACATTTGCTTATAGGTAGAAACTTCAAAGTATTCTCAGATCACAAACCATTGGAAAAGATAAATATTAAAGCTAGAAAAGATGAAGAATTAGGCGATCTCACCTACTATTTATCACAATATGATTTTGAAATAATATATCACCCAGGTAAAGATAACTTAGAAGCAGACTGCTTAAGCAGAAACCCAGTATTAGAGTGTCAGGAAGACGAAGATGATCAATTAAAAATTGTGAATTTAATAAAGATAGAAGATATTTATGAAGATCAAAAGAAAAATGATGATATAAAAACTAACAAAAATAAATTACGGTTAAAAGAGAATTTGTACTATAAAAAAGTAAGAAAGAAAGAGAAAATCGTACTATCAGAAGAATTCTGCAAGAGATTTATGAAAAACATCCACGAATATTTCTGTCACATCGGCATAAAACAAATGCAAAGAAAGATATTACCATACTATACAGCAAATAATATTTCAGAGAATATAGACCGAATATGCAAAAATTGTGAAATCTGTATAAAAAACAAGTCAAAGGGGCAAGATAAGATTGGACTGATTTCTAATCTTGGTCCAGCAAAAGAACCATTTGAAATAGTATCCATGGACACAATAGGGGATTTGGTGGTTCACGATCCACTAAAAAATATTTACATCTTCTAGTAGACCACTTTATAAGATTTGCTTATATATTGACATCAAAAACACAAAGCACGAATGATTTTATTAAATTGACGAAAAACTTGCTAAAAGAAGACAATATAAAGATGATTTTTACGGACCAATACCCGGGCATAAACTCAAATGAATTCAAGAATTACTTGGAAAAGCAAAAAATCACATTGATTTTTAGGGCAGTTAATGCTCCATTTTCCAATGATATAAACGAAAGAGTAAACAAAACCTTAGTAAATAAGATTAGATGTGCAATGAATGAAAAAAATAAAAAGAGTGCATGGACAACTGTAGCACACAACTGCGTAAGGAGATATAATGAAACGGAACACACAGTCACGAGATTTAGTTCAAAATATTTATTACGAGGGGAAGACACCTCTACATTACCAAATGAGTTACAGAAAGAGAAGGATAATAATAGGCTAGACAATGATAGAACAATTGCCTTCAAAAATAGAACTAGATATCATGAATACAACAAGAGATTATACGATAAAAACAGAAAGGATTAAGATTTTAATATCGGAGACTTAGTATATGTTGAAAATAGTAATCGACTAAATCGGAAAAAACTAGATGAATTGAGAATCGGTCCTTACAGGATTTTAAACAAAATATCAACATCAATATACGAAATCGATATAGGACACAAAAGAACAGTGCCAAACTTGTTTCATATTTCTAAACTTATTCCGACTCCTAATGATTCAATTGGAATAGGTGCTGCTGGAACCTGATTACGACTTTCGGAATGTGTTCCAAAAAAAAATTATGTACCAAAATTTTTTTTTCTTTCGGGGGGGGGAGATGTAAGGACAGTAGTTTTAGCTATATTGAATTTAGCGCGTAAATAGGTAGATAAGTTAGATCTCTGGATTAAGATAGGTTAAGGAATAAAACAGGTAGCGTCAGTGCTACAAAGAAAACAGGAGTGAAAAGATACAGAGATTAAGAGATATATGTAAGAAAATTTATCAAGAAACAACGGTGTGGATATTAGCATTAAATGTTGTTTCTTTGTTATTACAGGTAAGATAAATAATTAGTCTAAGTTGCTACATTATTCTTTTGTTCAAAATAAAATAAAATCTTTGTTATTACAGAGAAACAATTCTACCTAATATCTACCCATAACCTGCACAATAAATAAGACATTATAAATATATGAAAAGAATATATAAATATATTTACATAAATTATGAAGAATTAAATAAAGTATACTATAAGTTGCATAATATTTGTTAAACTAGTTTAAAAAATATGTAAAAACGACAAGTTGTTCGGGAAAATAGTCGAATAATGAGAAAAAAAAGAATAATTTTCGTTTCAAACGATAATTAATAACAATTATATTTTGACGTTTATATTACAGTTGATGTTGTTCGAAAGGAGTCAAAGAAGAATCGAAAATAAGTGCAAGCTAAAAATAAAATTCATTTTCAAAGGCAGCAGACATTCCTTCCCATTTCAGTTTTTCCTCCTATTGAAGTCTATTTTATTCTAATTAGTCTAATTTATTTATTATTTATTTATTTATTTTTATTTATATTGAAGTCCTATTTAATTTTTTTTTCCTATTAAAGGATTATGTTTCCGATTTTTTATTCATTCCCACGCATATCACTTTGAAATTTCTTATTTTCGATTTTCATTTGCACGTATCGCTATTTGTTTCGTTTTCTAGTACAAATATGAAATACCTATCCGTGAGACTGATTGCAACTATCCTAATTTTTTTCCTCTTCTTCATGAATCTTCATCATCCTGCATTATCTCGGATTATTAGACCCGAAACAACAACAACAACAACAGAAATCTCAACGTCTACGAAGAAAGTGAAACCTGCGGATTTGAGTTTGATTCATGTATCCAATAGAAAATGTCCAAATGAAGATGAACGTAGAGACTCAAATAGTATATTTAGACTCGTCATTAAACCTTAAATTATTATTAATCTCTTGAATTGTTTTTCTTCATATATGTAGAAATGTGTTTAATTACTGAATTCGTTCGTATAAATAATACGCGAAAGATGTTTTCTTTATTACAAATATTTATTCTTAATAAAGAAAATGAATTCTAATGTATTAATGATATTTGATTAATTAGATATTGTATAGAATCATTGTAAGATTTTAATTAGATTGTTGATATTAATTTGTTTTCTTTGACAATCGATAAATGATTTTAATCAACGAGCTAATTACCTATGGAATAATTTTGGCGCTTGTTTTATTATTTTAATACATAAATATATTATTTCTGAATAAAAACTAAATAAAGTGTAATGTATATATTGTTTCCTTTTTTTTAAATGATTGTGAAAAATACATTAAACTAATTTGTGAAAGAAGTTTTTTATTTTGTAATATGGAAATAAGTTTTTGAAAATTTCAAAGCATGCCAGAGACAATTCGTACTCAACCCTAATATTTATATATATTTTATTATAGCGAAAGTGCAGAAATCAATTATTCTACAGATAATCCAAGGTAATGTACAGATTAAAAAGGGTGATCCGTTAAAGTATGGAAGATTGTTGTATAAAATATTCATCGAATAGTTTCTACTATCAGAAGACAATTATCTTTATATATAAATTACCGTTAAAGTAAAGAGATCAATTATTCTGCAGATTATCCAGGTAATGTGCAAATTAACCAAGGTGATTCGTTAAAATATGAAAGATTGTTGTATACGATTGTCATCGAATAGTTTCTACTGCTATTGGGCAGCAAAACATAGAGAAGGAATGTCAATCATCTTTCGTTGTCCTTTCATGGGCCTTTTCAGTTTCGGGGACAAAAAAAAGTCACAGATGATAAGATTTGGAGAATACGGTGGCTGCGGCATCATTATTGTGTTGTTTATAGCCAAAAATTCGCGCACAAACAATGATGTGTGAGCAGGGGCGTTACTATGGTGCAAAAGCCGAAAAATAGACAACATCAAAGACGAGCCAAAACAAGCAAAATAGCTGTCAAAAATTAATTAAACATACAAAGTATCCGAACTTGTCAGCGTAAGTGAGGGACACGAGTACCAACATACCGCTATAAAAAAATTAAAAATCGAATATACGTAACCCGCGGAAACTCAAAATGCGTGATACTTTCTGAACAGACCTCGTACACAAACCTGCG
Organism: Polistes metricus; assembly: GCA_010416925.1. NCBI lineage: Eukaryota > Metazoa > Arthropoda > Insecta > Hymenoptera > Vespidae > Polistes > Polistes metricus. The sequence continues at coordinate 38,191 of QUOH01000125.1, read as the reverse complement.
AAAAGTATTTAACGTTCCTTTCCGATTATTTAATATTTTTTCCTTTTCGTTCATTTTATTTTTGTTTATTAACAAATAACGCGAGAAACGTTATATGTCCTTTGAGAAAGTTTTTTTTTTGAAATCTTGTTTATATAACTTTCCTAATATTGCGCATGTGTGCAATGGTAATAATATACGTAATAAATAGAATTTAACGTATGGTTAGTAACGTTCTGATTTTAACTATTTTTTCATTTTTATGCAATTACTTTAACGTTACTGTGCAGTGATGATTTCGTTGTAGTGAGGTAAAATTTTCATCTAATAAAATATTAGATCGAAATTGTTTAATATTCAAAGTATGTTAATAAGTATGTTATATTCAAAATGATATGTGAATGCGTCTAAACAATTCGAAATATAAGTAGAGTGTGTTAGAATATGAAACTAATTGGTAATTAATCGAAGGAAATGTGAATTATTGTTTATATAAGCACGGAATATATGTTCTGTTTACCGTCTAGCTCGAAAGTCACCTTCAGACTAGCATGTTGTCATCTATGAAAAATCTTTTATTAAATGTTGTTTACTTTGGAACTTTCCGAAAGTTGCGCATGTGTATAACGAGAATAATATTCGTAATAAGTAGAACTTAGGATTATAACGTTCTAATTTTAGCATTTTTTTCATTCTAATGTAATTATTTTTTATATCTAATGATATATTTGAGACTTAAAAAAACTGGGAAGAACCATTCTAACGTTACCATCTATAAAAAAAGCTGGGACACATAAGAAATTGTTGAAAAAGATCCTAAAAAGTTTGCTAAAAATTTCCGTTTAATATAATAATAATTTTAAAAACATAAAATAAAGAGACAAGAGTTAGAAAGTCATAAAATTTAATTTTCTAGTAAAAATTGAGAAAGAAACTCTTTTTTAAAATAGAATTCGTCTTCAAGTCGAGTATAGAATACGTACTGTTAACTTAAAATTTGTTATAACAAATAATATAGTATAGTCTTTCTTTTATATTTAGAAGTGCAGTCGTCGTTATATTTACAATCAGCAAATAAGGTTTCATTTATTAGGTGTACAAATAAGTTTCCGCCGTTTAATTATAGATAGCGCTGCGCAGAGTTTCCGTTAACTTTCGCAGATGATATCCTGCTTAAAAATTTGTTTGGACGTTTAAGAAAAACATAACCTATTAATATTAGTGATTTCATATTGTTAAAATATAATTTTTTTTAGTTTAAAATGTCCAAATTTGAGCCAAATAAGCGTCATTTGCGGGAAATATTAGTTTACTTCTTTAATATAAAGAAATCTGCTGCTGAGGCGCATTAAGTGCTCGTAGAAGCATATAGTGAGACTGCTTTGAGTGAGAGAACGTGTCGTAAGTGGTTTCAAAAGTTTAAAAACGGTGATTTCGACGAAGAAGACAAAGATCGCAGTAGAAGGGCAAAAATTTACGAGGATGCAGAATTGGAGGAAATATTAGAGGAAGATTCATCTTAAAAACAAAAAGAACTTGCTGTAACATTAGAAGTCACTCAGCAAGCAGTATCACATCGTTTAAAATCATTAGGAATGATTAATAAACAAGGAAATTGGGTTCCGTACGAATTAAAGCCGAGAGATATTGAACGCCGATTATACTTAAGTGAAATACTGCTTGCTAGACATAAAGAAAAGGTTTTTTACATCGTATAATCACTAGTGACGAAAAATGGATACATTATGATAATCCAAAAAGAAGAAAATCATGGGGATTACCAAGCCATGCGTCAACATCAACAGCAAAACTGAATATTCACGGAAAAAAACTCATGCTGTGTATTTGGTGGGATCAGCTGGGTGTAGTGTATTATGAGTAGCTTAATCCGAGTGAAACAATCACCGGAGCCCTCTATTGAACACAATTAATGAGATTAAGCCAAGCTCTGAAGGAAAAACGCCCTCAATACTATTCTAGACACGAAAAAATTATTCTCCTGCATGACAATGCTCGTCCACATGTAGCGGCTCCCGTGAAAAAGTATTTGGAAACACTTAATTGGGAAGTGTTACCCCACTTGCCATATTCACCAGACATTGCACCGTCCGATTATCACCTATTTCGGTCCATGGCACATGCTCTGTCGGAGCAGCGGTTCAAATCATATGAAAGATACCAAAAATTGGGTTGATTCGAGGATAGCTTTAAAAGACAAGGAGTTCTTCCGACGTGGGATCCGAATGTTGCCTGAGAGATGAGAAAAAGTCATTGCAAGTGATGGAAAGTAATTTAAATAACCTTAAAATTACCATTCTTCTAGAATAAATACTTAATTTTTAATAAAAAAACGGCGGAAACTTATTTGTACACCTAATAGGAAACCAGGAATAAGGAACGTATATATAAAATAATTAAACTTTCGCTGAAAAAAATAATACAAAGAATAACAGAAAAGATAATATAGCAGTATTAAATAAAATAGCAGTATTGAAATACTTATTGTAATAATAAAACTTAAAATGCAAATCTTACTAATACAAACAGGAATATTTATCCATTTTCCTTCTGGACTACATAACACCGCTCACTTGTACCGCTTAATTCGTATCTCTGATTACAGGTGTAAATCAGATGAGAACCGCTAACTAATTCTACACCTTCCTCCGCAGCACAGTCCTCTTGTGTTTGGCAATAAGATTTGTGCAATAGACGATAACCGTTCGCAGGATTGGGAGATACCGTACAAACAGTTGTATTTCGAATCAATGGGGAAGATGTGATAGTGCTTGTAGAAGTTGGAATGAATTCAGCGGGACTAGAAGTAGTCGCATTTGCTATAATTGAGTCATGACATGCCGGAAGTTATTTAGATGTTTCTAATTAGAAAAGTGTATCTTGGATCCACCAGATGGTATATAATCTAAAGAGAGACTAATGATTCCTCTTAGAAACCATAAATTTCCACTTTGAAATACCACTCCTCCTCCGCTGTCACCATCGCAGACAGCTGTTCCTAAAATACAAATAATAATTGGTAGGTGTAGTTTTTAAATATGTTTATTTTCCCATATTAATTTTGATTCTATATTAACCATTCGTGTAACCAGCACAAAATTTATCCATTTTTATGAGTTTCTCAGATTCAAGAGAATTTTTGGAAGATTTGCATTGGCTAAGTGGAACATAGGGCAATGACACAGATTTTAGAACAAAACTGGATGATCCTGAAGCAGTTCTAACAAATCCTGAAGTTACCCTTAATCCAGACTCAATTAGATCATCATTTAAACATGCCGGTAATAATAAATGTGAAAATTCAAAAAGTCTTTCGATTTCCAAAATAGCTATGTCATAAGCATAATTTCCTTCGTAGCCCACATAATTACAAGGAACATAAATGCCTTTCATCTTAAAAAAAAAGAATATTATTAACTTTGTTATAGTTGATGTATAAGCAGCTTACTAACAATTTCTAAGTTTAGTATTTGATTTTATTTTAATAAAAATTCTTTTCTATTTTTCATACTCTGTCTTTATTAACGAATCTCTCATCGTGCAAGTCAGAATCATAGTCATGATAAATGTTTCCAGTTGCTATATAATATTTATTTGGGTTTCATCGTAAATGCAATGTGTGTGTGCGCTGGTGTAAAAAGGAATTTTTCTTTTATTATTGTTGCTCCGCAAACAAAATGTTTCGATCCGTTTGAAATTTTTTCTTTATACAAAGTAGCGTGCAAGGGAACTTTTGAGAGTGTAGATAAATAGCCTTTTACAGCTCCGATGATAGCAATGGATCTTTTTATTGAATGAACAACCCCGCATTCTAAAACATGTAGGGAAACGAACATTAAAATATATGATTATAATTAATGTTACTAAATTATTAAATGGAAATTCATTTTATTGTTATATAGAATTATTCAATTATGCTATAAAAAATCTATCACTTTTTAATAATATATTTTAGTATATATTACAAAGTAATATATTTAACAAAAGATAATTCACACTTGTAAACCCGAAATTATACACAAAATAATAAGTTTTAATATTCAATTTTGTAATTATCAAGTTTTTAAATTTAATTTTTGTTTAAGTGACATAAGAAACTAGCGTTAGGGTTAATAAATTATTTTAAGAGTTAATGCTGCATTAAATATAGCATAAATAAATAACTCTTTGCACTATTTCAATGAAATTTGCTACATATTGTACTAGAATCCTTGTAATTATAATTATAGGTAATATTTGTATGTTTACTATCTGAAATTGTTAGATACTTAAAATTTAAGATATGTTATCTAGCATGCTATATTCTAATAATATGTTTATAAAAAATTTTCCTTTAATATACTATGATATTATAAAAGAATAAGCACATACAGGACTAGGTTTTTCAAATTATTTCAAAGCTTTAAACATGTTAAGTAACTAATCATAGATATCAGGATATTTCTAATTACAAGTATTTGTACGTGTTATAATTTTAGTTATAAAGAAAAAGGATTATTTTTCCCCATAAAAGTTATAAAAATTATGCTGACACACCTAACATATGCAATAATAACCTACATAATTGGGAAACATCGCATTGGTTGGGGTTCCCAATGACCTGTATTTGTCGTATATTTACCATGTAAATTGATTTTTTTGTTTCAATTGAACTTCTCCAACTTCCTTATTATTGTCGCGATAACTGAGTTCTGCGATGGTTCCAGGCAAAACAGGAGATACACAAGATACCCATCTACCATTCAATGTACATTGAGCGTTAGTCGATGCTGAAGCCAATGACTGGAAACGTATTTCTAAAACTTAGGAATTAAGAAAATTTCATAAAGAAAATGATTAGTAAAGAATTGTCGTTATAAAACAAAAGTTTTTAATCTTACCAGTACAAACTGAAATATTTAACCAGTTTCCTTCTGGATCACAAAATACATTGCCGGAATTGCTTATTTTGTATCCAGGATTGCAAGTATAAATTAAAAGAGATGAAGTTGGTAAAAGTTGGTAAAACCCTTCTGTACGTCACAATTGCTTTGTTGTGATTGACATTGTAACTTATATAATTGCCGATAACCATTTGCAGGTTGGTTGGGGAGACACCGTACAAATATTTTTTTCTATTATCATACTTGAAGCTGGTATGAACACTAAGAAATCTGTGAAATAAAAGCAATTGTTTAACTATTTGATCATGTTGTAAAGTAAGTTTTTTACAAGAATCATTCAGACTTATAAATATAATATAAATGTAATAAAAAAATACTTACTCGCAGTTCACACGCGGTAGATGTGATTAAACCTTCAGAAAACTAAACTTTGAGGGAATAAGGCGAAAGTTCACATTTTATTCTACGTATACTACATATTACACACTTTATAAAGACTTTAAGTTTTCAATTTCAACAAATGACAACAATGACGGGTAGCTTATGGTATCTAAAGTATGAAAGAAATGCTTTTGTTCAGATTTTATTAATATATCTTTGAAATACAGCGTCAATTACTTTTTTCGATTATATTGTCGATTCAGTCTGACTGCTGCACATTATTAAATTTAATTTGGTGTTCAGAAACTCAATCAAAGGGAACGCTGTATCCGATGCTAAATTCACATTGAAATCCCCACACATTGAAATCATTGGAGTTTTAAAGCAATCGTTTTTAAGAATCCGCAATGATACTTCTGGTGTGTAATTTATTAAATTTTCGTGGATGACCTATAGATGTAAATGTCTGCTCTCTTTTCCGTGTCGTTTCTTCGTTTCGTCGAGTTGTAAAACACAACGATTCTAAAAAAGTTTTCACTTCAAAAATAAAATATCGTAAAAAGTATAAAGTAAAAAGTTTGAACTCTTAGTTTGACACGAGAATAAAACGTTCATCATTACTGTTGGCAAATGATCTTATCGTGATATTTGTTCTCTTCGTTCATTATAAATGATATTATTGTTCGAGTTCAAGGTCGTTTTATAACCTTACATAAAACTGGTTTCTGATTTCTTGAAACGAGAGACGTCATGTAATCGCACACATTAAATCATTTATTAATCTAATAAAAATAAACTTTATTTTTGTACGATCGGAAGCGATCGTAGACTATAAACCAATATTCGAAATGAGCGCCGTAGTAATGTAAAGGTTTACGCCCTAGTCCTATAGGGAATTTACAAGTGTTAATTCGTTCTCACTTCCAATAGTACTTCCGTACTATTCCCTAGTACGTGGGCCCTACTGGGCCCATTATCAAAAAACACTCGGTCTATTCTTCACTGACCGACTACGACAATACATCGGAGACAACTAGTGAGAACAAAAAGTTAATCAAGTACATATCATTACAAGCAGAATTACATCAAGAATATCAATCATAGCGGATACCTGTATACGATTCGTGAAAAAATTGATCCGTTGGACTGACTGGACAAAGACTCGAACCACGGAACTTTTGCTTTCCGAGCGACTGCTTTTTATCCATAGAGCTATTCAGGGCCCATCGTCTAATCCCTTTACGAATGCTTATTTACCACCATTAACATATAGAAAAGTATCAGGCAGGGTTTTTATGCCGCAAGGTTTTTCCCTGACGAGACAATAAAGTTTTGCACTTGTTATTTCTTTTTTAACCACGTGTTTTCATTTATTTTCATTTAACCTTTCACCTTCCCTACATTTAGCTAAACATAATCGCCAGAGAACACTGGCGGGATTTGGTATATGCGGCAATGAGCTTTTGAGTTCCCAACGCCTAATAATAAATTAAATTATAATTGATATTACCAATACTCTTGTTTTCTTAGTTCAATATAAATAATATTGTTCTTTGAGTTCAACGGTATTCTGTTATCTTACACAAATCTCCTTGGATTTTACAAGATCTCTTTGGCTATGGTTGGTGCTAAGTTTTCGATGCAGTTTGATTCATTTATTGACGATAATGATTGGTCAGGAGTAGCTACAGAGAAGTTAGTTACATTTGGTTTTAATGTATCGTGGAGGTAGTTTGCGAAAATTGAGTTAATATTAATAGAATCAGGTTTCAGTGTCTCCTGGATTAAAGAAAATACGTAAGTTTACTCAATTACCTTTCTTTTTTGCCTAATTGATTTACTGATATTTCGCAATTCAGTCTGTGTTTGTCTTAATTCAACTAACGTTAGTCGTATTTATACGAGTGAGCAATTGTAATTGGTAAGTTATGAATTAAATTTCAATTATTAAGAATAAAACTGGAGTATTGGCAGCCTCTGACACCCAGGCAAGGCTAGGTAAAAAGTATATAGATAATAAGGAAATATATCTCTGTTTCAATTTACATAAAAAACATTCTGCTATAGATTTATTAAAGATCCAGTAATCCTAATTGATCGTAATAAGGAATTCTCTTGCTTACTATTTTACGATAAAGGTCATTTTTATGAATGAAACCATTATAACCGCCATCCGTGGTAATGATCTCGTTGGGACCCTTTACTTCATTTTTATCTACGATAACATACGGAAGAACCGTAAATGAACTTATCATCTCTATTATCTCGCGTTCCTCGATAGACTTTCGAAGCTCTTTCATGCTCGGTGGAGGAGTTTTGCAGTCCAATTTTTTCATCTTCTTACACAATGTATTATAATATTCATCTATTAGTCTGTCCTTGTAATTATCGTACACCTCGTTGTTCGTACTGGTGTTAAGAAAATACAGCATATCAAACGCCGGGGATCCATAAACACACATTTGGAAATCAACAACACAATTGCAACAACACAATCAGAAGATTCGGTCAATTGATTTTATCGATAATTAAAAATGAAATCGGTGCGACATTGAAAAAAAGAGGTATTCGTATTTGAGAAATCGTTAGTAGGTCGAAAGATCGATGTGCACATATCTGTGTGGCCTATCTCTTTCTCTTTCTTTCTTTCTTTTTTCATTTTAACACTAGATCTAGAAAATCAGGTAAAAATAACTTGTTTGACATTTCTTATAATCATCATTTAATTTTTACATATTTGGTTTTCTAAAATTTTGTATGACTTTCCTTGGTGTGCTAAATGTTATCTTTTATATTTTTTTCTTTTTTAAAAAACTGGGGAAAAAGAATAAAAGTTGAATATTTGTTTTGATTTTATAACATAAAAGTGTAGAGATTTAACTGAACACAGACTGCGCGAGAACAATGCGCTTCTCTCTGTGGACAGGCGCTATTCTGCGTTTATAACTGTTAAAATAATGAGGAAAAATATCTTTTTATATGAGTGGTAAGAGTTTAATAAATTTATACTTTATAACTATTACATATTCTTCTGTGCCATGTGCTATATCTTTTTCTTTTAACTATCTAGTTCTTCAAACAGAGGGAGCCCTATACAGCTAGTCGCTGTCACTTATATACTAATCTTACATGAAGTAAAGTGGGAAGACTTACATGTTTGCGTCCCTCCCACGAACAGTAGTACACCAACACATGCTCATGCGCTAAAGCACATACATTTAATTTTACAATAGAAATGTACACATCTCAACACGCCTCCTTACATTTATATTGCCATAGATTTTATAATTCTCAATTACTTAGTCCTATTCTAATTGTAATTCTTTTCTAAATTTTTCAAATTTAATTCGTCCTAATGCTTTAGTGAAAATATCAGCAGGATTATTATCTGTATCAATTTTAATTACATCAATTATACCTTTTAAATAATTTTCATTTACGAAATGATAGTGTGTTTCAATATATTTTGAATTTTTTGTTAGATTTCCATATTTACTAATAATAATCGCACCTGCATTATCCTCATAAATTTTAATTGGATTCTTAATATCTATTTCAAATATGTTTAGCAAATCTTTACTTAATTTTAATTCACTCACACATGCTGATAACGCAACATACTCAGCTTCGGTAGACGACTTTGTTACAATATTCTGCTTTTTTGATTTCCAATAAATAGTGTTTCCATACATTTTAATTACATATCCCGTTGTTGATTTTCTGTCAACTATGTCTCCTGCCCAATCGGCATCAACACAACATTCTAAAGTATTAGCATTTAGATTTTTCTTATAAACAAATTTTAATTCTTTCGTGTAGTATAGATACTTTAATATTCTTAGTGCAAATTTATTATGACTCTGGTCGTACCAATTTTGAAATCTACTTAAGTAATTTACTGAATAGCATATATCTGGTGTAGTACTTGAGCTTACATATAGCAGTGCACCAATTAAGTTTCTATATTTTATATCATTTGATGCTGTTAAAGCAGGTTCACATTTTAAGTTTTGTTCCATTGGAGTAGCATACAGTTTCGCATTTTCTAGGTTATATTTTCTCGCTAAAGATTCAATATAGTCCTTTTGATCTAAAGTCATGTAATTTTTACTACAATCATAATTAATATTCATACCTAAGTACGTTTTAACTCGTCCCATATCTTTCATTCAAAATTTTTCAGTTAATTTTCTTTTGATATATTCAATTAACTTTCTATCCTTACTTGCTAATAATAAATCATCAACAAAAATAATTAAATAAACCTTTTCACTTTTGACTTTCATAAAATATAAATAATAATCAATTTTATTTTTCTCGAAACCTAATTCGCTTAAATAATTATTTAAACATTCATACCATGCGCGTGGACTTTCGCGTAGTCCGTACAAAGCCTGTCTAATTTACATACTCTTCCTGAATCATCATCATAACCTTGAGGTTGTTTCTACATACAATTATTTCTACATGCTTAGCTACAAAAACTCTATTGTTTACTAAAACTCTATAACCTAAGACATCATAACCAACTATTACTCCAATATCTGCTTTCCTATCCCATTTACTTTTTCTTTTAATTTCTGGAACTCGAACAAAAACTCTACTACCGTATAATGTGAGGTTTTTAATATTTGGCTTTTCTCCCATCATAATTTCATACGGAGTCTTCTTTTCTATGATATAGCTAACGTTCTATTTTCAGATGTGCTGCTTGAACATACTTCTGGCCAAAATCTAGTATGAATTTTGCGTCTGCTAATAAACATCTCGCTGTTTCCATTATTGACCTATTATATCTCTCGGCTGTTCCGTTCAGTTCATGAACATACGAAGGACATGGTTCAATATAGAATCATTTTTCTTTTGCAAAGTTATACATATCTTTATTTAAAAATCTCAACCGTTATCACACCTTAATTTTTTTATTCTTTTTCCGGTTAAATTTTCAACCTAGATTTACGTAGCTTACAATACAGTCATAAACTTCATTTTTCCTTCATAACATAAATTTTTGCTACTTACTATATCATCGATTAAAACTAGGAAATATTTTTCACCCCTAAACCCTTTTAGTTATGTGGTCCATTTACATCTGCGTGAATTATTTCACCTATGTTTTTGATCTGTGCCTTTCATTTTTGAATTTAGTATTTGTCATTTTGTTTTGTATACAGGTACCACATTTCAAAAATCCTTTCTAAGTTATTGGCAAACCTACGACTAAGTTATTTTTACTTAAAGTATTCAAATAATTAAAATTTACATGTCCGAGCATTCTATGGTATTTTTCTTTCAATGTCATACCATTAGCTATACTTTCAGTTACGTAATTTTGGCTTCTTGTGAACCTAGTATTTTTTTTATAAAAATTATTTTCTTTGATTGCAACTCCTATTAACTCATTTTCTCTACTATAAATTTTTGAAGTATTTCCTGACGATATAATTTTCGCATTTTCGGCGACTTTTCCGAAACTCATTAAATTCGTATCCATTTCTTTGACAAAGAATACATTTGTTAATTTGATTTCAGTTTCATTAAAATTTGTTACAAATTTAGCTCTAACATCGCCTACAATAGTTGCTTTAAGTGTACGACCATCTCCTACTTTTACATTAATCGGGTTTTCTAAAGTTTTTGATTTTACGAAGTATTTATCACTATTTATTATATGGTCGGAACATCCACTATCTAAAATCCATTCTAGCTTATTTTCGCAAATGTTTACCCTAATGCTGTTATTATCGCTAACCTCTGCTAAGGATGTAAAGACCTTGGGTTCAAAGCGATCTTGTCGTTTTTGATTACCTCGTCCTCGGTTGCCTCTGCCTCTGTTTTTAAAATTGCCGTTTCGTTGTTGTTCATGTATTTGCCATCGTACATTTCCCCGCGTTTGCTGTCCTCTTCGTGTACCTCTCCACGAATTTCTATCACTGTACTGATACGTACACTGATATTGGAAATTACCTTGCTTTCCGCATCTATAGCACGTTCTATCTTTTCCTTTTTCAGCTTTGAATACGTTTGAATTTTCGTAACTGCTTCTAGGATTTTGATTCTCACTTTGTCTTTTCCTAAAATCTAATTCTAATTTCGATTTAACAAATTCCACTGTTTTTTCTCTTTCTGGTAACGCATCCACAATATCAACTATATGCGACCAGCTTCCCGGTAGTGTTAACAAAAAATAATTCAACTTATCTTCGTTTGTTATCTTTTCTCCAGCATTTTTAAGTTCGTTTACTAGTTTCTCAAAATTGTTATAAAAATTTGTTGGATTCTCATTTTCATCCATTTTTAAATCAAGTAGTTTTCTCTTACATAATAATTTAATTGCACTATTTTTTATTAAGAAGTTTTTATCTAATTTATCAATCATCTCTTTAGCACTTCTTTCAGAAATAATTAATTCTAGTTGAGTATTTGTTACACTGTTCACAATATAATTCTTTGCTTTTATTTCTTTTTTCTTCCATACGGCTTCTGTGATCGGTGGTGGCCTTTCATTAAGTTCGATAACTTCATTGCATTCTTTCAGTTCCAAGAATAATTTTAATTTATACTTCCATTTTTCGTAATGAGTCCCATCAAATACTTGTAATAGAAATCCTTGGTTTTCGGATTCTCTTTCGTTCGCCATGTTGATTCGATTCTCTTTGCGTTTATATTCTTAAACGCTTTCACAATATTATTCAGAATAACTAACTTCTTGAATATACTTACCTTTACCACCGCATATAACCATGGACTGCTACCATGTTAAAATAATGAGGAAAAATATCTTTTTATATGAGTGGTAAGAGTTTAATAAATTTATACTTTATATCTATTACATATTCTTTCGTGCCACGTGCTATATCTTCTTTTTTTAACTATCTAGTTCTTCTAACAGAGGGTGCCCTATACAGCTAGTCGCTGTCGCTTATATACTAATCTTACATGAAGTAAAGTGGGAAGACTTACATGTGTGCGTCCCTCCCACGAACAGTAGTACACCAACATATGCTCATGCGCTACAGCACATACATTTAATTTTACAATAGAAATGTACACATCTCAACAATAAAAAATTCATTGCACATTGATAATTAAATTGCTGCTTTGATAACAGTATGCAACAAAATAAAAAAACTATTATAGAATTTCATAAAATTTTATTGAATAATATTTTCTATATCCATCTGAAACTCTCACGATGTGACTTACGCCACTTTTAAAATAAACTTTTTCATCACTTCATCAAACAGCGAATTTTCGTGTTACAAAATATTACAATTAATGATTTTAAATATATTGGTAACAAGTTGCTTCAGAATAAAATTATCATGTCAAAATAACTATTAAGGTAGCTAACTCGTTTTTTTTTAAGAAAATAAACTTACGCCACTTTCAAAATAAACGGCTTATATAAAGAAACAACAGGAGAAAATATTTCAAGTAAAAAATTTCTTATTCAAGTAAGTCGAAGAACTTACAGGTGACTACAAGGATTGGTGACTACAAAGAAGGTCGATCTTACGTAAGATCGATACAAACGATCTCTGATATGAGCAGAAGACATATTAACATGTACATTGTTACGAAACCAAACGCATATTTCGATGAAACGTAGACGGTAACAAATAGCATATTGTATTAATTACAAAACGACGAATATTTGTCGTACGTGCTCTGTTTAAGGGGGAAGATGAAGTCAGAAATTTCAATAAATGGATTTTTTTTCTGGTGCATTTTCTTGAAGTATGATGTTTCGAAAAAATTATCGGAAAATTTCAAGTTAATCCCATGAATAGTTTCCGAGACATTCTACAATTGATAGGTAGTGGACGGAAGCAGAAAGCAACCGTTTTCGACCTGCCTATTATATTATATGAATAGTCTTGTGGAAACAGCAACAAAAGAAACATCGAAAGCTGAAATTAAAGAAACAATTTAATTGATTATAGTTACGTACCGTTAAAAGGCAAAATGTTTTCAATCCGAAAACTGCGGAACGTGATGGAAGTGTTACAAGTTAATCAGCTAAAAAATTAAAATGTGGCATAAAAGATAATGTACCTTAAGATTGTCCTGCTGAATATAGAATAATAAACTTTGTTTCTGTATTACGACCATTTCGAATCTTTTAAAGGGAAAATAGTGTAATGGGGATGTGAAATTTCAGACAGTCAACACACGTGGTCTGGGATTTAAAATTGTAGTATCACGTGACAATTGTATTAACGATAACATTCCTTGTATAATAATGAAAGTAATTATTTAAATAGAATTTTTATAAGTATATAAAATTAAGTTTAAGATTGGAAAACTCTTTTAGAAATTTACAAAAATTTATAACTCAAAAATATAAGCTTTAGCAAGATTTGGTATAGAATAGTTTCGTTGTGAAATTGCCCAAAATATGAAGAGAAAATTAATTCATTTCGAAAAACTATAACTTTTTGAAAAATTGTTTAAACAATTGGCTGTAAAAAATTGAATACTCTACTTTTCAGCAGAAAATTGTGATATTCCGATTCAACAGATTAAAATACATAAAAAAAGTTTAACTTTTTCCATCGAGCTCAAAATTTTACGAAAATATAATACCGTATGCAAATCAAATATCTTTAAATGGGTTTTTCTCGAAACTATACTTGTCAAGTCGGTGACCACTATAATTCTATAACAATTTGATGGATTTTGATGAAATTTTGACTGTTTAATAATAGCACTAAAAACTAGTTTTTAATTGAAGGATTTTTATTTACGTGAAAATCTTCGATTTTTTTTTAACAAGAAACTCATGACTTCTCGGTGAAAAATCGAAAAAAAAATGCCAGAAGCCGCCATTTTGTTAATTTTCAAAAAAAAAATTAGAATGCATCGATGAAGGAAAAGATTTACTATAAACTAATGATTTATTTTTTTTTTTTTGGATGATCCAGTAAAATGTTCTGATGATCACCGCGAAACACTACTTGCGAAACGAGGTCCAACAAAAATGACGATATTTTTATAAATAATTAATATTTGTTTTTGAAATTTTGTAAAAATTAAGTTGAAACTGAATTTAAAAACTCTGTGTAATCAGTTTTCTAAACCAAACTTAATTATTAAAAAAAAAAATTAATAAATATTCTCCTTTTTTCACGCCTCTAACTGCATATTACGCCTTAAGGGGTTATATGCAGTTGCGAGGCTCGAAAAAGACTGAATTCATGAATTCAGTTCATGAATTTTTTCTAGAAACAGTTTTTATTTCTTAAAAAAAATTGTTGGTAATTCAAATAGAATGAACTTTTGAGAATACAATAGCGCGTCGATTCTGTAAAAATATTAATCTGCACTGCTCCTGTAGATGATTTCCTGAACGTCCTCTAAAAAAAGACGTTTGGCGGTGATCTCCATTTTGGCGGTTTGGATTATCCGAAATTACAATATATTGTGGATTCTTTTAAAGGATAGATTAGTGCAGGTATTAAAACCAAGGAATAATAAAAATTTTGATTTTTGACAAAATAGCGTCTATTTGAAAAAAAGTGTGTTTTTTTGACTAAAATTTTCGCTCTAAATTATAAAGAAAAAATAGTAATAAATTTTTAAAAAATTTTTCCTTATACTTAATACCTGAGGAATATATCAAAGAAAATTGTGTAAAAATTCGAAACCGATCGGTTAAGCCATTTCTGAAAAATCGAGATCACCGACTTTGAAAATACAGTTTTGAGAAAAACGCGTTTAAAGTTTCAGAAGTAGTTTACACATAGGTAAAATTTATTTTCTTCAACTTAAATGGTATCATCTATTCCAGGATAATAAGGGGATCTTCTGCAGTATTGACAGCTTCTAATAAGTTTAGCTGGTGTTTTCGTCGAGCCATTTTTCCTTCTCGCGTGCTCCCAAGCGCTCTCGCGTCTGAGATCATCACACGCTCTGCGTCCTCTTTGTCGACATAAGCATGAGCTGAGTTACCTAATAAAAGTCCTAATGCACTCATACAGTACAATAATGACTTTTGACCTTCATTAAATATTCCAGCTGCAATGTAAGGCGCTATTTCTACTACTTTAGAACCACATAGAACAATTTTTGGAGTTATTTTCCATATTAATTGATTATAACTCTCATTATTGTTTTGTGTATATCCACAAACACACCTTTCCAATAATTTTTCGTTGCTAAGGTCTTCATTAATGGGAAATATTGCTTCAGCAACATCAGCTGATAAAGTTTGATAATCATGGGTGTAAGAAGATAATGTGTTTGTTGCCAGCGCTTGCTGCCAACTACACCATGAACCTTCTCCACGTGTTCACATTTCGTGTTGAGATTTCTCATCAGTCGAAAAATAGTGATAATACCATCCCTAAATTGTATTGTACATATTATTAACAGAATCACAATTTCTTCTTATTGCCAAACCATAGTAAACTGTCAGCTTATCAATAAGCTTAGCCGTGAGTTTACCTTTTCCGGAAAGTACTGAATGTGACCTTGAAGTACTTAGTAAACCTATAATACTCGCCTTCTACGAGAAACACAATAGAAAAAGGAACCTTAAGTATCGCGCGCAGTGCGTGCAACTGCTACTCTGGTTCTTACTCTATCTGCTTTCTAACACTCTGACACGGCCTTACAAATTAAGGTATATCACCGAAAATATTTATCGGATCAACTTCAAATTTTCAGAGAATATACTTAAATATATGTACATTCCGAAAATGCAAAAAAAATCGATTTTTTGAAAATCCTAACTGCGTATAGCCCCTTAAATAATTGTAACTTGTAAAGAATGTCTTTGAATTTTACACTTAATTCTTTTTAAAATTGTTGTTATTATATTATTATTCTTATTTAGGTAATATTTAATTTTCGCTCATAAAATAGGAAATAAATATATACAAAAACGTAAAACTTGCAATGTCTTTTCTTAAATAACTTAATAATTTAAAAAAACAGTTATTTGAACCTCTTTGATAGAAGTAGGTATACGTCAGTCGTCAGTTTTTCTAGTTTAAATGAATCATTAATCGATAAAAAAAAACATTAATCGCGAAAAGTACGGACAGGTCCCTTCTTGGTACACTTTTACGCGATCGAATCGAATTTATTCCATTATTTATAACGCGTATCAATACGAGGAGTCGCCGTACCTTCGACGTTATATTTCTGAACATTTTTATCTTTTGCTATAAAGAATTCACTCTCCTGTAAACGTAGAAAAAAATCGTGAATATCATCGATC
This sequence comes from Polistes metricus, assembly GCA_010416925.1. Lineage (NCBI taxonomy): Eukaryota > Metazoa > Arthropoda > Insecta > Hymenoptera > Vespidae > Polistes > Polistes metricus. The sequence continues at coordinate 21,703 of QUOH01000125.1, read as the reverse complement.
AAAATTTACCCTAAAATCTATTCTGGGTATGTTCTCTTTTAATAAACATACGATAGAATTTGTTAGGATTACCGAGCTGCATATTTGTGCCCATAATTATGAAAGTGGTCTAAGCCAAAATTTAAAAAAAATGAGTTTTTCACTTTTTTCACACCACATTATTTTAAACTAAATTTATTTATTGTAATTATTACGATATCGTCAAAAATGAACTTTTAGATAGTGATTGTAATTTCAACGTTATACGGAATTCATTTAGTGTTAATTATGAAAGTTGTCTAGGTCAAAAATTTAAAGAAATTATATAAACATTACTTGAAAATGGCGCTTGGTTTTCATAATTTTCATGATGACAATGTCCAGATATATGTATTGGATGAAACTACAGATTGAAGAGGTGAACAGGAAGTAGCATCATGCATTTTAGCGCATATGAAGAATATTACAACTACTCAAAAACACATAATTGCTTACAGTGGTACTTTTTCAGGCCAAAATCGTAACATTAAAGTAGCATTGACATGGATGAAAATTACCCAGTCATCATATAATAAAATTGAAAAGGTAGACCACATATTTTTGGTATCGGGTCATTCCATTCTACCGAATGACCGTGATTTTGATTTGAAAAAAATGAAAATAAAAATAGCAAATCACTTATACAACCCTGAGCATTATTAGGATTTGATAGAAAAGTGTAGAAGAAGAAAAACATTTTCGATAATAAGAATGTCGCAGCTGGATTTTATTTCAACGAAATCACTAGAAGAATCAATAACAAGAAGAGTAAAAAATACCGCGGGCGAATTTGTCTCTTGGTTACAAATTCAATGGATGAGATTCTTGAAAAATGAACCTTATAAAACGTTCAATAAAACTTCTTTAGATGATTCTAAATTTCACGTTTTGGATCTTTCACCTAAAAGAGAAAGACCAAAAATATACGAAAATATTACATTAATTCCATTATACACCGCCATTAGACCAGTAACGGAAGAAAAACATAAAGATATTATGTGTTTAATACCATACATCCCTTCAGTTTTTCAGGAACATTTTAAGAATCTTAAAACCTCGAAATGAAAAAAATGAATTACTTTTTAAAAATAATTAATAAATGTTCACGAATTATTTCATGAAAGTTATTTTTTCAAATAAAAATTATAGTTTTTTATTGCTTTAAGTCATTTATAGGATATTCAGTTAATTTTGAAAATTGTCAATCTCAATTCAAGCTTTAAAAATAACATTTTCGTATGAAATTAAGACAAAATTTTATATTCATAAAAAATTTCCATTAATTAGGACTAAGAAAATTATAAATTAAAATGTCGTTTCATGTAAAAATATTTCTTAATTCGTTAAAATGCAATTCATTAAATATCTCGAAACAAGAAATATATGACTTATTGTTAAACCACTTACATAATTATGGGCAAATTTATGTATACCTGCAATCCTTTAAGAAATTCTTTTTAGCTTTCTTTCCCTCGTTATTAAATCTTACAAACGGTTTAACCGATTATCTATTACATGTCGAATCAATAATGAGATTCAGAAATATTTTGAATTATTTGCCTTTGAAAAACTAAGCTTTCATCGATGGTTATTTTTACTTTGAATATTTTCCCTCGAGAAACGACTTTAAAATCTTTTCAATGATCAAAGAAAAATGGGAAACGACTAATAGAAATCGTGTTGTTATACTCACAAAGATATGATCGATCGGTTTTCTTTTATCATTATAACGAAACATTATATTGTTCACCCAGAAGTCACAATGATTTATTACATTAAATTCGTCATCTCGGTATTTTATTACCTTGCTAGTCTCATGATAAATTTTATCCGATATTTTGTTAATTTTCTCTCCATATCTATGAATACATTTATTCAAATTATTTACACATAAAATTTATACGTACGAGAATTAGTTGAAAAGTTTTGAGTCTATTCTTATACATGAATTTTTTAGATTATCAAAAAGACACTACCAGATGTTAATTTTAGATCGGTATAAGATTTGGTATATTAGTAGAGCATACCTTTAAATTACTTTCGCATTAAAATATTTAAGCAAGCTGGCTAGTTAATTTCGAGAAAAATGTTTTTAATGTTTTGCTTGCTTTTTTATATTCGTCTAAATTAACCTAAATATAATATTAAAATGGTCAAAATTCGGTTCTTCTCGGAGAGATTTTGTTTTTTTAATAATACGTAAAATTTATAATTTTAAATAAATTAATATTAACACAAATATTATCTCAAATTAAATACTAATAATTTTATGCTATCTATAAAATAATAGTTGATTAACCCTTTGACTGCTACTGGCGCACATATACGTCCAACGGAAACCATCGGTGGTGCTTATAGACATATATTTGGACGCAAATACGCGCTCGGCAAATACTTTGGCTTTTTACTACTTTCTCTCGTATATTTTCAATATACAGGGTGATTTACTAACTCTTACCACCAATATAGCTCCAAAAATACGATAGTAGCATAAAAGTTTATAGAACAAAGATTGTATGAAAAATTCGAGGGTATAATATGACGTCAGTTTTTTTTTGCAAGGCTTTGTCACTTCCGAGATTTAAGGGTTAAGTTTGTTTTTTTAAATGGAATGCTATGTCTTTGTATTTATTTTCTGATAACGGCTGTCGTGGCATAATTTGTGTACATAATTATTAATATTTACTATTGAAGTTTTATATATAATTCTTTAATTGTAATTCAAGTATCATATCGATTAACAGTAATTTTATAGATAAAATCAAATTATTTCTATTTAATTTGATAATTTTTGTAATTATTAATTTATTTAAAATCATAAATAGTAATAATTATTAAACAAAAAATCTCCGTACAAAAAATCGAATTTTAATCCATTCATGGGATACACAAATACGTTAGCATTTATGTTACGGTTTAACTTGATAATTAAATGAATTTAGAGGTATATAAACATACCAAAACCTGCAGGCATTTTCCTCGGAATTGGATAGCCATCTTGTTTTAATATTTCAATGCGGAAACACCTTAAAGGAATACTATTGATATACCAAGTCTTATATCGATCTAAAGTTAACATCTGGTAGTGCCTCCGTAGATATGGAAAAATTTAAATAAATTTGACCAACAACAAAATTGTTTCTATTATATATTAGACTGAAAACATTTTCAATTTACTGAAGTATTTATAGTACTTACTTCTCAAAATTAAGCCATTTTTTTACATCTTCGGCTAACGATTTTGTTCCATACGTGAAGATCAGCGTTATTTCGGAACTTTGTTCACAGTAGTGTATTTCTCTGGTGTAAAGCGTTTTGAGATTTGGTTCCTAAAAACATATTGTATCGTCTAATTATTGATATATATATATTGTAAGATTAATATTTATAAATGGTAGTAGTAAAGTATTTATTTATTAATAAATAATAGGTATAATGTTTTTAAGAGATAAAATAGTAAGTATCTATAATCTAATGCTACGATATACTAGGTGTAACTCTCTACGTCCGAAGACAACAGTCTTAATTAGCAAGGAACACACGAACCCAACTCGTCGTCGCATATCGTCGTCTTTTGTCCCTTCGCCGTCCCCCCCGTTGTCTTCCGTACTTTCAATTATACTTTTCCCTCGTCATCTCAACCAAAAAACTACTACAGAACGCACCCGTCTTAACCAAAAAACTATTACAGAACGCCCTCCCAGTCCTTTTCGTCGCCTACTTATACCCTACATCCCCTCCATCGTCTCCCGTTGTTTCTCGTCATTCCTTCTGGAAACTTCCCGATAATTCCCGATAATGAATAAAGGCCCTTTATTCACTTTAAAATCGAGAACACTCGAGAGGCTTCCGCGTGGCCACTGGAAGGCAACAAAGTCCAGACGGTGTAACCCTAAACCTAAACAAATATCCTTATCTAACGCAACGGTCCCTTTCTTTATCCTCGACCGATGCATTCTTTCATTCCTTTCAATCATTCTCAGACTCATACTATTATACACATTCATATTTATATTTCTTAAATAATCCCAAACCCCAAACTCGGCTGTTCTAACAGAATATATCTGTCCTCAGATATGCTACTAATCATACCACCATTATCAAAAATTTTTACATCTTTTCGAATCCATGGTTCGACAACAAAGTAACAACCAGGAATCTTCTAAGTAGTAGGAATAGCCCCACGGTCAATCTCATCCAACCAAGCTTTCCATTTATCGCAATTCCGAACCACTTTCTCCGCGATGTTACGTATTCCCTCGAAACAATAATCCCTTTTTCGCATGGTGAGTGTGAACGCACGACAATCTGTAACTATCTTGTTGCGTAATCCTACGCAAGCGAGTGAGTGAGAATTATCTGGACGTTTCGAGATGTATCGACGCGTGCCGAGATATAGCGACAAAGAAACATCTTAGTTACGGTGTAACAAAGGAGCGCAGCGAGCTCCTTGCAGGGCGCTTTCGTTCTTCTAGCACGCGTTCTCCTACCATTTCTATTAGTCCAATCATATGCATCGACAGCTACGTTATTCAACTTTTCGGTAATTGGTCCGCGCGTTGCGTCGTCTTTTTCTATAAAAGCCGCGTGCTTTCACGCTTTAATGCTATTCTACCACGTGACCTGCGAAAGATCACATCGAAGAGAAGTACACTCCTGCGCTACTATTACATCAGTGGAACAAAGGGACAAAAGAAAGAAGGCCACGTTGTCAGAATTATGTTCTGCTTTGGATTAAAAGCTACCTCGATGGCTGTCAATAGGCAAGCCAGCGACACATCATAATCAACTGTATTTCAACCAGGGTTTTTATGCCGAAAGGCTTTTCCCTGCAACGAGCCAAATAAATCGTACTTATTAGTACTGACTGGGCTCAAAAAATATATTTTATTTTATTTTCACCTACCCTCATTCCTCATAAATAAACGATTCCTAACATTCATCTATAAGTGCATTTTCAACGACAAGAAAACCACCGGAGTACCGATACAAGGCGTTGGTCGTTCAACATATCTTAAAATCTATTCCTAATAGATACACTATAAATTTTCGCAATGACTTAATAATCGCAAGTACCTCTAACTCATAACTAGGATATTTTTCTTAGGCCGTAGTAGACTTTCCACTCGCATAATATACCGGGTGAAACATATCATCGGTACTGTTACGCTGCATCAAGCTCGCCCCGTATCCCCTACTAGAAGCCCTGTTTCGGCGTTTACCCTGTATAGTCGCAGTACCGGTTTACTACACAATATCCCTTTAAGTTTCTTAAAGGATTCTTCCTCTTCACGCCCGAACTTTAATTCTATTTCCTTTCTAAGTAGATTAGACAACGGTCTCGCAATAACTGAATACCGTGGCACAAACTTGCGAAAATATCCCGTTAGTCCGAGATAACTTTGTACGCCCCTGCGATTAGTAAGCCCAGGAAATCTCGCAACCGCCGCCGTTTTAACGATTGGAGTCTGTACCCGACCGTCGATAATATGTCCGAAATACTCTACGAGTTTCCGTAAGAACTCACATTTTTTCCAGTTTATTACAAGCCCGAATTTGCTCGCCGTCTTTGGTATCAACGCCAGATTATCAATCCCGTTTTCAACATCGTCAGAAGGTATGATTATGTCATCTAGATAGGTTAATACCTTTTTTGAAGGTATCATTTCTCCAAATACTAGGTTAATAAACTTTTGAAAAACAGAAGGTGAGTCACACAACCCAAATAGGACCTTTAGAAATTCATAGTGACCGTTCGGCACCACGAATGCCGCGTATTTTAGACTACTCTTATTTACCGAAACGTGGAAAAACCCATTCTTTAAATCAATCGTGGAAAACACGCGTGCACCCTGCAAGGCGTGCAACTGATCCTTAATCAGCGGTAACGGATACCGATCCTTTATAATTTTGTCGTTTAATTTTCGATAATCGATGCACAATCTTCCCGACCCGTCCTTCTTCCTGACTAATACTACCGGACTAGCATAATCGAAAAACGATGGTTGTATTATACCGTCTGCCAACCATTTATTTATTTCAGCATCTACTTCGTCCTTTTCTTTTGGCGATAACCTTCTCGGATGCGCGTACACCGGTTCTTTGTCTTTTAAAATAATGTTGATTTCCAGACCTTTTTCGCGGACTTTTTCTGGTCGATAATTCGCTATTAAGGTTTCTATTTTTCCCCTATGCATCGCGTTTGCAATATAAGATAGATCTATTTCGTTACACTCGTTAATTACATCCATTTTAAAAATTTCGTTTACATCACCGTTCGTCACCGGACTTTCCTTCGTATCACAGATGGAGACTTTACCCGCGTCAATTATTACGTTTACCTTTCTAAAAAAATCGTTACCAATAAGCAAATCATATTTCAATAGAGTATCAGAAACTACATGCAATCTAATCGGATACATCATCTTATCAATAGTGACCGTCGCTTCTATTTCGCCATACGTTCTATTTAAGTCAGAACCTACTCCTTAAAATCGCAAAATTTTTTTACCCAATTCGGGTGCGCCGATCTTAAAATACTGATTCGCTGTAATTAGACTCAGGTCGCTACCTGTATCTATCAACGACGTAATATTACTGTCTCCTAATTGCACTTCTTTAACAAACTTTCTTTCGACTTCTTTACTCACACTACACACTTGCTTCGGCGTCTCCTGTAGCGTGATGTTCTTCTGACAATTTTTTGATACATGGCCGAATTCATCGCACTGATAGCATTTCACGCCCTTAGTCCCAAATGGACACTCTCGTCTCCGATGACCCGACTCTCCACAATTATAACTCCACCGCCGGTCCTTGTAGATGATCCACGTGGTAGTTCCCCCGTCTCCTTGCTTTTAAGCACCTTCGACGTCTTCGATTTTTTCTGCAGCTCTTCTTTTATTGCCTTATACCACGTAAACTTCTGTTTCAGTTCGCTAATCGTCGTTGCCCCGTATAAGATCATTTTATTAGATGGCTCATCTTCTATACCACTCACAATTTACTGTATTGTACTTGTCTTGTCCAGTCCTCCTTGAGCAGCAACTACGCACATCGTGTAAATGTATTCCTGATAGGATTCTCCAGCTTTCTTCGTTCGTCTCCTAAGTAACTCGTAGACTTTATATGCACTTTTCCCTTTCGCAAATTCGTTCAACAACGCCGTTTTAAGCTGTTTCCACAACTTACCACATTTCTCGTACCGCACGAACAATCTCGCCGATCCTTGCAATAGCCGTCTAAAATATATAATTTTCCAGGTACTGTCCCATGCTTGGAGCGACTCTTTCACGTCTTTGAAAGTTAGCATCTGCATTGCCTTCGTAAAAATTTCATCTTCACTACTTTCCGCTTCTTCTTCTTCGGAATCATCGTCATCATCGTCATCATCGTTTCGCTGCAGCCTTTTTTTTTTGCTACACGCAGGCGTTCCGCAAGTTCCTTCTTTTTACCCGTCGACCGTAAGCTCATCTCCTTCAATTTGGCTCTCAAGTCCAGATACCTCATTTCACTAACATCTGGTTCAGGCGCTACAATTGCCGTATTTGTCAGACCTTCTTGGGATGTTCTTTCTGACTCCATTATGAACTTACTCACTTTCAGTGCTTTAGACTTATAGATACCCACAAGCTCGTTACTTAGATTCTATCCCGGCTGAGCCCCCAAAATGTAAGATTTATATTTATAAATAGTAGTAGTAAAGTATTTATTTATAAATAAATAATAGGTATAATGTTTTTAAGAGATAGAATAGTAAGTATCTATAATCAAAACTAATGCTACAATATACTAAGTGTAACTCTCTACGTCCGCAAACAACAGTCTTAATTAGCAAGGAACACCCAAACCCGACTCGTCGTCGCCTACCGTCGTCTTTTGTCCCTTCGCCGTCCCCCTGTTGTCTTCCGTGCTTTCCGTTACACTTTTCCCTCGTCGTCTCAATCAAAAACTAAAACAGAACGCACCTACCAATCCCTTTCGTCGCCTACTTATACCCTACATTCCCTCCATCGTTTCCTGTTGTTTCTCGTCATTCCTTCTGGAAACTTGTCGATAATTCCAACCACGAATAAAGGCTTTTCCTGTATTTCTACATCGAGAACGTTCGGGAGATTTCGATGTAGCCACACAAAGGCGACAAGTCTACACGGTGTAACCCTAAACCTAAACACATATCTTTATCTAACGCAACGGTCCCTTTCTTTATCCTCGACCGATGCATTCTTTTATTCCTTTTAATCATTCTCCCACTCATACCATTGTACAAATTCATATTTATATAATTATATTAAATAATTTAAACCCGACATATATATTTAATTTCAAATAAATGATTTACAAAATAATTATCATTACATCATGTCCGTTTACAAACAAATCCCCGCCTAAAAACCTTTTTAAATTTTCTAAAGAAAAAGACTGCCTAACATTGGAACACGTCAAACGAAAAAGGATATTATTCTTATATAATTATAAGGGATATTGAACTTTAGTTATCCTCCAGGTAGATATTTCGCATGTAAGCATTTTGATTCCAGCCATGCGAGTTTCGAAATCCCATTTGTGGGCACAAAATTTGCAGCTTATGATAAGGATTATAATCCCGAAGCTTTTTTCTACTAGCAAGGAGACATTACGGTTTCACACCAACGGATTTTTTCGAGCTTTGGTTTATTAGTAGTACACTTTTAAGGTATTCTTGTCGTAAAATATTTCTAAACTGGCCAACTAAACCAATTTTGAGAAAAAAGCTTTCAAAACTTGCTTTTTTGTTATACGCGTACTTATCTTACTGTAAATTCAATTTTATATCAATTGGTGCAAAAGCGTAAGTAGTAGCGTTTTCGGCTGCCGATCCGATGAGTTAGTGTTCGATCCTTCTTGGGAAAGTCTTTCTTTTATAGGTTATTTTTATATATAAATTTAAAACAATTTGTTTTCACATTTATTAATATTTATTAAATATTTTTATTGAAATAATTTAAATTTTTTGCATGAAATTTTTAATGATTAGAGTAAATATATATATAATTGTTATTTATTACTTTTAAAATTGTATACATTTTTATGATGTTTACTAGTTAAAGAAGAAAATGATAACTGTAATTCAACAAAATAATCGTCTCTTATTATTTGCGCAAGATTTTAAACAACCTATTTTTATATTTTAAATTTTTTTGTGATAACTTTTATTCTCTTTCCTGTTTATAATTAAAAATTAATAAATGTAAAAAAAATTTTTTAAACCTTTTAATAACTTTTTTAAATATAATAATATTTTAAACCTTATATAATAAATAAACTAATATAATAAATCTAATAAACTTATGTAAATAATTTATAAAAAGAAAAGACTTATCCACAAAGAGAACCGAACAATTGCTATTGTACCAATTGAAAAAAAATGAAATTTACAAGAACCTGTATAAAAAGCACGTGTAGAAAAAAAAGCAAATTTTGAAAGCTTTTCTCTCAAAATTGACTGGCCAGTTCACCGAAATATTTTACGACGAGAATACCTTAAAGGTATACTACTAATATATCAAAGCTTGTAAAAATACGTTGGAGTACAACCGTAATGTCTCTTGTTGGTGAAAAATCCCTTTATTCGATAAAATAGATTCTTACCTTTTCGCATACGGCCAAATTACTCGCATGAAATCTATCCAGTCCTTGCATCGCACACAAGCAGTGAGGAAGGTCAAGACCAGCTTGACGGTCAGCCATACGAAATCCAAGTGGAACTAGATCCTCTATCACTAGAAAACTCGGATATTCTTTCTTACTGTAGAAGATTTGTGCACCGAGCACCGCATGAACTGGTCCAACTAGATCGTTAATTTTCTTCAACAGGTTCTCCATTATCGATATTTCCGTATCAAAGACCTTTGATTGCTCGATCTAGATTAACAATTCGACGTATTATATTATTGATCGTATTTTTTCAATTTTTCGCAAACCTTCGCACTCGGCTGTAGGTGCAGTCGTGACACAACGTAAGTTTAGCATATAACTGTACATAATAATAAGAAATAAATTCTGTTTTGTTTGCAAATATATGTTCATCGCGATGCCGAAAAATTTAGACAAATCAAACATCGTGACAATAACTTACTTATAATACTTTAAAAGTTATGCTATATAATATGATGACTCAAGAATAGCGTCGAATTGTCGGTAGGTTACTTCCGAAACGGCGCCGAGTGCAAAAGATTAATTACACGCTCCATCTTACATTCAGAATGTCTTTCTTTATTCTTACTCTCAATCGTGAATCTAATTTCAAAACAAAACACTGTAATACCTACCATTTGTTTTGTATAGTATTAGCCGATGGTGCGACTTTACCAATGACAGATATTTTGTTCATAACTTCTCGGTCTTCTTGTTTGGACGAAAATTCAACTGAAACTCTGTACATATCGCTACAATAGTTGTCCCTCTTAGCCGTCACCGGTTTTGAAAATACATCAACCACACGGATCGAATTATCATTTTTCGCCTTCCTCAATATATTTTGCAAAAACTCGATGCTCAGCCATAATGGTGTCTCTTCGGCCATTTCTGAAATTAGGATTAAAATCGAGAATTTCATCGACAAATCATTGTTTGTTTCGTTGTATTAGGAAATTTGGAAACGATTCTTTATAATAACTTATTATCAGCAGGGGAATATATAATTTTCTTTCAATACTTAGGGGTTTTTGCCCCTAAACGAAGTACGCGAACCAATCCATTTTTTTGATATCATTTTTTGTATGTTACGGTCAAAGTATATATTCCGGTAAATCTATAGAATGCGCAGAAGGTTTTGATTAATCTATGAAATGAGCTTTAATTTGCTATTTTTAGAGCTAATGGAAGGGAGAGAGAGGAGGAAATGAAACAAACCACGACTGGTGTATGTTCGTATTGTCATCAAATAATCTTCACTTTCCGTACTGTGCACGCGTTTTTTCAACTATCTGATTATAAGAACTTAATCTTCCATACTTCCACATTGTAAGGGTAGAAGAAGGTAATATAGAAAAAGATACGAATTCAATTATTATTATAATAAATAAAGTTATTATTGTGTTAAAATAAAGTTATTATTTAAACTTATTAAAATTGTAAATAATTTAATAATTGAAATAACTTATTTAAAGTTATTATTTACCTTAAAAATAAAGTTAATATTTAATATATTATATTTATATTATATATAATATAATTATATTTTCTATAAATATAATTATTCTTATATTCCGTTACTATAAAGATCAACGTAGTGCTTAGTTTCTTTAAGTGGTGAGATTCAGTCGAGATTTTTAAAAAAAAGATTTGTTTTTTTTTACATTTTCTTAAAGTACGTTTTAAAAATATTCTCTGAAAATTTGAAGGTAATCCGACGAATAGTTTCCGAGACATTCTACAATTGATAGGTAGCGGACAGAAGGAGCAAGCAACCGTTTTCGATACGCCTATTATATTTTATGAATAGTCTTGTGGAAACAACAACAAAAGAAACATCGAAAGCTGAAAATAAAGAAACAAATTAATTGACTCTATAGTCACGTACCGTTAAATGGCAAAATGTTTTCAATCCTGAAACTGTGGAATGTGATGAAAGTGTTACAAGTTCATCAGCTAATAGTAATTTGTGTCATATGGCCGCAAAGTTGTGATTTTCTGACAACGACTATGTTGCGATATGAGTTTAAGGTTTGTGGCGGAAATGTACGAAAACGGGCGTAATTTTAACGTCCGAGGCGAAGCCGAGCGAATATCGTAGAATCATCGTTGTCAAAATCACCACTTTTTGGCCAAATGACATATATTATTTTTTGTCATTATTGCTTTGTAATTTAAACTTTCGAGGGATACTCATTTTAAAAATGAAAAAATTTAGAATTAACCAGAATACATAATCGGAATATTTTTATAAACTTATTCAACTTATTATGTATTTTTATATTTCTATTCAACTTGTTATGTATTTATGTAGTAAAATGGCGTTATTGTTATTTTATTAACATTAGGTTCTCTTCGCAATGAACTGTCAACAGAGAAATAATCAGCGCCACTAAATAGTAACTAAGAATAAAATTTAATAAAAATCTGCTGTCGGTACACTAGAATTTGATTTATTTCTTTCCTAATTTCATCCGATTGTACAAGGACAATACGGAAAAAAAGGGGGAAGTAAACTTTGCGGCCTAGGCTGCGGAAAAAAGGCGGTATGGTAGATTCTCTAAAAATGAATATCTTTTTGGACCCCACCCAGCGCTTGAAAGTTGAACTTTTGAAGCAAGTATGACAAAAAAAATTAAAATTTGACATAGAAGATGATGTACCTAAAGATTGTCGCGTTGAATATAGAATAATAAACTTTGTTTCTGTATTACGACCATTTCGAATCTTGTAAAGGGAAAATAGTGTAATGGGGATGTGAAATTTCAGAGAGTAACCACACGTTGTCCGGGATTTAAAATTGTAGTATCACGTGATAATTTTATTAACGATAACATTTCTTGTATATAATAATGTAAGTAATTATTTAATTTGTATTTCAATAACTACATAAATTAAGTGTAAGTTTGGAAAACTCTTTTAGAAATTTAAAAAAATTTATAACTCAAAAACTATGAGCTTTAGCAAAATTTTGTATATAATACTTTCGTTGTGAAATTGCCCAAAATATAAAAAGAAAATTAATTCATCTCGAAAAACTATAACTTTTTGAAAAATTGTTTAAACAATTTGTTTATAGAATATAAGACTGTAAGCGATTCGATATTAATGTCGTGAGTTCGGTTATTTCGACGCATGAATGAGTGAGATAGGGAAGGATGGATAAATCAATTAACACAATTTTACGCGGTAAAAAATCACTTGCCTCGGCATAAAAACTCTCACGAAGTTGAGAGAAAAGCCGGGGCAAGCTATGACTTTATTTAATCCTATAATACAGATAAAACATTGAATAGTACCCTCTTGTATCTTGTAGACTAAAGAACACTCTTACCTTTGTCTCCGCTGTAAATATGATAATTATCGTCGCCTACTTATATGCGTTATCGGGTCTTCAAACGCGCTTATCTCGCTACCAACACCTTCCACTGGGGTAGCCTTTTCCTCCACAAATTTATCCTCGGCAGGTCGACTGGTAAACACTGTAAATAAGCACCGTTACTGTCGGTGACGAGCGTAGTTGTGCCCTTACACAACTCCTTCGAAGCGAATTAAAATAGTGCGGTCGGGTACTTGCGCGACCCCGTCGAACTTAATAGCGAGCGCGGTTGAGTCTAAGCAAAACCCCTTCTACTTGGCCAAGTGCATGGTTGTGTCTATGCACAACCCCCTCCTACTTAGTAAGAAAGCTCGGTTGCGGCTATGCACAACTCTTTCAAACTTACCAGTCGACAGCTCGAAATCACACCACCAGAAATAGTTCTTACTTTACGAAAACCAATATGGCGCCTTGTACTTTCTCAGCAAACGAATAGTCCTTTTCCAAATCCAGAATCGGTCTGTCGCTTGCGCTCTCGAGCCAGGGCCTACGCACCCATCTCCCCTCTCCCCAGTACCTCAAGACCCACGCGCACGTACCTTGCCGACTAAAGGCGGTCCTACAAGTATATCTAATGCCCCTGAGCGCCCTCAGGATTCCACTAAATCACTCGTAACCTATCCTAATTGGGTTGTAATAGCGACCAATCTAAAGTCGCGACGCCAACGCTACCTAACCGATCTCGCGCGCACTACACACGGTCATGTATCTTAATTTCACCGAACACAATTGGCTATAAAGAATTAAATGCTCAATTTTTCGGCAAAAAGATTGTGATATTCCGATTCAGCGGATCAAAATACATAAAAAAAGTTTAGCTTTTTCCATCGAGCTCAAAATTTACAAAAATATAATACCTTATCCAAATAAAAAATTATTAAATGCGTTTTTCTCGAAACTATGTTTGTCAAGTCGATCACCACTATAATTCAATAACAACTCGATGGATTTTGATGAAATTTCGACTGTTTATTAATAGCACTAAAAACAAATTCTTTATCGAAGGATTTTCATTTACTAGAATATCGATTTTTTTACAATTTTTTTCAACAAAAAACTCATGATATTTTTGTCAAAAATCGAAAAAATGCTAAAATCCCCCATTTTGGTAATTTTCAAAAAAATATAAAAAAGCATCGATGAAGGACAAGATTTAAAACTATATAAACTAATGATTTAGACCTAGATAAACTAACGATTTTTAGATTTTTTTTTTGATGATCTAATAAGATGTTCTGAAGGTCACCGCGAAGCACTTCTTGCGAAACGGGGTCTAACAAAAATGGCGATATTTTTATAAATAATTAATTTTTGTTTTTAAAATTTTGTAGAAGTTAAGTTGAATCATAATATAAAAACTCTTTGTAATCATTTTTATAAAACAAACTTAATTATTATAAAAAAACAATTATTAAAAATTTCATTCCTCTGACTGTGTCTCCCACCTTAAGCGAGCTTCAACAAGACAATTGTTTTACAAATAGAGGAATCATAGATATTCATAAACGTTCATAAATTTTGAAAAAATGTATCGAATGCGCACGGTAATTTCTTTTAAAAGCTTCTATTAGTCGACTGCCACTTATTACACAAAAGTACGAAAGTATTGCCTATCGCCAGGCGCTGAATAATGTAAATGAAACTTCTAAGAACGTTCGGACGTATAGCATTGTGGTAATTTGTTGCGTTTGTTGTGTGAAGAGAGAATTTTACTCTATTATTGTTGTGGTTTTGATTTCGGTAGTTTTAATTGATTGCCTTAATAGTTCTTTAATTTCCGATGTCTCATTAGAGTTAAAGTCTTTTTTATCTGTGTGTGCTCCTTTTGTCACTTTAGCGTAGCTTCTTCTTGATTCAGTGTGTTCATATATTGGTACTTTATCTCTGTTGTGCATTTTCGTTTTGTTTATAGTAAGGAATTTCCTTGTAAGTATCGTCTAGAATAGGTTTTACCAATACTTTTATTCTTAGCGTTGAAAACAATTTTTGTTGTAGTAGTTTTCTCGTCTGACATCCTTTATAATTTGCTGGGTGATTACCGTTGCAGTTTACACATATGACGTTTTCGATTTTGCCCTCTTGAAGACAGAGTGTTGTTAAGTGTTTTTTTGCACATTTGACACAGGCAGGAATTCTGTTCCAAAAATTTTTTGTGTTTCCATAAGCTTGACATCGTCTGCATTGACGTATTTCTCTTTTAGTTCTAGGTGGTCCGACTTTAATTATTGTATTATGCAGGGTAATATTGTCGTATATGTTTTTGTTATTATTCTAAAGGAGCCTGTTCAATAAAAAATAAAGGTAGCGGCTGTTTGGTATCGAATTTTGTTATATTATTTATTGATCTCACCTTGTGACCAAGTTTGTGTAATTCATATGTTATTTTAACTGTATTTGACTTGGAATGAAGTCCTTAAATTACGATTTTATAGCTCTTCTCGTTTTTTTCTTGATACTTGTAGTATCCCGGGTTTCAAGTTTTTAGTGCATTTATTACCTTTCTGATCGTATCTGATGTAGTAGTTTGTACTTTCACTTGGTTCTCTATAAATTGTTTTATTACATAGTTATTTTGTTCATCTTTCTCATTCAATAACTCGAGCAGAAGGTCGATGATTTCCGCGTCAATTTATATTGGTTGTGGTTTTACTGCATTTCTTCCTTCCAATTTTTCAGTAGTATTTTTTGGTTTTGTTGACTTGACGAGTAGATCATAAGAGTTGCTTATGGGTATGTCTGGAAGCCATTTTGTTGGTAATAATGCGGAAGAGTTATTATTACTGTTTTTTGGTCCACCCATCTTGCGGTTTTTTGAACCCTGAAAGCGGGAATCAGAATTTGCGAATTTTCTAAATCTGTATCCATTCTCTCTTTTCACATATATGAGTTTCTATTATCTATTTTGATTATTCTCTTTTCTGTATGAGCAAGGTTAGAGGATTGTTTTGTTTCCATCAACGGTTGACCTATTTCGATATTAGCTCTTATTCGAATAATATAACTTCTCCCCTTATTAACTATTTTAAGAGGTGGGATGTTGTTAATTTCCATGGTCAAACCTTTTTTGCAATACGATTAAACATGCGGTTACCCGCGTGGGTGCAGTGTTACATCGCTAGAACACTGGTCACTTGTAGTTGCGATGTCAACCTAACTTACGTTATACTGTGTATCTCATCGTAAATACGTATAAATAAATATTATTTAAATACTTATATTTTCGGGAGCGGTAGATAAACACTTCCGTATTTACTAACTATTGAACGAAGAATTCCTATTTTATTGATATGATAAATTATAGTGCTAGAAAAATTTACATCTAATCGCAAATCAGCGTTTTTTCAGGATTGCATCGAGTTTGCGTCAGAGATACATCAGTACTTTCTCAAAGTTTTTTCGGAATAAAGCGAATATTTAGCTCCTAACATCTTTCACACAACTTTATGTATTTTTTACCCCGTGCAGACCCGATGAAATTGAAAATTTCTTTTCAAAATTGTCGATTGCGATAATCAAGAAATAATGGGAGTTTACTTTTCGCTTGAGACACATTTGTTTACATATTATTTTTTTTATTTATCTTAATCATTTGTAGCACATACGCTCGTATAGAATCCGTTTATTTTCCTTAAAATTTTTCTAACAGATATTAATTATTTTTTTAGGTTTCTGCAGTTAAAAGAAATAGTAAAGATAACATAAAATAAAACGCAATCTCATCTTTTCAAAAATAAGCTAGCTTTATATTGTTAGGGCGTAAAAAAAATCGCACAGTGTGTTATTCAGTTTATACATTTTCAACCTAATTTTATGATCCCTATAGAGGAGAACGAAAACGAATTAAAACTAATAAATAATAAACATACCTTCGTTAAACTCAAAAAAGACTTTAATTACTAACAATTATCAAATAATCAATGTTTTTCCAGATATTTTTGAAGATATTCATAGTTTTTTTAATATCAATCACCACCATATGAAATAATTCTAATAAACCAGGGGAAGAATAGGACGAGTATCTTTGTTACTAGACCCAGCAGAGCGTTCTTACCAACGGTTTAAAGAGTTGGGAGGAGCGATAACATTTCGATATTCTCAATATTCTCACAAAGAGAGAATATTCTTTCTACGATTTTTTAAAATAATTGAAACGCGTATTTCGAATATACGCTAAGATTCTATAATCTTTATGGATCGTACATAAATCGTTAACACGTTGTGTGCCACACGAAATACTAAAGAAAATCCTTGTCATTCCACGCTCGTTATTTAGTATTAAAAAAATATCAGAATATAGATATAAGTCCAGACTAAATGTAAGGGAGGTAAATAAAATTATTTCATGCTGTAGATTTGAAATCTCTTTGCCCACGCATCGTAAAAACCGGAAGACATTGATCACTTTTGGAAGTTTTTTTTTGGTCGGGATGCGTACGGATTGTAAAAATTCAATCTAAACATTTTTTCCCAAACGCACCAAAAAAATATAACTTCAATAAGAAATTTTATATTAAAGAATAGTAAGTTAAAATACATACAATTAATAATAATAATAACGACATAATAGACGCAATTAAATCTATACTATGCAATATAATAAAAAAGTAAAATTATAAAGTAAAATAGAGAATTTTATGAACAAAAGTCGAATATAGAGTATATTGATAGATATTCTAATATTAAAACACTGAACGATATCGCTTCTAACAAATAAAGAAATATAAAGTTAACAAGTAAAGCAATAAAATAAAAAGATATTACTAATATATATTAAATAAAATAAAAGCAATATAAGATTTTATTGTACCGAGCTATCAGACAGCTGGCGGAAGAGTGTTGATCTTTCCTCCATGTCAAGGAGGTTTCCATTTTTTGCAACAATGTTCGACGTTGCTATCGCAATTTTTGCCTACTCGACGAATCGCTTGCTCTTACTTTCTAGTTTCCACTTCGTTAGCCTCTCCTAGTCGACAGCTATCAAGGTTATCTAGGGGATACGAACAAGGCAATACCTATGACAACCTAGACGTAAGTTTATAATTTTTATATCTTATTTGAGATAGTTGAGCCGTGTTACGTCGAGAAGTGTTTGCCGGCAAAAATTTCTGTCGTACTTTGGAACAGAATATTGACAAAAATGTCAGATATTATCTTTTGTAAAATCTCAATAATATAGGTTTCGCTGGTTTTTAGGTAACGTTGTATTTCATTTAAATATCTTTAACTATTACTGGATTATCTATTTGTAAAACAAATTTTCTTAATATTGTAGCAACTATTCCCTTCATATCGAACATTGCAAATGTTTTACCTGTAAAAGTGATATTAAATACATATCTATTTTGCAAAATAACTGTTTCGAATAAAAATTCAAGAATCTATAAAAATGTGGTATTACCTATGCAGTCTCTTCTTCCAGAACTGAATGGTAAAAAACATTTTGGATTTTACTTGCCTGGTGAAAACTTATCGGAATAAAATATTAAAGGGTCCTTCCAATATTTATCGTTTCTATGAAGTGTAAATATAGTAAGCATTAGATCACAATCTTTCGGTATTACCACATTCTCGTCCACTAAATAAATTAAATAAAACATATAACTAGTACATAAAATAATAATTCGAATAGTAAAAAATATATTCCTGTTGTCATGTAGTATATGTAGGAATACCTTTCACATCTTTTTGTAAAACTCGACTAATGATAGGAGCAGCAGGGAAAAGACGTAATGTCTCCTTGATAACACGCTCAAAATACTTCATTTTTTTAATATCTTGAAGTTTAATAGGAACATAACATAAATTAAACTCGCGTTTACTCAATAAACGGCATTAAAGTAAATCTGATGAATTTTACCTCAATACATTTAGAATCATCAAATAATATAAATAATTTTGGATTTATCCAAAATCGCCATGGCGATGTATATTTGGTAGATAGTTTTAACATTTTATTGGTAACAAATAAATGAATAATAAATAAAACAATTATTATAGTTTTTTTTCTAGTGTGTGAACTCAAGGGTCATTGTAACTCTCAGATAAATCTTACGGTCTTCTCATCAAACGATTGAAGCAACGGTGCGTCAATCAGCTTAAGAGGCATTTAGTGCATCAACTTTTACACTCATCTTTTCTCGTGGTGTGCCAAACACGATTGATTGGTCGCTGACCGTTAGACGATCTCAACATCTCACCTCGCAGTGCATCAATAACATCGCTGTGCGGAAACACTCAAATTGTGCAACTCAGTGAACTGTACTCAACTATCTTTTTGACTCAATCTTCTTTCTTCTTTAATCCATTTGCGCCCAGTATTGAGCATAGGCTTCACTTAACGTTCTCCATCTATTCCTATCTTGTGCGGTTCTTATCCATGGTAGTCCTGCTGATCTCTTGATATCGTCATACAATCGAGTTATTTGTCGACCTCTATTTCTTTTTCCCGCCCATGGTCTCCACTTGAGCATCTTAGCGTTCCATCTATTGTCCTTTATGCGAACTATGTGTCCGGCATAGTCCCCTTTCAACTGTGTTATTCTTGTTGTTATGTCAGTTACTTTAGATCTCTGCCTGATCCAGTCGTTTCTTCTCCTTTATCTTAACGAGATACCAATCATTGCCTTTTCCATAGCCCTTTGTGTCACTTCCAGTATTGTTATTATTTGTTTTGTGAGGGTCCAGGTTTGAGCTTCATAGGTTATGACAGGGAGAATACAGTGATCAAATACTTTTGATCGCAAGTGCTGGGGTATCTTTTTGTTTTTCAAAATGAAAGCTTGTTTTCCGAATGCTACCCATCCCAATCGTTGTCTTCTCTCTATTTCCATATCTGTATTATGCTTTCCCAGTGTTACACTTTGTCCAAGATATATATTTTCTCTGACGTTGTCTATCCGTGTTCCATTTACAGTTATTTGTGGATCTTGTCGACACATTGTCTTTGTTTTACTTAGGTTGATTTTAAGTCCTGTTTCCTTTGATTTTTCCTCTAATTCTGCTATCATATTTCTTAGGTCTTCCTCATTTTCCGCGAACAGAACAACGTCGCCTGCAAATCTTAGATGATTTAGTCTTTCACCATTGATATTTATTCCTTTACCCGACCAGTCCATCAATTTAAAAACGCCTTAAAGTGCCAAAGTAAATAGTTTAGGCGAGATTGTCCCTCCTTGTCGAGAAAATCTGACGAATAGCAAGAAGTATATTGATTATGATCAGATTAAAATAACTTTATTTTGCATCATTGTATAACATTGACGATTAGTTTTAGTTATTCGAGATGTACCACATAGTTTTTCCTATCTTATGAAATAATACACTAATATGGTAGAGACATTTTTTACATCTGTTCGTACCTCAGCAGTTTTTAATGAATGCGTTAAAGTTTTTCGGGGATACATTAGCGTTTTCTCAGAGTTTTGTCAGGATGAAACGAATATTTATCTCCCAGCAACTTTTACACGAATATATATATTTATCTACCAGTACAGATGCGATTGAATTGATATTTATCGTTTTCGATAATGTTGCTTGCGATAATCGAGAAATAATGGGAGAGGACTTCTCAATGGAGACACATTTGAATACAGGTCCTTTTTATTTATCCCAATCTTATTCGCGAATTTCTAAACTTTTGATTCACATACGATAACGTCAATATATTTACTATATTCAAACAAAATAAAACTAATTTATATCGACTAAAAGAAACTAATGGATATATTTATATTTTATGACGTACGATTATTTTCACGATCCATACATGATATTTCAACATTAAAAATATTGGTTTTTATATTAGGCAAGGATAGTTATATTCAAGAGTAGAAAAAAATTATAATTTTTTGTAATGTTATCTCACTTGTGTCTGTGATAGACTTCGTAAGAACTTGTATACGCGTACGAGGAAAGAATATTTTTATCTCTAACCGTTTTTTATTCTTTTTTTTCTCTTTTCCCTCATTAATTACAATTTCTCTGTTTAGATGTTGATTTTAATAAAAATTATGCTAATGAGGTTGATTATACAATTTTACATAGTAGACGTAAATAACTTATAATTTTTAATTTATTCACGATATCACATTTATTCTAGACATACACATTTAACATTGTGTTATTACTTTACTATGATGGTCTAAGATATTACTAAATGGTCTAAGATATACTTAAAGATATTTTTTTTCAGATGTTACCAATAAAATGTTAAAACTATCTACCAAATATACACCACCATGGCGATTCTAAGTAGTTCTAAAATTATTTATATTATTTGATGATCCTAAATGTATTGAGGTAAAATTCATCAGATTTACTGTAATGCCGTTTATTGAGTAAACGCGAGTTTAATTTATGTTTTCTTTGCTTTTTTTTTATTTAATTTTTTGTTTTTTTTTTAGATTATAACAAAAAGGTCTAACAGTTATGAGAAAAATCTGATATATGATTTTTTCAAACCGGCTCTGGGTAATGGGTTATTTAATATTCCAGGTAATCAACATCTTCATATGTTATAATATATATATATATAATAATCGAAAAGAATATTTTAAAATGTTTTTCAGAGGATTGCTGGTAAAAGTACTACTTTTCTTTATCTGAACATAAATGTTTACAGTCTTACAAAAA
>QUOH01000124.1:53900-81888 GCA_010416925.1 Polistes metricus | reverse complement strand
TAAGTTTTAAATCAGTTTAAAAAGCATTAAATGAGCTTAAAAATGACCATGTTATACCTGTTTAGAATTTTTATTTTTGGAGTTAATTATTTTTGAGTACAAAGTACTTCTTTTTTTTGACACCCTATGTATTTTCAATATTTTTGCTTAACATCATGTTTTTTGGGCATTAAAAAAGATTTAAAATGGCAATTTAAAAAATTTTGAAATAAGTTAGTCTTTGAGAAATTATAATTTATGTTTACAGCTACTTTATATTTTTTTTTAAAAAACCTATAAGTTTTAAATACTTAAGTTTAGCATAAGATTTTAGAGCATGTAAAGAGCTTTAAAATGACAATATAAACACATTTTTATAATTGCTTGTTATCGAGTAATTGAAGTTTTTGTGTACAGATTCCTTTTTTTTTTTAAAAACTCTATATATTTTAAATACTTAAAGTTTTACATCAGGTTATAAAGCATTAAAAAGCTTAAAAATGACCATGTTATACCATTTTAGAATTTGTTATTTTGGAGGTTAATTAATTTTTTTGAGTACAAAGTACTTCTTTTTTTTGACACCCTATGTATTTTCAATATTTTTGCTTAACATCATGTTTTTGGCATTAAAAGAGCTTTAAAATGGCAATTTTAAAACATTTAAAAATTAGTTAGTCTTTGAGAAATTATAATTTATGTTTACAGCTACTTTATATTTTTTTTTAAAAAACCTATAAGTTTTAAATACTTAAGTTTAACATAAGATTTTAGAGCATGTAAAGAGCTTTAAAATGACAATTAAAAACATTTTTAAAATTGCTTGTTATCGAGTAATTGAAGTTTTTGTGTACAGATTCCTTTTTTTTTTAAAACCCTTTATATTTTAAATATTTAAGTTTTAAATCAGGGTATAGAGCATTAAAAGAGCTTAAAAATGACCATGTTATACTATTTTAGAATTTTTTATTTTTGGAGTTATTAATTTTTGAGTACAAAGTACTTCTTTTTTTGACACCCTATGTATTTTCAATATTTTTGCTTAACATCATGTTTTTTGGCATAAAAGAGCTTTAAAAATGGCAATTTTAAAAAATTTTGAAAAAAGGTTAGTCTTTGAGAAATTATAATTTATGTTTTACAGCTACTTTATATTTTTTTAAAAACCTATAATTTTAAATACTTAAGTTTAGCATAAGATTTTAGAGCATTTAAAGAGCTTAAAATGACAATATAAAAACATTTTTAAAATTGCTTGTTATCGAGTAATTGAAGTTTTTGTGTACAGATTCCTTTTTTTTTTTAAAAAACCCTTTATATTTTAAATATTTAAGTTTTAAATCAGGTTATAGAGCATTAAAAGAGCTTAAAAATGACCATGTTATACCATTTTAGAATTTGTTATTTTTGAGAGTTAATTAATTTTTTGAGTACAAAGTACTTCTTTTTTTTTGACACCCTATGTATTTTCAATATTTTTGCTTCACATCATGTTTTTGGGCATTAAAGAGCTTTAAAATAGCTATTTTAAAACATTTTAAAGTATGTTAATCTTTCAAAAATTGTAATTTATGTTTACAGCTTCTTTATTTTTTTTTAGAAAACGTATTAGTTTTAAATACTTAAGTTTAACATAAGATTTTAGAGCATGTAAAGAGCTTTAAAATGACAATATAAGAACATTTTTAAAATTGCTTGTTATCGAGTAATTGAAGTTTTTGTGTACAGATTCCTTTTTTTTTTTAAAAACTCTATATATTTTAAATACTTAAGTTTTAAATCAGTTTAAAAAGCATTAAATGAGCTTAAAAATGACCATGTTATACCATTTTAGAATTTGTTATTTTTGGAGTTAATTAATTTTTTGAGTACAAAGTACTTCTTTTTTTGACACCCTATGTATTTTCAATATTTTTGCTTAACATCATGTTTTTGGGCATTAAAGAGCGCTTTAAAATGGCAATTTTAAAACATTTTAAAATAAGTTAGTCTTTGAGAAATTATAATTTATGTTTACAGCTACTTTATATTTTTTTTTAAAAAACCTATAAGTTTTAAATACTTAAGTTTAGCATAAGATTTTAGAGCATGTAAAGAGCTTTAAAATGACAATATAAAAACATTTTTATAATTGCTTGTTATCGAGTAATTGAAGTTTTTGTGTACAGATTCCTTTTTTTTTTTAAAAACTCTATATATTTTAAATACTTAAGTTTTAAATCGGGTTGTAGAGCATTAAAAAAGCTTAAAAATGACCATGTTATACCATTTTAGAATCTGTTTTTTTTGGAGCTTTTAAAGTTTTTGAGTACAAAGTACTTCTTTTTTTTTGACACCCTATGTATTTTAAATATTTTTGCTTGACATCATGTTTTTGGGCATTAAAAGAGCTTTAAAATAGCTATTTTAAAACATTTTAAAATAAGAAGTCTTTGAGAAATTATAATTTATTTTACAGCTTACTTTATATTTTTTTTTAAAAAAACTATAGTTTTAAATACTTAAGTTTAACATAAGATTTTAGAGCATGTAAAGAGCTTTAAAATGACAATATAAGAACATTTTTAAAATTGCTTGTTATCGAGTAATGGAAGTTTTTGTGTACAGATTCCTTTTTTTTTTTAAAAACTCTATATATTTTAATACTTAAGTTTTAAAATCAGTTTAAAAAGCATTAAATGAGCTTAAAAATGACCATGTTATACCTTTTTAGAATTTTTTATTTTTGGAGTTAATAATTTTTTGTGTACAAAGTACTTCTTCTTTTTTTGACACCCTATGTATTTTTCAATATTTTTGCTTAACATCATGTTTTTAGGCATTAAAAAAGATTTAAAATAGCAATTTTAAAAAATTTTGAAATAAGTTAGTCTTTGAGAAATTATAATTTATGTTTTACAGCTACTTTATATTTTTTTTTAAAAACCTATAAGTTTTAAATACTTAAGATTAGCATAAGATTTTAGAGCATGTAAAGAGCTTTAAAATGACAATATAACAACATTTTTATAATTGCTTGTTATCGAGTAATTGAAGTTTTTTGTACAGATTTTTTTTTTTTTTAAAAACCCTTAAATTTTAAATATTAAGTTTTAAATCAGGTTATAGAGCATTAAAAGAGCTTAAAAATGACCATGTTATACCATTTTAAATTTGGTATTTTTTGGAGTTAATTAATTTTTTGAGTACAAAGTACTTCTTTTTTTTTTGACACCCTATGTTTTTCAATATTTTTGCTTAACATCATGTTTTTGGCATTAAAAGAGCTTTAAAATGGCAATTTTAAAACATTTAAAAATTAGTTAATCTTTGAGAAATTATAATTTATGTTTACAGCTTCTTTATATTTTTTTTTAAAAAACCTATAAGTTTTAAATACTTAAGTTTAACATAAGATTTTAGAGCATGTAAAGTGCTTTAAAATGACAATATAAAAACATTTTTAAAATTGCTTGTTATCGAGTAATTGAAGTTTTTGTGTACAGATTCCCTTTTTTTTTTTAAAACCGTTTATATTTTAAATACTTAAGGATTAAATTAGGTATTAGAGCATTAAAGGAGCTATAAAATAACCATGTATCAGCATTTTAGAATTTGTTAGTTTTCGGGATGCTAAAGTTTTTGTGTACAAAGTACTTTTTTTTTTTTGACACCCTGTATTTTAAATACTTTTGCTTAAAATCATGTTATTGGGCATTAAAAGAGCTTTAAAATAGCAATTTTAAAACATTTTAAAATAAGTTAGTCTTTGAGAAATTATAATTTATGTTTACAGCTACTTTATATTTTTTTTTAAAAAACCTATAAGTTTTAAATACTTAAGTTTAACATAAGATTTTAGAGCATTTAAAGAGCTTTAAAATGACAATATAAGAACATTTTTAAAATTGCTTGTTATCGAGTAATTGAAGTTTTTGTGTACAGATTCCTTTTTTTTTTTTAAAAACTCTATATATTTTAAATACTTAAGTTTTAAATCAGTTTAAAAAGCATTAAATGAGCTTAAAAATGACCATGTTATACCTTTTTAGAATTTTTTATTTGTGGAGTTAATTAATTTTTTGAGTACAAAGTACTTCTTTTTTTTTGACACCCTATGTATTTTAAATACTTTTGCTTGAGATCATGTTATTAGGCATTGAATGAGCTTTAAAATAGCTATTTAAAAACATTTTAAAATAAGTTAGTCTTTGAGAAATTATAATTTATGTTTACAGCTACTTTATATTTTTTTTTAAAAAACCTATAAGTTTTAAATACTTAAGTTTAGCATAAGATTTTAGAGCATGTAAAGAGCTTAAAATGACAATATAAACACATTTTTAGAATTGCTTGTTATCGAGTAATTGAAGTTTTTGTGTACAGATTCCTTTTTTTTTTTTAAAAACTCTATAAATTTAAATATTAGGTTTTAAATCAGTTTAAAAAGCATTAAAAAGCTTAAAAATGACCATGTTATACCATTTTTAATTTGTTTATTTTTTGAGTTAATTATTTTTTGAGTACAAAGTACTTCTTTTTTTTTGACACCCTATGTATTTTCAATATTTTTGCTTCACATCATGTTTTTGGGCATTAAAAGAGCTTTAAAATAGCAATTTAAAAAATTTTAAATAAGTTAGTCTTTGAAAATGTAATTTTATGTTTACAGCTACTTTATTTTTTTTAAAAAACCTATAGTTTTAAATACTTAAGTTTAGCATAAGATTTTAAGCATGTAAAGAGCTTTAAAATGACAATATAAAAACATTTTTAAAATTGCTTGTTATCGAGTAATTGAAGTTTTTGTGTACAGATTCCTTTTTTTTTTAAAAAACTCTATATATTTAAATACTAAGTTTTAAATCAGTTTAAAAAGCATTAAATGAGCTTAAAAATGACCATGTTATACCATTTTAGAATTTGTTTTTTGGAGTTAATTAATTTTTTGAGTACAAAGTACTTCTTTTTTTGACACCCTATGTATTTTCAATATTTTTGCTTAACATCATGTTTTTAGGCATTAAAAGAGCTTTAAAATGGCAATTTAAAAACATTTAAAATAAGTTAGTCTTTGAGAAATTATAATTTATGTTTACAGCTACTTTATATTTTTTTTTAAAAACCTATAAGTTTTAAATACTTAAGTTTACATAAGATTTTAGAGCATGTAAAGAGCTTTAAAATGACAATATAAAACATTTTTATAATTGCTTGTTATCGAGTAATTGAAGTTTTTTGTGTACAGATTCCTTTTTTTTTAAAAACTCTATATATATTTTAAATACTTAAGTTTTAAATCGGTTGTAGAGCATTAAAAAAGCTAAAAATGACCATGTTATACTATTTTAGAATTTTTGTTTTTGGAGTTAATTAATTTTTGAGTACAAAGTACTTCTTTTTTTTGACACCCTATGTATTTTAAATATTTTGCTTGAGATCATGTTTTTAGGCATTGAAAAGAGCTTTAAAATAGCAATTTAAAAAATTTTAAAATAAGTTAGTCTTTGAGAAATTATAATTTATGTTTACAGCTACTTTATATTTTTTTTTAAAAAACCTATAAGTTTTAAATACTTAAGTTTAACATAAGATTTTAGAGCATGTAAAGAGCTTTAAATGACAATATAAAACATTTTTAAAATTGCTTGTTATCGAGTAATTGAAGTTTTGTGTACAGATTCTTTTTTTTTTTTAAAAACTCTATAATTTTAAATACTTAAAGTTTTAAATCAGGTTAAAGAGCATTAAAAAGCTTAAAAATGACCATGTTATACCATTTTAGAATTTGTTATTTTTGAGAGTTAATTATTTTTTGAGTACAAAGTACTTCTTTTTTTTGACACCCTATGTATTTTCAATATTTTTGCTTACATCATGTTTTTTGGCATTAAAAGAGCTTTAAAATGGCAATTTTAAAACATTTTAAAAATTAGTTAGTCTTTGAGAAATTATAATTTATGTTTACAGCTCTTTACTTTATATTTTTTTTTAAAAAACCTATAAGTTTTAAATACTTAAGTTTAACATAAGATTTTAGAGCATGTAAAGAGCTTTAAAATGACAATATAAAAAACATTTTAAAATTGCTTGTTATCGAGTAATGGAAGTTTTTGTGTACAGATTCCTTTTTTTTTTTTAAAAACTCTATATATTTTAAATACTTTAAGTTTTAAATCAGTTTAAAAAGCATTAAAAGAGCTTAAAATGACCATGTTTATACCTTTTTAGAATTTTTTATTTTTTGGAGTTAATTAATTTTTTGAGTACAAAGTACTTCTTTTTTTTGACACCCTATATATTTTTAAATACTTTTGCTTAACATCATGTTTTTAGGCATTAAAAGAGCTTTAAAATAGCAATTTAAAACATTTTAAAATAAGTTAGTCTTTGAGAAATTATAATTTATGTTTACAGCTACTTTATATTTTTTTTTAAAAACCTATAAGTTTTAAATACTTAAGATTAGCATAAGATTTTAGAGCATGTAAAGAGCTTTAAAATGACAATATAAAAACATTTTTAAAATTGCTTGTTATCGAGTAATTGAAGTTTTTGTGTACAGATTCCTTTTTTTTTTTAAAAAACTCTATATATTTTAAATACTTAAGTTTTAAATCAGTTTAAAAAGCATTAAATGAGCTTAAAAATGACCATGTTTTACCATTTTAGAATTTGTTATTTTTGGAGTTAATTAATTTTTTGAGTACAAAGTACTTCTTTTTTTGACACCCTATGTATTTTCAATATTTTTGCTTAACATCATGTTTTTGGGCATTAAAAGAGCTTTAAAATGGCAATTTTAAAAAATTTTGAAATAAGTTAGTCTTTGAGAAATTATAATTTATGTTTACAGCTACTTTATATTTTTTTTTAAAAAACCTATAAGTTTTAAATACTAAGTTTACATAAGATTTTAGAGCATGTAAAGAGCTTTAAAATGACATATAAAACATTTTTAAATTGCTTGTTATCGAGTAATTGAAGTTTTTGTGTACAGATTCCTTTTTTTTTTTAAAACTCTATATATTTTAAATACTTAAGTTTTAAATCAGGTTATAGAGCATTAAAAAAGCTTAAAAATGACCATGTTATACCATTTTAGAATTTTTTTTTTTTGGAGTTAATTAATTTTTTGAGTACAAAGTACTTCTTTTTTTTGACACCCTATGTATTTTCAATATTTTTGCTTAACATCATGTTTTTGGGCATTAAAAAGCTTTAAAATGGCATTTAAAAACATTTTAAAAATTAGTCTTTGAGAAATTATAATTTATGTTTACAGCTACTTTATATTTTTTTTTTAAAAACCTATAAGTTTTAAATACTTAAGTTTACATAAGATTTTAGAGCATGTAAAGAGCTTTAAAATGACAATATAAAAACATTTTTAAAATTGCTTGTTATCGAGTAATTGAAGTTTTTGTGTACAGATTCCTTTTTTTTTTAAAAACTCTATATATTTTAAATACTTAAGTTTTAAATCAGTTTAAAAAGCATTAAAGAGCTTAAAAATGACCATGTTATCCTTTTTAGAATTTTTATTTTTGGAGTTATTAATTTTTTTAGTACAAAGTACTTTCTTTTTTTGACACCCTATGTATTTTAATATTTTTGCTTAAACATCATGTTTTGGGCATTAAAAGAGCTTTAAAATGCAATTTTAAAACATTTAAAAATAAGTTAGTCTTTGAGAAATTATAATTTATGTTTACAGCTACTTTATATTTTTTTTTAAAAACCTATAAGTTTTAAATACTTAAGTTTAACATAAGATTTTAGAGCATGTAAAGAGCTTTAAAATGACAATATAAAACATTTTTAAATTTGCTTGTTATCGAGTAATTGAAGTTTTTGTGTACAGATTCCTTTTTTTTTTTTAAAAAATTTATATATTTTAAATACTTAAGTTTTAAATCTGTTTATAAAGCATTAAAAAGCTTAAAAATGACCATGTTATACCATTTTAGAATTTTTTTTTTTGGAGTTATTAAAGTTTTTGAGTACAAAGTACTTCTTTTTTTTTGACACCCTATGTATTTTCAAATACTTTTGCTTAAAATCATGTTATTAGGCATTAAAAGAGCTTTAAAATAGCAATTTAAAAACATTTTAAAATAAGTTAGTCTTTGAGAAATTATAATTTATGTTTACAGCTACTTTATATTTTTTTTTAAAAAACCTATAAGTTTTAAATACTTAAGTTTAGCATAAGATTTTAGAGCATGTAAAGAGCTTTAAAATGACAATATAAACACATTTTTTATAATTGCTTGTTATCGAGTAATTGAAGTTTTTGTGTACAGATTCCTTTTTTTTTTTAAAAAACTCTATATATTTTAAATACTTAAGTTTTAAATCAGTTTATAGAGCATTAAAAGAGCTTAAAAATGACCATGTTATACCATTTTAGAATTTGTTATTTTTGAGAGTTAATTAATTTTTTGAGTACAAAGTACTTCTTTTTTTTGACACCCTATGTATTTTCAATATTTTTGCTTCACATCATGTTTTTGGGCATTAAAAGAGCTTTAAAATAGCTATTTTAAAACATTTTAAAGTATGTTAATCTTTCAAAAATTGTAATTTATGTTTACAGCTTCTTTATTTTTTTTTAAAAAACGTATAAGTTTTAAATACTTAAGTTTAGTATAAGATTTTAAAGCATTTAAAGTGCATTAAAATGACAATATTAAAACATTTTTAAATTTGCTTGTTATTGAGTAATTGAAGTTTTTGTGTACAGATTCCTTTTTTTTTTTAAAAAACTCTATATATTTTAAATACTTAAGTTTTAAATCAGTTTAAAAAGCATTAAATGAGCTTAAAAATGACCATGTTATACCATTTTAGAATTTGTTATTTTTGGAGTTAATTAATTTTTTGAGTACAAAGTACTTCTTTTTTTTGACACCCTATGTATTTTTCAATATTTTTCTTAACATCATGTTTTTTGGGCATTAAAAGAGCTTTAAAATGGCAATTTTAAAAAATTTTAAAATAGTTAGTCTTTGAGAAATTATAATTTATGTTTACAGCTACTTTTTATTTTTTTTTTAAAAAACCTATAAGTTTTAAATACTTAAGTTTAGAATAAGATTTTAGAGCATGTAAAGAGCTTAAAAATGACAATATAAAAACATTTTTATAATTGCTTGTTATCGAGTAATTGAAGTTTTTGTACAGATTCCTTTTTTTTTTTAAAAACTCTATAATTTTAAATACTTAAGTTTTAAATCAGGTTATAGAGCATTAAAAAGCTTAAAAATGACCATGTTATACCATTTTAGAATTGTTTTTTTTTGGAGTTTTAATTTTTGAGTACAAAGTACTTCTTTTTTTTTTGACACCCTATGTATTTTCAATATTTTTGCTTAACATCATGTTTTTGGCATTAAAAGAGCTTTAAAATAGCTATTTTAAAACATTTAAATAAGTTAATCTTTGAAAATTATAATTTATGTTTACAGCTACTTTATTTTTTTTTTTAAAAACCTATAAGTTTTAAATACTTAAGTTTAGTATAAGATTTTAGAGCATGTAAAGAGCTTAAAATGACAATATAAAACATTTTTAAAATTGCTTGTTATCGAGTAATTGAAGTTTTTGTGTACAGATTCCTTTTTTTTTTTAAAAAACTCTATATATTTTAAATACTTAAGTTTTAAATCAGGTTAAAAAGCATTATGAGCTTAAAAATGACCATGTTATACCATTTTAGAATTTGTTATTTTGAGAGTTAATTAATTTTTTGAGTACAAAGTACTTTTTTTTTTGACACCCTATGTATTTTCAATATTTTTGCTTAACATCATGTTTTTGGGCATTAAAAGAGCTTTAAAATGGCAATTTTAAAAAATTTTAAATAAGTTAGTCTTTGAGAATTATAATTTATTTTTACAGCTACTTTATATTTTTTTTTAAAAAACCTATAAGTTTTAAATACTTAAGTTTACATAAGATTTTAGAGCATGTAAAGAGCTTTAAAATGACAATATAAAAACATTTTTTAAATTGCTTGTTATCGAGTAATTGGAAGTTTTTGTGTACAGATTCCTTTTTTTTTTTAAAAACTCTATATATTTTAAATACTTAAGTTTAAAATCAGTTTTAAAAGCATTAAATGAGCTTAAAAATGACCATGTTATACCTTTTTTAAATTTTTTATTTTTGGAGTTAATTAATTTTTTTGTACAAAGTACTTCTTTTTTTGACACCCTATGTATTTTCAATATTTTTGCTTAACATCATGTTTTAGGCATTAAAAGAGCTTTAAAAGGCAATTTTAAAAATTTTAAATAAGTTAGTCTTTGAGAAATTATAATTTATGTTTACAGCTACTTTATATTTTTTTTAAAAAACCTATAAGTTTAAATACTTAAGTTTAGCATAAGATTTTAGAGCATGTAAAGAGCTTTAAAATGACAATATAAACACATTTTTAAATTGCTTGTTATCGAGTAATTGAAGTTTTTGTGTACAGATTCTTTTTTTTTTTAAAAACCCTATATATTTTAAATACTAAAGTTTTAAATCAGGTTGAGAGCATTAAAAGAGCTTAAAATGACCATGTTATACCATTTTAGAATTTGTTATTTTTGGAGTTAATTAATTTTTGAGTACAAAGTACTTCTTTTTTTGACACCTCTATGTATTTTCAATATTTTTGCTTAACATCATGTTTTGGCATTAAAAAGATTTTAAATAGCAATTTTAAAAAATTTTGAAATAAGTTAGTTTTGAGAAATTATAATTTATGTTTACAGCTACTTTATATTTTTTTTAAAAACCTATAAGTTTTAAATACTTAAGTTTAATAAGATTTTAGAGCATGTAAAGAGCTTTAAAATGACAATATAAAAACATTTTTAAAATTGCTTGTTATCGAGTAATTGAAGTTTTTGTGTACAGATTCCTTTTTTTTTTTAAAAACCGTTATATATTTTAAATACTTAGTTTTAAATCAGTTTAGAGCATTAAAAGAGCTTAAAATGACCATGTTACCATTTTAGAATTTGTTAGTTTTGGAGATATTAAAGTTTTTGAGTACAAAGTACTTTTTTTTTTTGACACCCTATGTATTTTAATATTTTTTTGCTTAAATCATGTTTTTGGGCATTAAAAGAGCTTTAAAATGGCATTTTAAAACATTTTAAAATAAGTTAGTCTTTGAGAATTATAATTTATGTTTACAGCTACTTTATATTTTTTTTTAAAAACCTATAAGTTTTAAATACTTAAGTTTAACATAAGATTTTAGAGCATGTTAAAGAGCTTAAAATGACAATATAAAACATTTTTAAAATTGCTTGTTATCGAGTAATTGAAGTTTTTGTGTACAGATTCCTTTTTTTTTTAAAAACTCTATATATTTTAAATACTTAAGTTTTAAATCAGTTTAAAAAGCATTAAAAGAGCTTAAAAATGACCATGTTATCCTTTTAGAATTTTTTATTTTTGGAGTTAATTAATTTTTTGAGTACAAAGTACTTCTTTTTTTGACACCCTATGTATTTTCAATATTTTTGCTTAACATCATGTTTTGGGCATTAAAAAGAGCTTTAAAATGGCAATTTTAAAACATTTAAAAATTTAGTCTTCTTGAGAAATTATAATTTATGTTTACAGCTACTTTATATTTTTTTTAAAAAACCTATAAGTTTTAAATACTTAGTTTACATAAGATTTTAGAGCATGTAAAGAGCTTTAAAATGACAATATAAAACACATTTTTAAAATTGCTTGTTATCGAGTAATTGAAGTTTTTGTGTACAGATTCCTTTTTTTTTTTTAAAAACTCTATATATTTTAAATACTTAAGTTTTAAATCAGTTTAAAAGCATTAAATGAGCTTAAAAATGACCATGTTATACCATTTTAGAATTTGTTATTTTTGGAGTTAATTAATTTTTGAGTACAAAGTACTTTTTTTTTGACACCCTATGTATTTTCAATATTTTGCTTAACATCATGTTTTTGGGCATTAAAAGAGCTTTAAAATAGCTATTTTAAAACATTTTAAATAAGTTAGTCTTTCGAAAATTATAATTTATGTTTACAGCTACTTTTATTTTTTTTTTAAAAAACCTATAAGTTTTAAATACTTAAGTTTAGCATAAGATTTTAGAGCATGTAAAGAGCTTTAAAATGACAATATAAAAACATTTTTAAAATTGCTTGTTATCGAGTAATGAAGTTTTTGTGTACAGATTCCTTTTTTTTTTTAAAAACTCTATATATTTTAAATACTTAAGTTTTAAATCAGTTTAAAGAGCATTAAATGAGCTTAAAAATGACCATGTTATACTTTTAGAATTTTTTATTTTTGGAGTTAATTAATTTTTGAGTACAAAGTACTTCTTTTTTGACACCCTATGTATTTTCATATTTTTGCTTAACATCATGTTTTTGGGCATTAAAAGAGCTTTAAAATGGCAATTTAAAAAATTTTGAAATAAGTTAGTCTTTGAGAAATTATAATTTATGTTTACAGCTACTTATATTTTTTTTTAAAAAACCTATAAGTTTTAAATACTTAAGTTTAACATAAGATTTTAGAGCATGTAAAGAGCTTTAAAATGACAATATAAAAACATTTTTAAAATTGCTTGTTATCGAGTAATGGAAGTTTTTGTGTACAGATTCTTTTTTTTTTTTTAAAAACTCTATATATTTTAAATACTTAAGTTTTAAATCAGTTTTAAAAAGCATTAAATGAGCTTAAAATGACCATGTTATACCTTTT
Source organism: Polistes metricus (assembly GCA_010416925.1). Classification (NCBI taxonomy): domain Eukaryota; kingdom Metazoa; phylum Arthropoda; class Insecta; order Hymenoptera; family Vespidae; genus Polistes; species Polistes metricus. Next base: position 69,185 of record QUOH01000124.1, on the reverse strand, counting down.
AGAATTTTTATTTTTGAGAGTTAATTAATTTTTTGAGTACAAAGTACTTTTTTTTTTGACACCCTATGTATTTTCAATATTTTTGCTTAACATCATGTTTTTGGGCATTAAAGAGCTTTTAAAATGGCAATTTTAAAAAAATTTTAAAAATTAGTTAGTCTTGAGAAATTATAATTTATGTTTACAGCTACTTTATATTTTTTTTTAAAAAACCTATAAGTTTTAAATACTTAAGTTTACATAAGATTTTAGAGCATGTAAAGAGCTTTAAAATGACAATATAAAAACATTTTTATAATTGCTTGTTATCGAGTAATTGAAGTTTTTGTGTACAGATTCCTTTTTTTTTTTAAAAACTCTATATATTTTAAATACTTAAGTTTTAAATCAGTTTAAAAAGCATTAAATGAGCTTAAAAATGACCATGTTATACCTTTTTAGAATTTTTTATTTTTGGAGTTAATTAATTTTTTGAGTACAAAGTACTTCTTTTTTTGACACCCTATGTATTTTCAATATTTTTGCTTAACATCATGTTTTTAGGCATTAAAAAGCTTTAAAATGGCAATTTTAAAAAATTTGAAAATAAGTTAGTCTTTGAGAAATTATAATTTATGTTTACAGCTACTTTATATTTTTTTTAAAAAACCTATAAGTTTTAAATACTTAAGTTTACATAAGATTTTAGAGCATGTAAAGAGCTTAAAATGACATATAAACACATTTTTATAATTGCTTGTTATCGAGTAATTGAAGTTTTTGTGTACAGATTCCTTTTTTTTTTTTAAAAACTCTATATATTTTAAATACTTAAGTTTTAAATCAGTTTAAAAGCATTAAATGAGCTTTAAAATGACCATGTTATACCTTTTTAGAATTTTTTATTTTGGAGTTAATTAATTTTTTGAGTACAAAGTACTTCTTTTTTTGACACCCTATGTATTTTCAATATTTTTGCTTAACATCATGTTTTTTGGAGTTAAAAACATTTAAAAAATTAGTTAGTCTTTGAGAAATTATAATTTATGTTTACAGCTACTTTTATTTTTTTTTTAAAAAACCTATAAGTTTTAAATACTTAAGTTAGCATAAGATTTTAGAGCATGTAAAGAGCTTTAAAATGACCTATAAAAACATTTTTAAAATTGCTTGTTATCGAGTAATTGAAGTTTTTGTGTACAGATTCCTTTTTTTTTTTTTAAAAACTCTATATATTTTAAATACTTAAGTTTAAAATCAGTTTAAAAAGCATTAAATGAGCTTAAAAATGACCATGTTATACCATTTTAGAATTTTTATTTTTGGAGTTAATTAATTTTTTGAGTACAAAGTACTTTTTTTTGACACCCTATGTATTCAATATTTTTGCTTAACATCATGTTTTTGGGCATTAAAAGAGCTTTAAAATAGCTTTTTAAAACATTTTAAAGTATGTTAGTCTTTGAAAATTGAATTTATGTTTACAGCTTATATTTTTTTTAAAAACCTATAAGTTTTAAATACTTAAGTTAGTATAAGATTTTAGAGCATTTAAAGAGCTTTAAAATGACAATATAAAACATTTTTATAATTGCTTGTTATCGAGTAATTGGAAGTTTTTGTGTACAGATTCCCTTTTTTTTTTAAAACTCTATATATTTTAAATACTTAAGTTTTAAATCAGTTTAAAAAGCATTAAATGAAGCTTAAAAATGACCATGTTATACCTTTTTAGAATTTTTTATTTTTTGGAGTTAATTAATTTTTTGAGTACAAAGTACTTCTTTTTTTGACACCCTATGTATTTTCAATATTTTGCTTAACATCATGTTTTTAGGCATTAAAAGAGCTTTTAAAATGGCAATTTTAAAACATTTTGAAATAAGTTAGTCTTTGAGAAATTATAATTTATGTTTACAGCTACTTTATATTTTTTTTTAAAAAACCCTATAAGTTTAAATACTTAGTTTAACATAAGATTTTAGAGCATGTAAAGAGCTTTAAAATGACAATATAAAAACATTTTTAAAATGCTTGTTATCGAGTAATTGAAGTTTTGTGTACAGATACTTCTTTTTTTTAAAAACTCTATATATTTTAAATATTAAGTTTTAAATCGGGTTGTAGCGCAGCAAAAAAGCTTAAAAATGACCATGTTATACTATTTTAGAATTTTTTTTTTTGGAGTTATTAAAGTTTTTTTACAAAGTACTTCTTTTTTTTTGACACCCTATGTATTTTAAATATTTTTGCTTAACATCATGTTATTAGGCATGAAAAAGCTTTAAAATAGCTATTTAAAAACATTTTAAAATAAGAAGGTCTTTGAGAAATTATAATTTATGTTTACAGCTACTTTATATTTTTTTTAAAAAACCTATAAGTTTTAAATACTTAAGTTTACATAAGATTTTAGAGCATGTAAAGAGCTTTAAAATGACATTAAAAACATTTTTAAATGCTTGTTTTCGAGTAATTGAAGTTTTTGTGTACAGATTCCTTTTTTTTTTTAAAAACTCTATATATTTTAAATACTTAAGTTTTAAATCAGTTTAAAAAGCATTAAATGAGCTTAAAAATGACCATGTTATACCATTTTAGAATTTTTTATTTTTGGAGTTAATTAATTTTTTGAGTACAAAGTACTTTTTTTTTGACACCCTATGTATTTTCAAATTTTTGCTTAACATCATGTTTTTGGGCATTAAAAGAGCTTTAAAATGGCAATTTTAAAACATTTAAAAATTAGTTAGTCTTTGAGAAATTATAATTTATGTTTACAGCTACTTTATATTTTTTTTAAAAAACCTATAAGTTTTAAATACTTAAGTTTAGCATAAGATTTTAGAGCATGTAAAGAGCTTTAAAATGACAATATAAACACATTTTTAAAATTGCTTGTTATCGAGTAATTGAAGTTTTTGTGTACAGATTCCTTTTTTTTTTTTAAAAACTCTATATATTTTAAATACTTAAGTTTTAAATCAGTTTAAAAAGCATTAAATGAGCTTAAAAATGACCATGTTATACCATTTTAGAATTTGTTATTTTTGGAGTTAATTAAGTTTTTGAGTACAAAGTACTTTTTTTTTGACACCCTATGTATTTTCAATATTTTGCTTAACATCATGTTTTTGGGCATTAAAAGAGCTTTAAAATGGCTATTTTAAAACATTTAAATATTAGTAGTCTTTGAAAATTATAATTTATGTTTACAGCCTCTTTATTTTTTTTTAAAAAACCTATAGTTTTAAATACTTAAGTTTAGTATAAGATTTTAGAGCATGTAAAGAGCTTTAAAATGACAATATTAAAACATTTTTATAATTGCTTGTTATCGAGTAATTGAAGTTTTTGTGTACAGATTCCTCTTTTTTTTTAAAAAACTCTATATATTTTAAATACTTAAGTTTTAAATCAGTTAAAAAGCATTAAATGAGCTTAAAAATGACCATGTTATACCTTTTAGAATTTTTATTTTTGGAGTTAATTAATTTTTTGAGTACAAAGTACTTCTTTTTTTTGACACCTATGTATTTCAATTTTTGCTTAACATCATGTTTTTGGCATTAAAAGAGCTTTAAAATGGCAATTTTAAAAAATTTTGAAATAAGTTAGTCTTTGAGAAATTATAATTTATGTTTACAGCTACTTTTATTTTTTTTTAAAAAACCTATAAGTTTTAAATACTTAAGTTTACATAAGATTTTAGAGCATGTAAAGAGCTTTAAAATGACAATATAAAACATTTTTAAAATTGCTTGTTATCGAGTAATGAATTTTTTGTGTACAGATTCCTTTTTTTTTTTTAAAAACTCTATATATTTTAAATACTTAAGTTTTTAATCAGTTTTAAAAAGCATTAAAAGAGCTTAAAAATGACCATGTTATACCATTTTAGAATTTGTTAGTTTTTGAGTTATTAAAGTTTTGAGTACAAAGTACTTCTTTTTTTGACACCCTATGTATTTTCAATATTTTTGCTTAACATCATGTTTTTGGGCATTAAAAGAGCTTTAAAATAGCTATTTTAAAACATTTTAAAATAAGTTAGTCTTTGAGAAATTATAATTTATGTTTACAGCTACTTTATATTTTTTTTAAAAAACCTATAAGTTTTAAATACTTAAGTTTAGCATAAGATTTTAGAGCATGTAAAGAGCTTTAAAATGACAATATAAAAACATTTTTAAATTGCTTGTTATCGAGTAATTGAAGTTTTTGTGTACAGATTCCTTTTTTTTTTTAAAAACTCTATATTTTAAATACTTAAGTTTTAAATCAGTTTAAAAAGCATTAAATGAGCTTAAAAATGACCATGTTATACCATTTTAGAATTTGTTATTTTTGGAGTTAATTAATTTTTTGAGTACAAAGTACTTCTTTTTTTGACACCCTATGTATTTTCAATATTTTTGCTTAACATCATGTTTTTGGGCATTAAAAGAGCTTTAAAATGGCAATTTTAAAACATTTTAAAATAAGTTAGTCTTTGAGAAATTATAATTTATGTTTACAGCTTCTTTATTTTTTTTTAAAAAACCTATAGTTTTAAATACTTAAGTTTAGTATAAGATTTTAGAGCATGTAAAGAGCTTTAAAATGACATATTAAAAACATTTTTAAATTGCTTGTTATCGAGTAATTGAAGTTTTTGTGTACAGATTCCTTTTTTTTTTTAAAAACTCTATATATTTTAAATACTTAAGTTTTAAATCAGTTTAAAAAGCATTAAATGAGCTTAAAAATGACCATGTTATACCATTTTAGAATTTGTTATTTTTGGAGTTATTAAATTTTTTGAGTACAAAGTACTTCTTTTTTTTTGACACCCTATGTATTTTCAATATTTTTGCTTAACATCATGTTTTTGGGCATTAAAAGAGCTTTAAAATGGCAATTTTAAAACATTTTAAAATAAGTTAGTCTTTGAGAAATTATAATTTATGTTTACAGCTACTTTATATTTTTTTTTAAAAAACCTATAAGTTTTAAATACTTAAGTTTACATAAGATTTTAGAGCATGTAAAGAGCTTTAAAATGACAATATAAAACATTTTTAAAATTGCTTGTTATCGAGTAATTGAAGTTTTTGTGTACAGATTCCTTTTTTTTTTTTAAAAACTCTATATATTTTAAATACTTAAGTTTTAAATCAGTTTAAAAAGCATTAAATGAGCTTAAAATGACCATGTTATACCTTTTTAGAATTTGTTATTTTTGGAGTTAATTAATTTTTTGAGTACAAAGTACTTCTTTTTTTGACACCCTATGTATTTTCAATATTTTTGCTTAACATCATGTTTTTGGGCATTAAAAGAGCTTTAAAATGGCAATTTTAAAAAATTTTGAAATAAGTTAGTCTTTGAGAAATTATAATTTATGTTTACAGCTACTTTATATTTTTTTTAAAAACCTATAAGTTTTAAATACTTAAGTTTAGCATAAGATTTTAGAGCATGTAAAGAGCTTTAAAATGACAATATAAAACATTTTTATAATTGCTTGTTATCGAGTAATTGAAGTTTTTGTGTACAGATTCCTTTTTTTTTTTAAAAACTCTATATATTTTAAATACTTAAGTTTTAAATCAGTTTAAAAAGCATTAAATGAGCTTAAAAATGACCATGTTATACCTTTTTAGAATTTTTATTTTTGGAGTTAATTAATTTTTTGAGTACAAAGTACTTCTTTTTTTGACACCCTATGTATTTTCAATATTTTTGCTTAACATCATGTTTTTGGGCATTAAAAGAGCTTTAAAATGGCAATTTTAAAACATTTAAAATTAGTTAGTCTTTGAGAAATTATAATTTATGTTTACAGCTACTTTATATTTTTTTTAAAAAACCTATAAGTTTTAAATACTTAAGTTTAGCATAAGATTTTAGAGCATGTAAAGAGCTTTAAAATGACAATATTAAAACATTTTTAAATTGCTTGTTATCGAGTAATGGAAGTTTTTGTGTACAGATTCCTTTTTTTTTTTTAAAAACTCTATATATTTTAAATACTTAAGTTTTAAATCAGTTTAAAAAGCATTAAATGAGCTTTAAAATGACCATGTTATACCTTTTTAGAATTTTTTATTTTTGGAGTTAATTAATTTTTTGAGTACAAAGTACTTCTTTTTTTGACACCCTATGTATTTTCAATATTTTTGCTTAACATCATGTTTTTGGGCATTAAAAGAGCTTTAAAATGGCAATTTTAAAACATTTAAAAATTAGTTAGTCTTTGAGAAATTATAATTTATGTTTACAGCTACTTTATATTTTTTTTTAAAAAACCTATAAGTTTTAAATACTTAAGTTTAGCATAAGATTTTAGAGCATGTAAAGAGCTTTAAAATGACAATATAAACACATTTTTAAAATTGCTTGTTATCGAGTAATTGAAGTTTTTGTGTACAGATTCCTTTTTTTTTTTTAAAACTCTATATATTTTAAATACTTAAGTTTTAAATCAGTTTAAAAAGCATTAAATGAGCTTAAAAATGACCATGTTATACCTTTTTAGAATTTTTTATTTTTGGAGTTAATTAATTTTTTGAGTACAAAGTACTTCTTTTTTTGACACCCTATGTATTTTCAATATTTTTGCTTAACATCATGTTTTTGGGCATTAAAAGAGCTTTAAAATGGCAATTTTAAAACATTTAAAAATTAGTTAGTCTTTGAGAAATTATAATTTATGTTTACAGCTACTTTATATTTTTTTTAAAAAACCTATAAGTTTTAAATACTTAAGTTTAGCATAAGATTTTAGAGCATGTAAAGAGCTTTAAAATGACAATATAAAACATTTTTATAATTGCTTGTTATCGAGTAATTGAAGTTTTTGTGTACAGATTCCTTTTTTTTTTTTAAAAACTCTATATATTTTAAATACTTAAGTTTTAAATCAGTTTAAAAAGCATTAAATGAGCTTAAAAATGACCATGTTATACCTTTTTAGAATTTTTTATTTTTGGAGTTAATTAATTTTTTGAGTACAAAGTACTTCTTTTTTTGACACCCTATGTATTTTCAATATTTTTGCTTAACATCATGTTTTTGGGCATTAAAAGAGCTTTAAAATGGCAATTTTAAAACATTTAAAATTAGTTAGTCTTTGAGAAATTATAATTTATGTTTACAGCTACTTTATATTTTTTTTTAAAAAACCTATAAGTTTTAAATACTTAAGTTTAGCATAAGATTTTAGAGCATGTAAAGAGCTTTAAAATGACAATATAAAAACATTTTTAAAATTGCTTGTTATCGAGTAATTGAAGTTTTTGTGTACAGATTCCTTTTTTTTTTTAAAAACTCTATATATTTTAAATACTTAAGTTTTAAATCGGGTTGTAGAGCATTAAAAAAGCTTAAAAATGACCATGTTATACTATTTTAGAATTTTTTTTTTTGGAGTTATTAAATTTTTTGAGTACAAAGTACTTCTTTTTTTTGACACCCTATGTATTTTAAATACTTTTGCTTAAGATCATGTTATTAGGCATTGAATGAGCTTTAAAATAGCTATTTAAAAACATTTTAAAATAAGAAGGTCTTTGAGAAATTATAATTTATGTTTACAGCTACTTTATATTTTTTTTTAAAAAACCTATAAGTTTTAAATACTTAAGTTTTACATAAGATTTTAGAGCATGTAAAGAGCTTTAAAATGACAATATAAAAACATTTTTATAATTGCTTGTTATCGAGTAATTGAAGTTTTTGTGTACAGATTACTTTTTTTTTTTAAAAACTCTATATATTTTAAATACTTAAGTTTTAAATCGGGTTGTAGAGCATTAAAAAAGCTTAAAAATGACCATGTTATACTATTTTAGAATTTTTTTTTTTGGAGTTATTAAAGTTTTTGGGTACAAAGTACTTCTTTTTTTTTGACACCCTATGTATTTTAAATACTTTTGCTTGAGATCATGTTATTAGGCATTGAATGAGCTTTAAAATAGCTATTTAAAAACATTTTAAAATAAGAAGGTCTTTGAGAAATTATAATTTATGTTTACAGCTACTTTATATTTTTTTTTAAAAAACCTATAAGTTTTAAATACTAAAGTTTTACATAAGATTTTAGAGCATGTAAAGAGCTTTAAAATGACATTATAAAAACATTTTTATAATTGCTTGTTATCGAGTAATTGAAGTTTTTGTGTACAGATTACTTCTTTTTTTTTAAAAACTCTATATATTTTAAATACTTAAGTTTTAAATCGGGTTGTAGAGCATTAAAAAAGCTTAAAAATGACCATGTTATACTATTTTAGAATTTTTTTTTTTTGGAGTTATTAAAGTTTTTGGGTACAAAGTACTTCTTTTTTTTTGACACCCTATGTATTTTAAATACTTTTGCTTGAGATCATGTTATTAGGCATTGAATGAGCTTTAAAATAGCTATTTAAAAACATTTTAAAATAAGAAGGTCTTTGAGAAATTATAATTTATGTTTACAGCTACTTTATATTTTTTTTTAAAAAACCTATGAGTTTTAAATACTTAAGTTTAACATAAGATTTTAGAGCATGTAAAGAGCTTTAAAATGACAATAAAAGAACATTTTTAAAATTGCTTGTTATCGAGTAATGGAAGTTTTTGTGTACAGATTCCTTTTTTTTTTTAAAAACTCTATATATTTTAAATACTTAATTTTTAAATCAGTTTAAAAAGCATTAAATGAGCTTTAAAATGACCATGTTATTCCTTTTTAGAATTTTTTATTTTTGGAGTTAATTAATTTTTTGAGTACAAAGTACTTCTTTTTTTGACACCCTATATATTTTCAATATTTTTGCTTAACATCATGTTTTTGGGCATTAAAAGAGCTTTAAAATGGCAATTTTAAAACATTTAAAAATTAGTTAGTCTTTGAGAAATTATAATTTATGTTTACAGCTACTTTATATTTTTTTTTAAAAAACCTATAAGTTTTAAATACTTAAGTTTAGCATAAGATTTTAGAGCATGTAAAGAGCTTTAAAATGACAATATAAACACATTTTTATAATTGCTTGTTATCGAGTAATTGAAGTTTTTGTGTACAGATTCCTTTTTTTTTTTTAAAAACTCTATATATTTTAAATACTTAAGTTTTAAATCAGTTTAAAAAGCATTAAATGAGCTTAAAAATGACCATGTTATACCATTTTAGAATTTTTATTTTTGGAGTTAATTAATTTTTTGAGTACAAAGTACTTCTTTTTTTGACACCCTATGTATTTTCAATATTTTTGCTTAACATCATGTTTTTAGGCATTAAAAGAGCTTTAAAATGGCAATTTTAAAACATTTAAAAATTAGTTAGTCTTTGAGAAATTATAATTTATGTTTACAGCTACTTTATATTTTTTTTTAAAAAACCTATAAGTTTTAAATACTTAAGTTTAGCATAAGATTTTAGAGCATGTAAAGAGCTTTAAAATGACAATATAAAAACATTTTTTAATTGCTTGTTATCGAGTAATTGAAGTTTTTGTGTACAGATTCCTTTTTTTTTTTTAAAAACTCTATATATTTTAAATACTTAAGTTTTAAATCAGTTTAAAAAGCATTAAATGAGCTTAAAAATGACCATGTTATACCTTTTTAGAATTTTTATTTTTGGAGTTAATTAATTTTTTGAGTACAAAGTACTTCTTTTTTTGACACCCTATGTATTTTCAATATTTTTGCTTAACATCATGTTTTTGGGCATTAAAAGAGCTTTAAAATGGCAATTTTAAAACATTTAAAATAGTTAGTCTTTGAGAAATTATAATTTATGTTTACAGCTACTTTATATTTTTTTTAAAAAACCTATAAGTTTTAAATACTTAAGTTTAGCATAAGATTTTAGAGCATGTAAAGAGCTTTAAAATGACAATATAAAACATTTTTATAATTGCTTGTTATCGAGTAATTGAAGTTTTTGTGTACAGATTCCTTTTTTTTTTTAAAAACTCTATATATTTTAAATACTTAAGTTTTAAATCAGTTTAAAAAGCATTAAATGAGCTTAAAAATGACCATGTTATACCTTTTTAGAATTTTTATTTTTGGAGTTAATTAATTTTTTGAGTACAAAGTACTTCTTTTTTTGACACCCTATGTATTTTCAATATTTTTGCTTAACATCATGTTTTTGGGCATTAAAAGAGCTTTAAAATGGCAATTTTAAAACATTTTAAAAATAGTTAGTCTTTGAGAAATTATAATTTATGTTTACAGCTACTTTATATTTTTTTTTAAAAACCTATAAGTTTTAAATACTTAAGTTTAGCATAAGATTTTAGAGCATGTAAAGAGCTTTAAAATGACAATATAAAACATTTTTATAATTGCTTGTTATCGAGTAATTGAAGTTTTTGTGTACAGATTACTTTTTTTTTTTAAAAACTCTATATATTTTAAATACTTAAGTTTTAAATCGGGTTGTAGAGCATTAAAAAAGCTTAAAAATGACCATGTTATACTATTTTAGAATTTTTTTTTTTGGAGTTATTAAGTTTTTGAGTACAAAGTACTTCTTTTTTTTGACACCCTATGTATTTTCAATATTTTGCTTGACATCATGTTTTTAGGCATTAAAAGAGCTTTAAAATGGCTATTTAAAACATTTTAAAAAAGTTAGTCTTTGAGAAATTATAATTTATGTTTACAGCTACTTTATATTTTTTTTTAAAAAACCTATAAGTTTTAAATACTTAAGTTTACATAAGATTTTAGAGCATGTAAAGAGCTTTAAAATGACAATATAAAAACATTTTATAATTGCTTGTTATCGAGTAATTGAAGTTTTTGTGTACAGATTATTCTTTTTTTTTTAAAAACTCTATATATTTTAAATACTTAAGTTTTAAATCGGGTTGTAAGCATTAAAAAGCTTAAAAATGACCATGTTATACCATTTTAAAATTTGTTATTTTTGGAGTTATTAAGTTTTTGAGTACAAAGTACTTTTCTTTTTTGACACCCTATGTATTTTAAATACTTTTGCTTAAAATCATGTTATTAAGCATTAAAAGAGCTTTAAAATAGCTATTTAAAAACATTTTTATATAAGAAGGTCTTTGAGAAATTATAATTTATGTTTACAGCTACTTTATATTTTTTTTTAAAAAACCTATAAGTTTTAAATACTTAAGTTTAACATAAGATTTTAGAGCATGTAAAGAGCTTTAAAATGACAATATAAAAACATTTTTATAATTGCTTGTTATCGAGTAATTGAAGTTTTTGTGTACAGATTCCTTTTTTTTTTTAAAAACCCTTTAAATTTTAAATATTTAAGTTTTACATCAGGTTATAGAGCATTAAAAGAGCTTATAAATGACCATGTTATACCTTTTTAGAATTTGTTATTTTTGGAGTTAATTAATTTTTTGAGTACCAAGTACTTCTTTTTTTTTGACACCCTATGTATTTTCAATATTTTTGCTTAACATTATGTTTTTGGGCATTAAAAGAGCTTTAAAATGGCAATTTTAAAACATTTAAAAATTAGTTAGTCTTTGAGAAATTATAATTTATGTTTACAGCTACTTTATATTTTTTTTAAAAAACCTATAAGTTTTAAATACTTAAGTTTACATAAGATTTTAGAGCATGTAAAGAGCTTTAAAATGACAATATAAACACATTTTTATAATTGCTTGTTATCGAGTAATTGAAGTTTTTGTGTACAGATTCCTTTTTTTTTTTAAAAACTCTATATATTTTAAATACTTAAGTTTTAAATCAGTTTAAAAGCATTAAATGAGCTTAAAAATGACCATGTTATACCTTTTTAGAATTTTTTATTTTGGAGTTAATTAATTTTTTGAGTACAAAGTACTTCTTTTTTTTGACACCCTATGTATTTTCAATATTTTTGCTTAACATCATGTTTTTAGGCATTAAAAGAGCTTTAAAATGGCAATTTTAAAACATTTAAAATTAGTTAGTCTTTGAGAAATTATAATTTATGTTTACAGCTACTTTATATTTTTTTTTAAAAAACCTATAAGTTTTAAATACTTAAGTTTAGCATAAGATTTTAGAGCATGTAAAGAGCTTTAAAATGACAATATAAACACATTTTTAAAATTGCTTGTTATCGAGTAATTGAAGTTTTTGTGTACAGATTCCTTTTTTTTTTTTAAAAACTCTATATATTTTAAATACTTAAGTTTAAAATCAGTTTAAAAAGCATTAAATGAGCTTAAAAATGACCATGTTATACCATTTTAGAATTTGTTATTTTTGGAGTTAATTAATTTTTTGAGTACAAAATACTTTTTTTTTTGACACCCTATGTATTTTCAATATTTTTCTTAACATCATGTTTTTGGGCATTAAAAGAGCTTTAAAATAGCTATTTTAAAACATTTTAAAGTATGTTAATCTTTCAAAAATTGTAATTTATGTTTACAGCTTCTTTATTTTTTTTTAGAAAACGTATTAGTTTTAAATACTTAAGTTTAGTATAAGATTTTAAAGCATTTAAAGTGCATTAAAATGACAATATTAAAACATTTTTAAATTTGCTTGTTATCGAGTAATTGAAGTTTTTGTGTACAGATTACTTTTTTTTTTAAAAACTCTATATATTTTAAATACTTAAGTTTTAAATCGGGTTGTAGAGCATTAAAAAAGCTTAAAAATGACCATGTTATACCATTTTAGAATTTTTTTTTTTGGAGTTATTAAGTTTTTGGGTACAAAGTACTTCTTTTTTTTGACACCCTATGTATTTTAAATACTTTTGCTTGAGCATCATGTTTTTAGGCATTAAAATGAGCTTTAAAATAGCTATTTTAAAAACATTTTAAAATAAGAAGGTCTTTAAGAAATTATAATTTATGTTTACAGCTACTTTATATTTTTTTTTAAAAAACCTATGAGTTTTAAATACTTAAGTTTAACATAAGATTTTAGAGCATGTAAAGAGCTTTAAAATGACCATACAAAACATTTTTAAAATTGCTTGTTATCGAGTAATGGAAGTTTTGTGTACAGATTCTTTTTTTTTTTTAAAAACTCTATATATTTTAAATACTTAATTTTAAATCAGTTTAAAAAGCATTAAATGAGCTTAAAATGACCATGTATTCCTTTTAGAATTTTTTATTTTTGGAGTTAATAATTTTTGAGTACAAAGTACTTTCTTTTTTTGACACCCTATGTATTTTCAATATTTTTGCTTAACATCATGTTTTTGGGCATTAAAAGAGCTTTAAAATGGCAATTTTAAAACATTTAAAAATTAGTTAGTCTTTGAGAAATATATTTATGTTACAGCTACTTTATATTTTTTTTTAAAAAACCTATAAGTTTTAAATACTTAGTTTTAGCATAAGATTTTAGAGCATGTAAAGAGCTTTAAAATGACAAATAAAAACATTTTTATAATTGCTTGTTATTCGAGTAATTGAAGTTTTTGTGTACAGATTCCTTTTTTTTTTTTAAAAACTCTATATATTTTAAATACTTAAGTTTAAATCAGTTTAAAAGCATTAAATGAGCTTAAAATGACCATGTTATACTTTTTAGAATTTTTTATTTTTGGAGTTAATTAATTTTTTGAGTACAAAGTACTTCTTTTTTTGACACCCTATGTATTTTCAATATTTTTGCTTACATCATGTTTTTGGGCATTAAAAGAGCTTTAAAATATGGCAATTTTAAAACATTTGAAATTAGTTAGTCTTTGAGAAATTATAATTTATGTTTACAGCTACTTTTATTTTTTTTTAAAAAACCTATAAGTTTTAAATACTTAAGTTTAGCATAAGATTTTTAGAGCATGTAAAGAGCTTTAAAATGACAATATAAACACATTTTTTAAAATGCTTGTTATCGAGTAATTGAAGTTTTTGTGTACAGATTCCTTTTTTTTTTAAAAACTCTATATATTTAAATACTTAAGTTTAAATCAGTTTAAAAAGCATTAAATGAGCTTAAAATGACCATGTTTTACCATTTTAGAATTTTTATTTTTGGAGTTAATTAATTTTTTGAGTACAAAGTACTTTTTTTTTTGACACCCTATGTATTTTCAATATTTTGCTTAACATCATGTTTTTAGGCATTAAAAGAGCTTTAAAATAGCTATTTTAAAACATTTTAAAATAAGTTAGTCTTTGAGAAATTATAATTTATGTTTACAGCTTTTATATTTTTTTTAAAAAACCTATAGTTTTAAATACTTAAGTTTAGCATAAGATTTTAGAGCATGTAAAGAGCTTTAAAATGACAATATAAACACATTTTTAAAATTGCTTGTTATCGAGTAATGAAGTTTTTGTGTACAGATTCCTTCTTTTTTTTTTTAAAAACTCTATATATTTTAAATACTAAGTTTTAAATCAGTTTAAAAAGCATTAAATGAGCTTAAAAATGACCATGTTATACCATTTTAGAATTTTTTTTTTTGGAGTTAATTAATTTTTTGAGTACAAAGTACTTCTTTTTTTTGACACCCTATGTATTTTCAATATTTTTCTTAACATCATGTTTTTGGGCATTAAAAGAGTTTTAAAATAGCTATTTTAAAACATTTTAAAGTATGTTAGTCTTTGAAAATTATAATTTCTGTTTACAGCTTCTTTATTTTTTTTTAGAAAACGTATTAGTTTTAAATACTTAAGTTTAGCATAAGATTTTAAAGCATTTAAAGTGCATTAAAATGACAATATTAAAACATTTTTAAAATTGCTTGTTATCGAGTAATTGAAGTTTTTGTGTACAGATTCCTTTTTTTTTTTAAAAACTCTATATATTTTAAATACTTAAGTTTTAAATCGGTTTGTAAGCATTAAATGAGCTTAAAAATGACCATGTTATACTTTTTAGAATTTTTTTTTTTTGGAGTTATTAAATTTTTGAGTACAAAGTACTTCTTTTTTTTTGACACCCTATGTATTTTAATATTTTGTGTAACATCATGTTTTTGGGCATTAAAAAAGCTTTAAAATAGCTATTTTAAAACATTTTAAAATAAGTTAGTCTTTGAGAAATTATAATTTATGTTTACAGCTACTTTATATTTTTTTTTAAAACCTATAAGTTTTAAATACTAAAGTTTTCCATAAGATTTTAGAGCATGTAAAGACGCTTTAAAATGACAATATAAAACATTTTTATAATTGCTTGTTATCGAGTAATGAAGTTTTTGTGTACAGATTCTTCTTTTTTTTTTAAAAACTCTATATATTTTAAATACTTAAGTTTTAAATCGGGTTTGTAGAGCATTAAAAAAGCTTAAAAATGACCATGTTATACTTTTTAGAATTTTTTTTTTTTGGAGTTATTAATTTTTTGGTACAAAGTACTTCTTTTTTT
>QUOH01000124.1:29647-53502 GCA_010416925.1 Polistes metricus | reverse complement strand
TTAGAATTTGTTAGTATTCGAGGTTATAAAGTTTTTGTGTACAAAGTTCTTTTTTTTTTTTAGACACACTATGTATTTTAAATACTTTTGCTTAACATCAAGTTGTTGGGCATTAAAAGCATTAAAATCGCTATTTTTAAAAGGGTTAAAAATTAGTTAGTCTTATAAAAATTGAAGCTTATGTGTACAGATTACTTCTTTTTTTTTTAAAACCTATAGGTTTTAAATACTTAAGTTAGCATACTTTTACAGCATTTAAAAAGCTTTAATTTACAATATTAGTACATTTCAAAAATTGCTTTTTTTTAATAATTAAAGTATTTTTGTACAGATTCCTTTTTTTTTTTTTAAAGCCCTATATATTTTAAATACCTTAGTTCTATCAGGTGTGGAGCATTAAAATAGCTTTAAATTTTCCAAGTTTTAAATTTTACAATTTGTTTAGTTTTCGAGGTAATAAAGTTTTTATGTAAAAAAGTACTTCTTTTCTTTTAGAACCCTATGTATTTTAAATACTTTTGCTGAAAATCATGTTGTTGGGAAATAAAAGAGCTCTAAAATTGCTATTTTAATGGATTTAAAAATTAGTTAGTCTTTGAGAAATTAAAGTTTATGTTTACAGCTTACTTTTTTTTTTCCTAAACACCCTATGTATATTAAATAATTAAGTTTAAAATCAAGTTTTAGAGCATTAAAAGAGCTTTAAAATTACTGCTTTAAAATGAAACCTAAAAATGTCTGCTTTAAATTATTTAAAATTTATTAGTTTCCGAGTTCCTAAAGTTTTTGTGTACAAAGTACTTTTTTTTCTTTTAGACACTCTGTGTATTTTAATACTTTTGCTTAACATCATGTTGTTCAGCAATAAAAGAGCATTAAAACGGCTTTTTTAAAACATTTTAGAATTAGTTAGTCTTTGAGAAATTAAAGTTTATGTGTACAGCTTCATTCTTTTTTTTTTGAAAACCTTTAAGTTTTAAATAGTTAAGTTTAAAATCAGGTTGTAGAGCAATAAAAGAGCTAATAAATGACCATGTTATAACATTTTAGAATTATTTAGTTTTCAAGTTATTAAAGTTTTTGAGAACAAAATTTTTTTTTTTTTTAGACACCCTATGTATTTTATATACTTTTGCTTAATCGCATTTTGTTTTGCATTAAAAGACCTTTAAAATGGCTTTTTTAATACATTTTAAAATTAGTTAGTTTTCGAGAAATTATAGTTTATGTGTACAGCTTCATTCTTTTTTTTTTGAAAACCTATAAATTTTAAATAGTTAGGTTTTAAATCAGGTTGTAGAGCAATAAAAGAGCTAATAAATTACCATGTTATTGCATTTTAGAATTATCATAGTTTTCGAGTTATTAAAGTTTTTGTGTACAAGTAATCTTTTTTTTTATACACCTCATGTATTTTAAATACTTTTGCTTAACATCATATTGTTGGACATTTAAAAGCATTAAAATATCTATTTTAAAACATTTAAAAAAATTTAGACTTTGAGAAATTATAGTTTAGATTTACAGCTTCTATCTTTTTTTTTTGGATGACCTGTAGGTTTTAAATACCTAAGTTTAGCATAAGATTTATAGTGTCACGTCATAGTGACAACTAATTTCGAAAATTCAAGTATTTATAATAAATCCGAATTTTGTCATAATTCTATATATCTAGCGTTAATATTTGCTTTTTCTTCATTAACAAATTTGTATCCATATTGTTTTGTATTCTAATATTTTAGTACGCGATGTTTTTCTCTACATATTGTATAATTTGCACTTTTATCTAATAAGTACTCTCATGAACGACCATCGATATTTGCATTTTTGTTAGCATATGGAAATTAGAATGGTACAGATCAATTGTCGTTCATGTGGAAACCTACCTTACCTACCAATAGGGTCGGTAAGCAGGTCTGTCGATAAGTGGAAGTCTGTAATACCGACTTCGTGCTCCTACATTACCGACACTTGTTATTAACATTTGGTTAATATAACAATTGCTATTTGCATTTATCTTTAATTAAATTGTTGCTACAGTTAAAATTGTTATATATTTTGTTGTTCTTTTAATTGGGAATAAATTTTAACAGTTATTATTAATTAATAGAGCAAATAGTTAATAACATTTATATAAAGTAATAATGTTAGCTGGAACATAAAATTCCCACAGTCGTAATAAAACACACGTGCAATGAAAAGAAATCTCTTGGCTCAAGTATAAGGCGCACGTGCAGTTCTGGAAATTTCTGCCTGATAGTAACCTGATACTTTAGTCGCTACCGGGAATTAGCGCTTGATAGTAAATGATATTTTTCTGAGGCAAATTCCATTCCCAGCTGACGACAGCAGTTTAGAGCTTGATTGTAACTAATATTTATTCACACGTGCAAACTTAAAAGATCAGCAGATTCCTTTCCCACGGGTTGGTAAAAGTCGGTAGTGGAGGAAGCACCTAGCGCGAGTGGAGGTACCTCCCACTCGGCCGTACGGGACTCGACGTGGGGAGCTTAGAGACTCCTCGCCGGCAGTCTACCGGCAACCATTATACTTAAAACACATAAAAAGTCTACTACAATACTTTGATTAGTTCGCTTCATAAATTAGTCTATTGCGTGAACCTTAGTAATTTTGACGGTTTTTACAATTTATATCTGTTACCGTGAGTCGATCAGTAAGACCTAACACCGTAAGTCGAGTGTTTCGCGTCGAACCTTTGTCTACTATTTCTGCGTCGACTAAGTTCGATATTTGTTTCGTAGTATGACAATTGCTATTAGGTTTGACATCTGTTATTGAATTCGACATCTATTACTAAGTTTGCTACGTTTGTAAACGAGTTTTTCGATAATTGTTTCTTAATCTTTACGTTTATAAAAGTTCTACATTTGCTATTGTCTGTGTTCGTATTGTGAGTTATACTGTGCATAACCTTGTGTTGTTTATTGTTAAAGTTTACTTAAGAATATACTGTTATTTTACCTAAAATTTTTGGAATTGTTTCGAACCAACAACTAAGCTCCTTTTGCACCTGATTCCTTGTACCTATCTTCAAAATTCAACACTAGCACAATTGGAATTAAGGAGCTCCGGAAATCAGCACAGGGGACCACACTCCGAGGATTCCGTAAAATCATAGAGCAATATTAACATCAAGGTAAGTTGTCATCTCTTACTCATTAAAGGGGTTAAGTTCCGCTTCTAGCCCAGATCCCGGGTAAAGTACTGGCTCTACAGGCTGACCCAAAATAGGGCATTTATTCTCTTTGGCCGAGAAGACAGCAAGAAAGTCGGTATCGGATCGGAGAATTATCTAAAATTGTTCTTGCTCCTTGGCAGTCCTCTTCTAGGACGTCACAGGAAGGCAAAAACTGGTGGCAGCGGTGGGATACAAAAAGGGAAGTGAGAGTCTTAACCTAATTTAGCTCGAATCCTTAGTGTGGGATCATTGCTATAATTCACATATAAAAAGAAAATATTTCATAGTAGTTAAAATGGCAACAGACCGTACACGCGTTAGAACAGATTCTCCCATCTCTGACGGGGCGATGGGTGGATTCAATGACGAATTAGCGGAAAAAGAATTATTAATAAGGAAAAGAATGGAAGAAATCATTTTGTTCCAAGAACAGTTAAATAATTTGCAGTTGGAAAGTTATAAAAGACAGGAGGAACTAGACAGGAGAGAGAGCGAGATCGAAAATCAAAGGAAAGAGTTAGCACATAGAGAGCGTAGACTAGAATTAAGGGAAGAAGAAATTCGTAGGTCTATGGGCGATGATTTTGGCGGCTTTCGAGGATTTGAACGATCGCGAACTCCGGTAGACTCATTTATCACCATATCAAGAACACCAAATTTGTCGCCATCCAGTTCTCCACGGCCTGTTCCACCGCGTCAAACTATCGTTACTCCTTTGCCAAATAGTAACGATTTGAAAACAGAAAATGAGCGACTAAAGCGTGAATTAGATTTATTGAGGGGAGTAGTTGCTGCATCTCGTCCGCCCTCTCCTCCCGCGTACAACGAATGCTTCGGTCAAATTGCGTGAAATTGTGGAAGCGGTACCGAGGTTCGATGGTCACAACATCTCGGTTATTCAGTTTGCGAGAGCTTGTAAAAGAGCTCTTGATTCTTTGCCCGCTTGTTATTCTGCCGAAACAGAAACTTCACTAACCAAGCTGCTTATCTCGAAATTAAACGGACACGCATACGTTGTTGTAGAGGATCTGAAAATAACTAAAGTAGAGCAATTAATAGATCGGCTGAAAGATGCTTTCTTGCCAGCACACGGGACGAATTACTATCGCGGACAACTAGCAACCGAGTTTAAAAAGCCAAAGGAGCACGTTCTTGATTACTTTAGTCGCGTTCGTGTCTAACTCAGTCAATAATTGATGAGGAATCGAAGCAGGTTGGGCGTTTGAACGATCTGTTGAGCGCAAAATAGAAGAGGAAGGCCTTGACGCCTTCATTCGCGGTCTTCCGTCAGATTACCGAACTGCATTGCGATTCGAACGGTATACCGATTTTAGTTCAGCCTTAATTTGTTTGCTTCGAATTGACAAACAAATCCAAGAGGACGCAAAAAGAACGGCTTCTCCTACTTATAGGAGCCGTGTCGCGAATATCAGACAAATTAAGGAAATAATAGTCTGTAATCACTGCAAAAAGCAGGGTCATAAGGAAAACAATTGCTGGCTAAAAAGAAAGTCAGGAAGAAATTCACCAAGTCCCTCAAATTCATCTAATAAATCGGTTAAACGAAGAGAAGGTCATTGTAACTATTGCAAAAAATTAGGCCATTGGAAATACGAGTGTCGATCACTAAAATATAATAATGATAAACGAAATAATCAGAACCAGGGAAACGACGGGAAGGGTCCGGCGGCGGACGCACGCCGTTCCCCCTCTCCCAAACCGCGTCCAAGATCTCCGCAACCGAAACCGGAACAGTCGCAATCAGGCAAATAATGTACGAACCGGTTATTAGGGCTCCATGTGTCACTGGTACCTCTCAAGAACTGACTGGCACCGTGACATTGATGATCGACACTGGCGCGGAAATCAATTTGATAAAATCTAACGTATTACGTAAATCGACGGAAACAGACGCTACAGAGACAGTACAGTTAACGGGTATCTCCCAAGACAGACATAGTACGCTTGGCACTGCCAAGGTTCGCATATTTGGGGAGGACGTTAAATTCCACTTAGTAGAAGAAAATTTCCCTATTCAATCGAATGGTATTTTGGGAACCGAGTTCCTACAATCAAAGTCTGCTACCATTGATTATACTAGTGGATGTCTCAAATTTCGCGAAAAGGTAATTCCGTTTGTCGCAGACGAGAGTATTTGCATTCCTTCGAGAATGTCTCAAATTTGCTACTGCTACGTCGCGAACACTGAAGTAAAAGAGGGATATATCCCTCAGTTACAGCTCCCACCTGGAGTCTACGCAGGTGAAGCTTTAGTTAAAAACGAAAACGGAAAGCATATTTTAAGGTAATAAACACGACTTCGAAACCTGTCTCTTTAGCAATTCAGAGATTGGAATTATTTGATTATAGTCTAGGTACTCTTCCGAATTCTGCACCAAATAACTCCGATCCTTTGTCCGAAATCTGCGATCCCGATCAATCCGAATATTTGCATTATGTACATACCATTTTTGCATCCACCTCCGCTAATGAAACTCCGAAGAGGGGTGATCCGAAATCTGAATCAACCTTACCACCCTCTCGAGTAGAATCCGTAAAATCCCTCCTCCGTCTCGAACATTTGAATACGGAAGAGGCTGAATCTGTTTCAAAATTAATTGCAGCAAACGCTGATATCTTCCATTTGCCAGGCGAACCGCTTGGATGCACCGATATTTTGCAACATAAGATCATTACTAGTGACAATGTTCCGGTGTACACAAAACAATATAGATTCCCTCCGGTTCACAAGGAAGAAGTTAGGAAACAGACATCTGAATTGCTGAAAGACGGAATAATTAGGCCATCTCTCTCACCGTACAATTCTCCAATATGGATTGTACCTAAAAAGGCGGATTCCAAAGGAAATCCCAAATGGCGGATGGTGATCGATTATCGGAATTTAAATGAAAAAACAGTAGGAGACGCTTATCCTATACCTAACATAACCGAAATATTAGACCAACTCGGCGCGGCAAGATATTTTTCGACATTATTTGAAATCCGGATTTCTTAAAATGCATCCGGATGACCGAGAAAAGACAGCGTTCTCGACCCCGTACGGTCATTTTGAATTTAGTAGAATGCCATTCGGCTTAAAAAACGCTCCAGCAACTTTTCAACGGTTGATGGATCATGTCTTGACCGGTTTACAGGGCGAGGAAATGTTTGTTTACTTGGATGATGTCGTTCTTTACGCAAGGTCACTTAGCGAGCATGAAGCAAAATTTGATAAACTCGCGCAAAGACTCCGTAAGGCAAATTTGAGGTTACAACCCGATAAATGTGAATTTTTAAGGCGGGAGGTAATCTATTTGGGACACATCATCGGGGAGAACGGTGTTAAACCTGATCCAAAAAAATTAGACGCTGTCAGAGAATTTCCGCGACCGAAAAACGCTAAATCTGTTCGACAATTTTTGGGACTTGCCGGATATTATAGAAGGTTTATTCCTGCCTTTTCTAAGGTTGCTAAACCATTGACAGATTTATTAAAAAAGGATGTTTTATTTCGCTGGGAAAGTACCCAAGAAAATGCATTTTGCTCGTTAAGGGACTCATTGTGCAAGGAACCGATACTACAGTTTCCAAATTTTAACTTGCCCTTTAACGTAACAACAGATGCATCCGGCTATGCAATTGGTGCCGTCTTGAGTCAAGGTCCTGTCGGGAAGGATCTGCCTGTCTCATACTGCTCGCGAATTTTGAATAAAGCAGAAATAAACTACTCTACAATTGAAAGAGAACTTCTGGCAGTAGTATATGCGACAAATTATTTTAGGCCTTATTTATACGGGCGAGAGTTTACTCTGATAACTGATCACAAACCGCTAGTCTGGCTCAAGTCAATTAAAGATCCGACTTCGAGACTCGTAAAATGGAGTTTGAAGTTAGCTGACTATTCGTTCAAAATTGTGTATAAGCCCGGAATTGCTAATGCTAACGCAGATGCCTTATCCCGAAATCCAGTGGAGACGAGGAGCGTACTCCCTGTATATGCGGACGATTCGGACGACAGCCCTATTAGATTCAATGTCAGACGCGCATTAACAGAAAACGAAGACTATGACCTCGACGAAACAGCTGACGGGACAGACGATCTCGACGTGACGTCACCCTCGACAGCTGACGCTAAGATAACAGAAACAGACAATGAATACTCTGACGTCGAGAGTGCCAGTGACTCAGCTGACTACGATAAATTGTTTTCTCCGTACACACCGACGAGAGTAGATATGCGTTCAAGAATGATAACGGAAAATATATTCGAGACAAGGGACTCTCTGCATTTAAGGCGAGATAACTTGATAGTATTTACGGATCTTAGCGGTACACCTTGTGACGATGGCGCCAAACTTTTGAATAAAGCCAAACGGCTCCCGAAATCAGAACATTTAGTGTTAGCTCGAGCTAGGGTAACTAACATCGGAAAATATAAACTAGTATAATACCTATAAAGGAACAAGCTGAGAACTCTACAAAATTCGAAACTCTGGTAGAAGCAATTGGCGCTTTACTTTCTGTTACCCGCGAATTGGGACTTAAATCTGTAAGTATTTCTAAGACAAATAATATCGATGGCATCCCATGGTCGCACGTCCAAAGGAAACTTCAAAATACTTTTGAATCTGAAATTTGCAAAATAGTAATTTGTCTTAATGAAATTCTAATCCCAGAACAGGAAAAGCGTAATGACATTCTTGCAGAATGCCACTCTTCGGCTATCGGTGGACATAAGGGTGTAACAAAAACTTATAACAGAATTAGGCAGAAGTATCATTGGCCCAATATGAAAAAAGACATACAAGAATACATTAGAAATTGCGAAGGATGTCAATTAAAGAAATTAGTTAGAATAAAGTCTAGGGAACCAATGATACTAACCGATACGCCAGGAGCGGCATTCGACAAAATTGCCATGGACATTGTTGGACCACTTCCGGAAACAAAAAAAGGAATAAATATATTCTCACCATACAGGATTCACTAACAAAATTTTTCGTTGCAGTAGCTCTGAAGACAGCTACATCAGTTGATATTGCGGAAGGCATGGTCCATAATTTTGTAATATATTCGGAGCGCCACGCTCAATTCTGACGATCAAGGAAAAAATTTCACAAGCTCCTTACTAAGGGCAATTGCTAAACAGTACCGTTGTAAGCAAATAAAAACCACAGCATTTCACCCACAGTCAAATGGGTCACTTGAGCGTTCGCACATTGTATTAATAGAATACTTAAAACAATTTATTAGTAAGAAGAGCGAGTGGGATAATTGGCTCACTCATGCTATGTTCTCATACAATACTAGCACACATGAGGGAACTAGGTTCACACCTCATGAATTGGTATTCGGAAAACAAGCGAATGCTCCCTCGGGAGAGGTGCTTACGAACGTTGCCCTAGAGAATACCTATTTAGAATACTATTTAGATTTGGTTCATAAAATTAGGTCAGCTCAGAAAATAGCAAGAAGGAACCTGGTGGGCGCAAAAATAAAATCCAAATTTTATTATGATCAAAATTCTCGCGGCCAAAAACTTGAGGTCGGAAATAACGTCTATTTGTTGAAACAACCAACTTCTAAGTTTGGAGATCAGTACACTGGCCCCCACCAGATTCTAGAGATTCTGCGTAATAATAACATAAAAATTAGTTATAAAAATGGAAGTAGGATTGTCCATCGAGACAAAGTTAAATTAACTAGAAATAAAAATTAGGACAATTCTTGCATAATTATCACATATATAACCTTTGTATGAATCTATTATAAGAAATTTTGTAAAGACTTGTACATCTGCAACAGAAAGGATGCATTCCGAACTTTGCTGCATCATCATCGGTTACGTCACCATAGCTTCAGCATTGTTGGGTTACGATTGCGGCGGGACAGCTGCGAATATAACATCCGTGTCACTGCTGGAGACGGGGGACTGCAATCTCCCCACCACAACACCCAACAAGACGAAGACGTACATACAGCTGTTGCAGCTGACTGACTACGATACAACACCGGTATACCAGTGTCGGATTGAAGTTGACCGTGTCATTTATTACTGCGGCATGAGCTCGCATATATCAGCTGTTCATAACGGGCGCCGCGTATATCTGATGGACGTGTCTGCCGACGCTTTGCAAATCGATTATTAATACCGGTACACTTTCTTTAAATTCGTTCACTCAATTGACTGGACTTCGAGTAAATACGACCATTTTCGGAGTGTTACATTAGCAGGCTCCATAGCCACCGACGGTAAGTGCCTCGGATCACAATACGCAGATACCGACGGAACATGGGACGGTGTAGTAGTGCAAAGTGTAGTACGAACAAATATAAGAACATATACGGGAACAGTGAAAGTGAAGGATAATGTGATCTCACTACGGGGAAATGTGCGGTGCACCTTTTCGGAAGGAACATGCCTCACGGACGAAAACGGGAGTGCATTTTGGACAGTAATTCCTAAATCGGCGTGCAACTTCGAACAATACACAGCTTTATACGAAGGCACAGCAACAAAAATAGTTTCGGCTGTTACCATTTCACTACTGTCAACAATGTATACGGTGACAGAGGGGGATACGACTTTCGCATTAATGGGCAAGGAAGAACACCATCTCTGTGGGTATAGTTTGATCAAGACAGAACATCCGAAGCTGTTTATTTTAGAAACACAGCGGGGAAGAACGTTCACATCAAAAGCGAAAATAACACCTAACAATATGGATTTGTTCGCCTACGTGAACTCGAAATTTGTGTATGTTGAAAGGCATCATCGTGACCAGTTGGAAACTCTATACCACAGTGTACTTCAACAAAGATGTAATCTGGAACAGCAAGTAATCAGAAATGCGTTAGCCTTGGCCGCGATCCTTCCTGATGTCTTTGCGTACACAGTAATGAAAAAACCAGGATACATGGCAGTGATAGGCGGTGAACTTGCACATATTATCAAATGCACACCGGTTCCTGTAAAGGTTAGACACGCGGGAGAATGTTATCGTGAACTCCCAGTGACGTATCAAAACACCAGCATGTTCCTAAAACCCAAATCCAGAATTTTGGTAAGTAAGGGCACCGAAGAATCCTGCAGCGCACTACTACCACAAGAATATCTGGTTGAAGGTGTTTGGTACCAGTTGCTGCCAAAGCCAACTTACGTAAAGGATCCGCAAATTTTGGAACCAGACACGGAAGTGTTGTGGAAATATACCGACGCGGGATCCTTGGCAACCAGTGGTATTTACACACAGGCGGATCTGGACAATCTTAGGGACCACGTAATGTTCCCTATTGAACAGCCCTCTATACTGAACAATATTGCAAGGGGGGCAACCGGTCAAAAGGTGCAAACAGAAACATTAAATTTTATGAACTTTGTGAGTAAGAACGAATTTAACAAATTTGCGGAAAGTGTTACCTCAAAAGTGTGGAACGGACTTTTGAAATTCGGGTCAGTCAGTGCGGCAATACTAGGAATAATATTTATATTTAAAATAATAAAATTGGTCGTTGATTCCATCTTGCGTGGTTACGCCCTACACATGGTATATGGGTGGAGCATCCATCTATTGGGCGCTATTTGGGGCTCAATAACGGGCCTACTTCTCAAGTTAAAGAACAGTAAGGATCGCCGGGCTGCATCATCCGAAACCGAACTCCGTGAAATTACCACGGAGCAGTCCGAAACAGTAAACAGGTTAGCCGATAGCAATCAACCAACTACGGCTACAAGCAGCTCGCAAACCGAGGAATCACCCGGTAAGCAATTGCGGTTTTATGCGGACGACGAAATCCTTCAGAAATTTCGCTCTTTACGAAGCAGTAGAAAATGAATTCCTACGTGCTTCTCTTAAAGGGGGGAGGTGTCACGTCATAGTGACAACTAATTTCGAAAATTCAAGTATTTATAGTAAATCTGAATTTTGTCATAATTCTATATATTTAGCGTTAATATTTGCTTTCTCTTCATTAACAAATTTGTATCTATATTGTTTTGTATTCTAATATTTTAGTACGCGATGTTTTTCTCTACATATTGTATAATTTGCACTTTTATCTAATAAGTACTCTCATGAACGACCATCGATATTTGCATTTTTGTTAGCATATGGAAATTATAATGGTACAGATCAATTGTCGTTCATGTGAAAACCTACCTTACCTACCAATAGGGTCGGTAAGCAGGTCTGTCGATAAGTGGAAGTCTGTAATACCGACTTCGTGCTCCTACATTACCGACACTTGTTATTAACATTTGATTGATGTAACAAATACTATTTGCATTTATCTATAATTAAATGGTTGCTACAAATAACATTGCTATATATTTTGTTGTTCTTTTAATTGGGAGTAAATTTTAACAGTTATTATTAATTAATAAAACAAATAGTTAATAACATTTATATAAAGTAATAATGTTAGCTGGAACATAAAATTCCCACAGTCGTAATAAAGCAAACGTGCAATGAAAATAAATCTCTTGGCTCAAGTATAAGGCGCACGTGCAGTTCTGGGAACTTCTGCCTGATAGTAACCTGATACCTTAGTCGCTACCGGGAATTAGCGCTTGATAGTAAATGATATTTTTTCGAGGCAAATTCCATTCCCAGCTGACGACAGCAGTTTAGAGCTTGATTCTAACTAATATTTATTCACACGTGCAAACTTAAAAGATCAGCAGATTCCTTTCCCACGGGTTGGTAATAGTCGGTAGTGGAGGAAGCACCTAGCGCGAGTGGAGGTACCACCCACTCGGCCGTACGGGACTCGACGTGGGGAGCTTAGAGACTCCTCGCCGGCAGTCTACCGGCAACCATTATACTTAAAACACATAAAAAGTCTACTACAATAATTTGATTAGTTCGCTTCATAAATTAATCTATTGCGTGAACCTTAGTAATTTTGACGGTTTTTACAATTTTATATCTGTTACCGTGAGTCGATCAGTAAGACCTAACACCGTAAGTCGAGTGTTTCGCGTCGAACCCTTGTCTACTATTTCTGCGTCGACTAAGTTCGATATTTGTTTCGTAGTATGACAATTGCTATTAGGTTTGACATCCGTTATTGAATTCGACATCTATTACTAAGTTTGATACGTTTGTGAACGAGTTTTTCGATAATTGTTTCTTAATCTTTACGTTTATAAAAGTTCTACATTTGCTATTGTCTGTGCTCGTACTGTGAGTTATACTGTGCATATCCTTGTGTTGTTTATTGTTAAAGTTTATTTAAGAATATACTGTTATTTTACCTAAAATTTTTGGAATTGTTTCGAACCAACAACTAAGCTCCTTTTGCACCTGATTCCTTGTACCTATCTTCAAAATTCAACACTAGCACAATTGGAATTAAGGAGCTCCGGAAATCAGCACAGGGGACCACACTCCAAGGATTCCGTAAAATCATAGAGCAATATTAACATCAAGGTAAGTTGTCATCTCTTACTAATTAAAGGAGTTAAGTTCCGCTTCTAGCCCAGATCCCGGGTAAAGTACTGGCTCTACAGGCTGACCCAAAATAGGGCATTTATTCTCTTTGCCGAGAAGACAGCAAGAAAGTCGGTATCGGATCGTAGAATTATCTAAAATTGTTCTTGCTCCTTGGCAGTCCTCTTCTAGGACGTCACAGGAAGGCAAAAACTGGTGGCAGCGGTGGGATTGAAAAAGCGGAAGTGAGAGTCTTAACCTAATTTGGCTCGAATCCTCAGTGTGGATCATTGCTATAATTCACATATAAAAGGAAAATATTTCATAGTAGTTAAAATGGCAACAGACCGTACACGCGTTAGAACAGATTCTCCCATCTCTGTCGGGGCGATGGGTGGATTCAATGATGAATTAGTGGAAAAAGAATTATTAATAAGAAAAAGAATGGAAGAAATCATTTTGTTCCAGGAACAGTTAAATAATTTGCAGTTGGAAACTTATAAAAGACAGGAGGAACTAGACAGGAGAGAGAGCGAGATTGAAAATAAAAGAAAAGAGTTAGCACATAGAGAACGTAAACTAGAATTAAGGGAAGAAGAAATTCGTAGGTCTATGGGCGAAGATTTTGGCGGCTTTCGAGGATTTGATCGATCGCGAACTCCGGTAGACTCATTTATCACCATATCAAGAACACCAAATTTGTCGCCATCCAGTTCTCCACGGCCTGTTCCACCGCGTCAAACTATCGTTACTCCTTTGCCTAATAGTAACGATTTGAAAACAGAAAATGAGCGACTAAAGCGTGAATTAGATTTATTGAGGGGAGTAGTTGCTGCATCTCGTCCGCCCTCTCCTCCTCCGCGTACAACGAATGCTTCGGTCAAATTGCGTGAAATTGTGGAAGCGGTACCGAGGTTCGATGGTCACAACATCTCGGTTATTCAGTTTGCGAGAGCTTGTAAAAGAGCTCTTGATTCTTTGCCCGCTTGTTATTCTGCCGAAACAGAAACTTCACTAACCAAGCTGCTTATCTCGAAATTAAACGGACACGCATACGTTGTTGTAGAGGATCTGAAAATAACTAAAGTAGAGCAATTAATAGATCGGCTGAAAGATGCTTTCTTGCCAGCACACGGGACGAATTACTATCGCGGACAACTAGCAACCGAGTTTAAAAAGCCAAAGGAGCACGTTCTTGATTACTTTAGTCGCGTTCGTAGTCTAACTCAGTCAATAATTGATGAGGAATCGAAGCAGGTTGGGCGTTTGGAACGATCTGTTGAGCGCAAAATAGAAGAGGAAGGCCTTGACGCCTTCATTCGCGGTCTTCCGTCAGATTACCGAACTGCATTGCGATTCGAACGGTATACCGATTTTAGTTCAGCCTTAATTTGTTTGCTTCGAATTGACAAACAAATCCAAGAGGACGCAAAAAGAACGGCTTCTCCTACTTATAGGTGCCGTGTCGCGAATATCAGACAAATTAAGGAAATAATAGTCTGTAATCACTGCAAAAAGCAGGGTCATAAGGAAAACAATTGCTGGCTAAAAAGAAAGTCAGGAAGAAATTCACCAAGTCCCTCAAATTCATCTAATAAATCGGTTAAACGAAGAGAAGGTCATTGTAACTATTGCAAAAAATTAGGCCATTGGAAATACGAGTGTCGATCACTAAAATATAATAATGATAAACGAAATAATCAGAACCAGGGAAACGACGGGAAGGGTCCGGCGGCGGACGCACGCCGTTCCCCCTCTCCCAAACCGCGTCCAAGATCTCCGCAACCAAAACCGGAACAGTCGCAATCAGGCAAATAATGTACGAACCGGTTATTAGGGCTCCATGTGTCACTGGTACCTCTCAAGAACTGACTGGCACCGTGACATTTATGATCGACACTGGCGCGGAAATCAATTTGATAAAATCTAACGTATTACGTAAATCTACGGAAACGGACACTACGGAGACAGTACAGTTAACGGGTATCTCCCAAGACAGACATAGCACGCTTGGCACTGCCAAGGTTCGCATATTTGGGGAGGACGTTAAATTCCACTTAGTAGAAGAAAATTTCCCTATTCAATCGAATGGTATTTTGGGAACCGAGTTCCTACAATCAAAGTCTGCTACCATTGATTATACTAGTGGATGTCTCAAATTTCGCGAAAAGGTAATTCCGTTTGTCGCAGACGAGAGTATTTGCATTCCTTCGAGAATGTCTCAAATTTGCTACTGCTACGTCACGAACACTGAAGTAAAAGAGGGATATATCCCTCAGTTACAGCTCCCACCTGGAGTCTATGCAGGTGAAGCTTTAGTTAAAAACGAAAACGGGAAAGCATATTTTAAGGTAATAAATACGACTTCGAAACCTGTCTCTTTAGCAATTCAGAGATTGGAATTATTTGATTATAGTCTAGGTACTCTTCTGAATTCTGCACCAAATAACTCCGATCCTTTGTCCGAAATCTGCGATCCCGATCAATCCGAATATTTGCATTATGTACATACCATTTTTGCATCCACCTCAGCTAATGAAACTCCGAAGAGGGGTGATCCGAAATCTGAATCAACCTTACCACCCTCTCGAGTAGAATCCGTAAAATCCCTCCTCCGTCTCGAACATTTGAATACGGAAGAGGCTGAATCTGTTTCAAAATTAATTGCAGCAAACGCTGATATCTTCCATTTGCCAGGCGAACCGCTTGGATGCACCGATATTTTGCAACATAAGATCATTACTAGTGACAATGTTTTGGTGTACACAAAACAATATAGATTCCCTCCGGTTCACAAGGAAGAAGTTAGGAAACAGACATCTGAATTGCTGAAAGACGGAATAATTAGGCCATCTCTCTCACCGTACAATTCTCCAATATGGATTGTACCTAAAAAGGCGGATTCCAAAGGAAATCCCAAATGGCGGATGGTGATCGATTATCGGAATTTAAATGAAAAAACAGTAGGAGACGCTTATCCTATACCTAACATAACCGAAATATTAGACCAACTCGGCGCGGCAAGATATTTTTCGACATTTTATTTGAAATCCGGATTTCACCAAATTAAAATGCATCCGGATGACCGAGAAAAGACAGCGTTCTCGACCCCGTACGGTCATTTTGAATTTAGTAGAATGCCATTCGGCTTAAAAAACGCTCCAGCAACTTTTCAACGGTTGATGGATCATGTCTTGACCGGTTTACAGGGCGAGGAAATGTTTGTTTACTTGGATGATGTCGTTCTTTACGCAAGGTCACTTAGCGAGCATGAGGCAAAATTTGATAAGCTCGCGCAAAGGCTCCGTAAGGCAAATTTGAGGTTACAACCCGATAAATGTGAATTTTTAAGGCGGGAGGTAATCTATTTGGGACACATCATCGGGGAGAACGGTGTTAAACCTGATCCAAAAAAATTAGACGCTGTCAGAGAATTTCCGCGACCGAAAAATGCTAAATCAGTTCGACAATTTTTGGGACTTGCCGGATATTATAGAAGGTTTATTCCTGCCTTTTCTAAGGTCGCTAAACCATTGACAGATTTATTAAAAAAGGATGTTTTATTTCTCTGGGAAAGTACCCAAGAAAATGCATTTTGCTCGTTAAGGGACTCATTGTGCAAGGAACCGATACTACAGTTTCCAAATTTTAACTTGCCCTTTAACGTAACAACAGATGCATTCGGCTATGCAATTGGTGCCGTCTTGAGTCAAGGTCCTGTCGGGAAGGATCTGCCTGTCTCATACTGCTCGCGAATTTTGAATAAAGCAGAAATAAACTACTCTACAATTGAAAGAGAACTTCCGGCAGTAGTATATGCGACAAATTATTTTAGGCCTTATTTATACGGGCGAGAGTTTACTCTGATAACCGATCACAAACCGCTAGTCTGGCTCAAGTCAATTAAAGATCCGACTTCGAGACTCGTAAAATGGAGTTTGAAGTTAGCTGACTATTCGTTCAAAATTGTGTATAAGCCCGGAATTGCTAATGCTAACGCAGATGCCTTATCCCGAAATCCAGTGGAGACGAGGAGCGTACTCCCTGTATATGCGGACGATTCGGACGACAGCCCTATTAGATTCAATGTCAGACGCGCATTAACAGAAAACGAAGACTATGACCTCGACGAAACAGCTGACGGGACAGACGATCTCGACGTGACGTCACCCTCGACAGCTGACGCTAAGATAACAGAAACAGACAATGAATACTCTGAAATCGAGAGTGCCAGTGACTCAGCTGACTACGATAAATTGTTTTCTCCGTACACACCGACGAGAGTAGATATGCGTTCAAGAATGATAACGGAAAATATATTCGAGACAAGGGACTCTCTGCATTTAAGGCGAGATAACTTGATAGTATTTACGGATCTTAGCGGTACACCTTGTGACGATGGCGCCAAACTTTTGAATAAAGCCAAACGGCTCCCGAAATCAGAACATTTAGTGTTAGCTCGAGCTAGGGTAACTAACATCGGAAAATATAAACTAGTATTAATACCTATAAAGGAACAAGCTGAGAACTCTACAAAATTCGAAACTCTGGTAGAAGCAATTGGCGCTTTACTTTCTGTTACCCGCGAATTGGGACTTAAATCTGTAAGTATTTCTAAGACAAATAATATCGATGGCATCCCATGGTCGCACGTCCAAAGGAAACTTCAAAATACTTTTGAATCTGAAATTTGCAAAATAGTAATTTGTCTTAATGAAATTCTAATCCCAGAACAGGAAAAGCGTAATGACATTCTTGCAGAATGCCACTCTTCGGCTATCGGTGGACATAAGGGTGTAACAAAAACTTATAACAGAATTAGGCAGAAGTATCATTGGCCCAATATGAAAAAAGACATACAAGAATACATTAGAAATTGCGAAGGATGTCAATTAAAGAAATTAGTTAGAATAAAGTCTAGGGAACCAATGATACTAACCGATACGCCAGGAGCGGCATTCGACAAAATTGCCATGGACATTGTTGGACCACTTCCGGAAACAAAAAAAGGAAATAAATATATTCTCACTATACAGGATTCACTAACAAAATTTTTCGTTTGCAGTAGCTCTGAAGACAGCTACATCAGTTGATATTGCGGAAGGCATGGTCCATAAATTTTGTAATATATTCGGAGCGCTACGCTCAATTCTGACGAATCAAGGAAAAAATTTCACAAGCTCCTTACTAAGGGCAATTGCTAAACAGTACCGTTGTAAGCAAATAAAAACCACAGCATTTCACCCACAGTCAAATGGGTCACTTGAGCGTTCGCACATTGTATTAATAGAATACTTAAAACAATTTATTAGTAAGAAGAGCGAGTGGGATAATTGGCTCACTCATGCTATGTTCTCATACAATACTAGCACACATGAGGGAACTAGGTTCACACCTCATGAATTGGTATTCGGAAAACAAGCGAATGCTCCCTCGGGAGAGGTGCTTACGAACGTTGCCCTAGAGAATACCTATTTAGAATACTATTTAGATTTGGTTCATAAAATTAGGTCAGCTCAGAAAATAGCAAGAAGGAACCTGGTGGGCGCAAAAATAAAATCCAAATTTTATTATGATCAAAATTCTCGCGGCCAAAAACTTGAGGTCGGAAATAACGTCTATTGGTTGAAACAACCAACTTCTAAGTTTGGAGATCAGTACACTGGCCCCCACCAGATTCTAGAGATTCTGTGTAATAATAACATAAAAATTAGTTATAAAAATGGAAGTAGGATTGTCCATCGAGACAAAGTTAAATTAACTAGAAATAAAAATTAGGACAATTCTTGCATAATTATCACATATATAACCTTTGTATGAATCTATTATAAGAAACTTTTGTAAAGACTTGTACATCTGCAACAGAAAGGATGCATTCCGAACTTTGCTGCATCATCATCGGTTACGTCACCATAGCTTCAGCATTGTTGGGTTACGATTGCGGCGGGACAGCTGCGAATATAACATCCGTGTCACTGCTGGAGACGGGGGACTGCAATCTCCCCACCACAACACCCAACAAGACGAAGACGTACATACAGCTGTTGCAGCTGACTGACTACGATACAACACCGGTATACCAGTGTCGGATTGAAGTTGACCGTGTCATTTATTACTGCGGCATGAGCTCGCATATATCAGCTGTTCATAACGGGCGCCGCGTATATCTGATGGACGTGTCTGCCGACGTTTGCAAATCGATTATTAATACCGGTACACTTTCTTTAAATTCGTTCACTCAATTGACTGGACTTCGAGTAAATACGACCAATTTTCGGAGTGTTACATTAGCAGGCTCCATAGCCACCGACGGTAAGTGCCTCGGATCACAATACGCAGATACCGACGGAACATGGGACGGTGTAGTAGTGCAAAGTGTAGTACGAACAAATATAAGAACATATACGGGAACAGTGAAAGTGAAGGATAATGTGATCTCACTACGGGGAAATGTGCGGTGCACCTTTTCGGAAGGAACATGCCTCACGGACGAAAACGGGAGTGCATTTTGGACAGTAATTCCTAAATCGGCGTGCAACTTCGAACAATACACAGCTTTATACGAAGGCACAGCAACAAAAATAGTTTCGG
Organism: Polistes metricus; assembly: GCA_010416925.1. NCBI lineage: Eukaryota > Metazoa > Arthropoda > Insecta > Hymenoptera > Vespidae > Polistes > Polistes metricus. The sequence goes on along the minus strand of QUOH01000124.1, from coordinate 34,281 downwards.
CTGTTACCATTTCACTACTGTCAACAATGTATACGGTGACAGAGGGGGATACGACTTTCGCATTAATGGGCAAGGAAGAACACCATCTCTGTGGGTATAGTTTGATCACGACAGAACATCCGAAGCTGTTTATTTTAGAAACACAGCGGGGAAGAACGTTCACATCAAAAGCGAAAATAACACCTAACAATATGGATTTGTTCGCCTACGTGAACTCGAAATTTGTGTATGTTGAAAGGCATCATCGTGACCAGTTGGAAACTCTATACCACAGTGTACTTCAACAAAGATGTAATCTGGAACAGCAAGTAATCAGAAATGCGTTAGCCTTGGCCGCGATCCTTCCTGATGTCTTTGCGTACACAGTAATGAAAAAACCAGGATACATGGCAGTGATAGGCGGTGAAGTTGCACATATTATCAAATGCACACCGGTTCCTGTAAGGGTTAGACACGCGGGAGAATGTTATCGTGAACTCCCAGTGACGTATCAAAACACCAGCATGTTCCTAAAACCCAAATCCAGAATTTTGGTAAGTAAGGGCACCGAAGAATCCTGCAGCGCACTACTACCACAAGAATATCTGGTTGAAGGTGTTTGGTACCAGTTGCTGCCAAAGCCAACTTACGTAAAGGATCCGCAAATTTTGGAACCAGACACGGAAGTGTTGTGGAAATATACCGACGCGGGATCCTTGGCAACCAGTGGTATTTACACACAGGCGGATCTGGACAATCTTAGGGACCACGTAATGTTCCCTATAGAACAGCCCTCTATACTGAACAATATTGCTAGGGGGGCAACCGGTCAAAAGGTGCAAACAGAAACATTAAATTTTATGAACTTTGTGAGTAAGAACGAATTTAACAAATTTGCGGAAAGTGTTACCTCAAAGTGTGGAACGGACTTTTGAAATTCGGGTCAGTCAGTGCGGCAATACTAGGAGTAATATTTATATTTAAAATAATAAAATTGGTCGTTGATTCCATCTTGCGTGGTTACGCCCTACACACGGTATATGGATGGAGCATCCATCTATTGGGCGCTATTTGGGGCTCAATAACGGGCCTACTTCTCCAGTTAAAGAACAGTAAGGATCGCCGGGCTGCATCAACCGAAACCGAACTCCGTGAAATCACCACGGAGCAGTCCGAAACAGTAAACAGTTTAGCCGATAGCAATCAACCAACTACGGCTACAAGCGGCTCGCAAACCGAGGAATCACCCGGTAAGCAATTGCGGTTTTATGCGGACGACGAAATCCTTCAGAAATTTCGCTCTTTACGAAGCAGTAGAAAATGAATTCCTACGTGCTTCTCTTAAAGGGGGGAGGTGTCACGTCATAGTGACAACTAATTTCGAAAATAAGTATTTATAGTAAATCCGAATTTTGTCATAATTCTATATATTTAGCGTTAATATTTGCTTTCTCTCTCATTAACAAATTTGTATCTATTTGTTTTGTATTCTAATATTTTAGTACGCGATGTTTTCTCTACATATTGTATAATTTGCACTTTTATCTAATAAGTACTCTCATGAACGACCATCGATATTTGCATTTTTGTTAGCATATGGAAATTAGAATGGTACAGATCAATTGTCGTTCATGTGAAAACCTACCTTACCTACCAATAGGGTCGGTAAGCAGGTCTGTCGATAAGTGGAAGTCTGTAATACCGACTTCGTGCTCCTACATTACCGACACTTGTTATTAACATTTGGTTGATGTAACAATTGCTATTTGCATTTATCTATAATTAAATTGTTGCTACAAAAAATTGTATATATTTTGTTGTTCTTTTAATTGGGAGTAAATTTTAACAGTTATTATTAATTAATAGAACAAATAGTTAATAACATTTATATAAAGTAATAATGTTAGCTGGAACATAAAATTCCCACAGTCGTAATAAAGCAACGTGCAATGAAAAAAATCTCTTGGCTCAAGTATAAGGCGCACGTGCAGTTCTGGGAACTTTCTGCCTGATAGTAACCTGATACTTTAGTCGCTACCGGGAATTAGCGCTTGATAGTAAATGATATTTTTTCGAGGCAAATTCCATTCCCAGCTGACGACAGCAGTTTAGAGCTTGATTGTAACTAATATTTATTCACACGTGCAAACTTAAAAGATCAGCAGATTCCTTTCCCACGGGTTAGTAAAAGTCGGTAGTGGAGGAAGCACCTAGCGCGAGTGGAGGTACCTCCCACTCGGCCGTACGGGACTCGACGTGGGGAGCTTAGAGACTCCTCGCCGGCAGTCTACCGGCAACCATTATACTTAAAACACATAAAAAGTCTACTACAGTACTTTGATTAGTTCGCTTCATAAATTAATCTATTGCGTGAACCTTAGTAATTTTGACGGTTTTTACAATTTTATATCTGTTACCGTGAGTCGATCAGTAAGACCTAACACCGTAAGTCGAGTGTTTCGCGTCGAACCCTTGTCTACTATTTCTGCGTCGACTAAGTTCGATATTTGTTTCGTAGTATGACAATTGCTATTAGGTTTGACATCTGTTATTGAATTCGACATCTATTACTAAGTTTGATACGTTTGTAAACGAGTTTTTCGATAATTGTTTCTTAATCTTTACGTTTATAAAAGTTCTACATTTGCTATTGTCTGTGTTCGTATTGTGAGTTATACTGTGCATAACCTTGTGTTGTTTATTGTTAAAGTTTACTTAAGAATATACTGTTATTTTACCTAAAATTTTTGGAATTGTTTCGAACCAACAACTAAGCTCTTTTTGCACCTGATTCCTTGTACCTATCTTCAAAATTCAACACTAGCACAATTGGAATTAAGGAGCTCCGGTAATCAGAACAGGGGACCACACTCCGAGGATTCCGTAAAATCATTGAGCAATATTAACATCAAGGTAAGTTGTCATCTCTTACTCATTAAAGGGGTTAAGTTCCGCTTCTAGCCCAGATCCCGGGTAAAGTACTGGCTCTACAGGCTGACCCAAAATAGGGCATTTATTCTCTTTGGCCGAGAAGACAGCAAGAAAGTCGGTATCGGATCGGAGAATTATCTAAAATTGTTCTTGCTCCTTGGCAGTCCTTTTCTAGGACGTCACACCATGTTATAACATTTTAAAATTCTTTAGTTTTCGAGTTTCTAAAGTTTTCGTGTACAAAGTACTCCTTTCTTTTAGACACCCTATGTATTTTAAATACTTTTGCTTAACATCATTTTTTTAGGTATTAAAAGAGCTTTAGAATGGCTATTTTAAAAACATTTTAAAATAAGTTGGTCTTTGAGAAATTATAGTTTACGTGTAAAGCTTGATTTTTTTTTTTGAAAACGAATTAGCTTTAAATACTTAAGTTTAGCATGCGATTAAAGAGCACTTAAAGAACTTTAAAATGTCAATATTAAAACTTATTAAAATTTTCTTCTTTTCGAGTAGTTAAAGTTGTTGTTTACAGATATCTTCTTTATTTTTTAAAACCCTATATATTTCAAATATTTAAGTTTTAAATTAGGTTTTAGAGCATTAAAAGAGCTTTGAAATGATTATGTTATAACATTGTAAAATTTGTTAGTTTTCGAGGAATTAAAATTTATGTCTACAGATTCCTTTTTTTTTAGACACCCTATGTATTTTAAATTACTTTTGCTTAACATTATGTTGTTGGGCATTTAAAGAGCTTTAAAATAGAAATTTTAAAACATTTAAAAATAAGTAGTCTTTGAGTAATTAAAGTTTATGTTGAAGCTTGTATCTTTTTATTTTTTAAGAGAACCTATAAGTTTTAAAAATTTCGTTTAGCATACGATTTCAGAGCATTTAAAGAGCTTTAAAATGACAGTATTAAATTATATTAAAATTTGCATGTTTTCGAGTAGTAGAAGTATTTGTTTACAGATTCCTCCTTTATTTTTTAAAACCCATATATTTTAAATACTTAAGTTTAAATCAAGTTGTAGAGCATTAAAGAGAATTAAAATGACCATGTATAACATTTTAGAATTCGTTAGTTTTCGAGTTATAAAAGTTTTTGTGTACGAAGTACTTCTTTTTTTTAGACACCCTATGTTATTTAAGTACTTTTGCTTAACATTATATTGTTAGGCATTAAATAGCTGTAAAATGGCTATTTAAAACATTTAAAAATAAGTTGGTCTCTGAGAAATTAAAGTTTATGTGTAAGATGGATTCTTTTTTTTTTTAGAAAACCTATAAGTTTTAAAAATTAAGTTTAGCATACGATCTTAGAGCATTTAAAGAGCTTTAAAATGATAGTATTAAAACATTTTAAAATTTGCATGTTTTCGAGTAGAAGAAGCTTATGTTTACAGATTCCTTCTTTATTTTCTTAAACACTATATATTTAAATACGTAAGTTTTAAATTCAAATTTAGAGCATTAAAATAGAATAAAAATAACTACTTTATAACATTTTAAAATTCTTTAGTTTTCGAGTTGCTAAAGTTTTTTTGTGTACAAAGTACTCCTTTCTTTTAGACACCCCACTGTATTTTAATACTCTTTCTTACATCATTTTTTTTTTTAGGTATTAAACGAGCTTTAAATGGCCTATTTTTAAAAACATTTTAAAATAGTTTGGTCTTTGAGAAATTATAGTTTACGTGTAAACTTGATTTTTTTTTTTT